>JAOWCC010001589.1:44203803-44591980 GCA_030867875.1 Actinernus sp. WN-2022
GGTCATTAATACTGGTGGGGGGGGGGGGGGGGGGGGGAGGGGGGGGGGGGGGGGAGGGCCGGTAAATTTAGGGGGAGGTATAAGATTTTTGGGCTTCGATTTGGGGAGGGTCACAAATTTTTGGGCGCCTGTTTTAACAATGAAACTTTTACAATATTTTTAGGCTACTTCAATCGACCATTCAGCTCCACCTTGGAAATCGGTCCCTTAACCAGCAATCAGCGCGTGCTGGATGCTGCTAATGGGCAACGTTCGAGACCTCAAACATTCTGCTTGATAACGAGGTTTTCAGGAGTAAAACAAAAGAAATGCTTTCCTCTTTTGTTAAAAAAAAAAGACGTCATTTTTTTATGTTTTGGGGAGGGCCAAGATTTTTTGGGCTGATGTTTTGGGGAGGGCCAACATTTTTGGGTCCTCGTTTTAGATATTTTACCGGCCCTCCCCCCCCCCCCCCCCCCACCAGTAATTAATGACCGCTCTCTAATGGACAAGGGGAAGCAGATAATTAGACCATGCAAACAAATATGACAGGTATGGCAATAAAAGGGCTAAACAACTAAAAACGATAACTGAAAGCCAGGCAATCGTATAACGCATGAAATAACATACACAAATAAGGAATATGAGGGCAGAAATTGTTTAAAAAAAAACCATGGCCTAAACAAGTATCCTTCGCCAGATGACAACTGAATAAAATGCGAGTCCCAAATGCACAATGTGAAACCATGAAAGTGCGATAAACAACTACAAAACCTGCAGATGCCGTGCAGAAACCAAATATAAATATATATATATACCAGTCCAAAACCTGGTGCTAACCACAAGGAAGGCACGTCTGAATCAATTCGCATAAAACGCACAAGACTGAGAGTACCAAATAACAATCAACTAGAAACGGCTAGAGAAGCGCCCAACAAGCAAGGCACCGGGACCAACCGCGGGAAAATAATTAAACCATTACTCAAATCGGTATTTTCAATCAGGCAAAACACGCACTAGATGACCCGCGTAGAACGAACCAAAATCTGGTTATAGAAACCCATAACAATCCACTGAAGGCAACAAAACGCATATAAAACAACTATAACTGGCTATACAAGCACAAATCCATATTTGTGAGGCCAAGCACGTACAAATTAACTATAACTGGCTGCTCAGCCCTGGCTACTCAGCCCAACGTGCATACAAAACCGTACAGGGAGAGAAAGGGAATTATCCAGCAACTGCACAAATCCGTATTTGTGAGGCCAAGCACGTACAAATTAATTATAACTGGCTGCTCAGCCCTGGCTACTGAGCCCAACGTGCATACAAAACCGTACAGGGAGAGAAAGGGAATTATCCAGCAACTGCACAAATCCGTATTTGTGAGGCCAAGCACGTACAAAATAACTATAACTGGCTGCTCAGTCCTGGCTATTCAGCCTAACGTGCACACAAAACCGAACTGGGAGGGAAAGGGAAGTAGAAAAAGGCAGGGAACCGAGGGGGAAAGCGAAGATAAATAAGGGAATAAATACGAAATAAAGATTAAAACCTCAGGCTGAGCTGGCGGCTGGTCAGGAGGATTAGGGTCAGGACGAGGGACGGAGGCAGGAGTTATTGTGCAGCAACAACTCTATCCAAAAGAGGACGCTGTTCTTCGACTGCACCGCCTTGGGCTGCACGTGGGACTTGTAATTGAGCCATGGTCGTGGAGAACAGACTGCGGAGCTAGCTGAATCGCATCTGACATGAACTGCGCCTGTTCGCTAGTGGTGTTCTTATTTATACTCGCATTGAAAGGGACTGGCGCGAATAGTGTCCGATATTGACGATGTCCTCTTCTGTTTTGTCAAAAGAATGGCGAGAGTTGCCGACTTTTTCTGCGTTGTATTACAGTCTTAAAAGTAGGGTTAGGGGAGGGGAGGGAGGGTAAAAAATACAAATTCAGAAAGAGTATTCTTATTTTCACTTCACAAAAAATATGTAAACACGTTTTATTCTCATTTTAAGGTTACCGGATTACCCTTCAGGGCGCGTTTCCAGTCTAAATCATGTAAAGCCTCGAAATCATTTATGTATCATTTTAAAGCTTATAAAATTGGCTACAAGAATACATAAAAAGTTATGAGTTCTTTGAAAATCTCAAATTTTCCGCCATCCCGTTTTTCTGATCTAGTGAGATGGCTTTCAGAGCTCCGACTCCGAAAATATTTTAAAGTTTAAAAATCTGTTTGCTTTGTCGTATTTCAGAGGAATCGTATTACAAAACCCGTGTCGGGGAATTTCAAAATTCGATTTAGTTCAAAAGTTATCATGCTTTCCGTGAAAAGGTGAAAAATAATCCGAGTAGATATGCGGGAAACGTCGTTAAGAGCTCTCTTTTTAGAATTTCCCAATTCTCCGACACCTGTTTTGCAGCTGAGATATCAATTGACATTTTGTGAAAATCTCGCACAAATCGAATATATTCCTCTTGAGTAGGAGCTTTTTTAAAACTCTATTTTGATTGAAAATAGAAAGCGAGAAAATAGCACTTCAAAAAGTATAGCCGTCTGTCGTGCGTGAATCTGAAGCCCCGCCTCTCCAACAATTAACAAGCTCTTGGCCAATTTCTCATTTCTCATCACAGTTCAACTATCTGTCAAGATTTCCCGCCAATGTTGATTTCCGATCAAAGCTACGCGCCGTATCGAGAAAATGTTTGTTCTTTTTTGTGTGACTTGAAAAATGGTAGCGGAAGAGTCGGCTGGTTTCGCGTATAGTTAGTAGAGGAGACTGCGATTTGCAGGCGTCTGAAACACCACGGCGAGATCGTGGTTCAACCGATTCAGGGTCACCGTCAGACTACGTTTCTATCTAAGCTTTCTTGGAAACAAATATTCCAGTTTTTGGTATATGAGACACTACTACTAAAACTACATTTCTGTGCGAAAAAAATATTTTCCCATCTTTTTCGTTTTGAAGGTATCCGGTAACCTTCACTTCATTATTGTGGTTTGCCTGTGGTGCGACTACTGAAACCGGGGCCACTTAGACAACGAGAAGTAAACACATTGCAAAACGAAATAAAGCATCCCAAAATACAAATTCTAGTATATCCACGAATTTTCTTCATTCAAAAGACTTCGATCAGAACTAGTCCATGAATGTTGCCTTTTACCGGATCTAAGCTCGAGCACGCGAGTCCGGCGACAGGCTATGCAGTATCTTCTACTCGACACTGATTGGCTCAAATAACCGTAAGTTGGAATGCTTTGTGCAATGTGATTGGTTCTCGTTGTCTAAGTGCAATGTGATTGGTTCTCGTTGTCTAAGTGCAATGTGATTGGTTCTCGTTGTCTAAGTGCAATGTGATTGGTTCTCGTTGTCTAAGTGCAATGTGATTGGTTCTCGTTGTCTAAGTGCAATGTGATTGGTTCTCGTTGTCTAAGTGCAATGTGATTGGTTCTCGTTGTCTAAGTGCAATGTGATTGGTTCTCGTTGTCTAAGTGCAATGTGATTGGTTCTCGTTGTCTATGTGGCACCAGTTTCGTTAGTCACACTGTAATACGAGCCTTGGTTTTGTCAACTGAAGCTGAATAGAAAAAATCAGAAGACAACATGAATTACGTTCTGTTTTCTACATTTTAGAAATATGCCTGTCGCCTTTTTTTCGACTTTTGAGCCAGACTAGAAACCAAATGTATTAGATTATGTTGATTTGCTTTCGGGTTTCGCCAAACAAACAGCAAATTTCTGTAACCGGCGTTTCAGAATTCAGTCAACAATAATTACAAAATTATGTTAGAAAACTTGAAACTTCGTTTGTATATATTAACTGTCTTGTATTATCTAACATTTTCATGCCATACTTGGTTGCCGTTTTCCTGTTTTTGGCTGGCGTTTTATCAAGTAAATCTTCAATTTCTGCTTCGCTCAGTCGTTCAACCATATTTGTAACGGCCGAATCGCTTGTCTTTGTTCACTTCCGGTTCAGGTCACATTTTTTACTTCCTGTTACGTCACGCGTGTGCCTCGGTTTGGTGCGGACACGAGGTATTGTAAAATTCCAGTGTCGCTCGCTCTGCACCAACTGGGGAACAAACGATTTTTCAACCTCTCTTTATATCGTTATTGGTTCGTTTATTTACAAGTAACAAACAGGATTTCGCTTGTATGTACACGTTTACAGTGGTCGTTAAGCTATTGGAGCTTCTAGTAAACGTATCGAGTGATTACCGAGCGTTGAAAGTGTTTATCGTACGAGCAAGCCACCAGACCTGGAGTGGTCGCCATTGGGGCAGCCACAATGTTTGTTTTTACCAAACTTTCTCTACTAGTGGTATATGAGCTGGATATACTAGTATTATATAGGGAACCAATCAGAAAGCCCGATAGTTCATATCCTGTGAGTGCGTGCATACTAAAAAGAAATATATAGATTGCAATGAAGATCAAATTAGAGTCGGTGATCTTCTGATGGGGCTAGCGTAGTAACCATACATATACATCGGTATCGTGGTTATACTGACATCCAACTGATTGAGCTGAGTTGAGTTATTTTTATAGAATGTTTAACTGAAGGGCCCTTTACTTGGGATGTTATTTGAAAATGTTCTTGACTGTCGAAAAGGTATGGAAACGATGTTGGGCCAATTTAGCTGCAACAATCTTGGTCTTATTCAAGGAGGATTGCATGGAAGGCCTTCCCATGAACACTTGCGCTTGAAAATTTGTCAAGAAGAAGAGAAACTTGAATTTCCCGCGAGTTTTGTCATTTCCAACTAAATTTCTCCTTGAAGTTTTTTAACTCTAGAAACTAGAGATGGGTTCAACAAAGTCAGAAACATACTTTCTAATTTTACTACTCGCTAAACATCTTCAATTTTTGAACTTTTCATACAATCTGAGCATATTTATCGGACACTTTTCTTGAGAGGTTGTTTGGGAGAAATTTCCCGCGAACTCAAGACGTAAATCTTACCCTGAAAGAAATTAACTACAAACCTTTTAGACAATTAACCTTACCTGGAAATTAGCATGAGCAGTGACATAAATACATTAAGTGTCTAATTTGTGCAAAGGGCTCCAAAGGGCTTTTACAAAGCCGTTGAAAATGCGTATTGTTTACGGTGTTTCGATACCATTCACAAATTGTCGCGCTCACTGGATATACAGTACTCACGCCGATCTTTCGTGAAGCATTTCGCGAACAGTACGAGTGGTGTTTATTGTTAATTATACCCAAAAAACAGACGATTCTTTGTTAATCATTTTACTTAAAAGCAATTATGATTACCTGAAAAGATAAAGGGCAGAAATAAGTAATACTTAGGTTTATTCAGTCGCGCGCTGGTACAAAAGCAGCTTTGAGCGCGCGCTCATTGTTCGAAAATGGCGTGATCAGATTGCGTCAGCAGCGCACGCGCACCTCAAAAATTGAAAACTTTTCACTCAAATCACAGATAATTCTCTGCATATTTTCCCATTTTTCGTAGGCTTTCATTGTAAAATAATGGCCAGAAATACGGGGAAGTCAAAGCTAGCCTAAACATACGTCAAAATCCCAGGAAAAACTTTGGTTTTGAGATGCTTTGTGAAAATTTGTGCTGCTGAGGTCCGATCTCCACGAAATTCAACGCAGAATGAATTGCTCACGTGACCGGGAAAATTGATAAATGAATATAGTTGCTACGCAAAGGATTGTGGGAAGGCCTTCCAATCCTCCTTGGTCTTATTATAAAATATTCAATTTTCGTTCCACAGTTGGAAACGCCCAGTTCTTAGTAAAAGGTTCGAATAACTGCAACTGAACTTGAAGTTTTATCCGAGGTCTTTGTTAGCTGGTGGCATTTTAATTTTGTTTGTTTCTCTGTTTCCATAAAGGGGCTATGTCATGGTACTACGCACGTATCAGTGGAGTCATCGCTCGATTGGTGGCTGTTAATTGATTACAAACAGTTAAAATTCCCTCCTTCAATGCTTGATTGAAAGTATTTTCAATATTTCACTTGAATAATGTATATTTACACAGTTTGTTAGTCACTTTTGAATATTTGCTTTGATTTTTACCATCCCCACATGTGCGCGAGGTTCGTCAGTTCATATATAATGACCGTGTCCGGCCCGGACATCTAATGTAATGGTATCTCACCGTGACGATCGTTACGATCTGTTCTTTAGTCTTTAGTGTTTTTATGGCGTCGCTAATCTCCTTAAAGTGCCTATGAAGCTTATTTTTTTATTTTAGATATCAATTCTACATCAAGTGAATAGTAGAATGGTACAATATATCTTGCTTTGAATGCTGTGCCGCTGAGTTAAGGAGGTTTTAATATCCAAAATGCTAATTACGTGACGTCACGGGAGGCATCAATTATTATACAATTTTTTTTGTTACAATTAAACGAATTAAAAAAATTGTCAGTGTTATACCCATGGTTGAAATAAAATAATATTAGAATATTTTTTTTATATCAGTAGAAACGCCCATTCACAACGACTAAGAAGTGATTGCAGATGCCTCCCCTGACGTCATGTAATTAGCATTTTGGGTATTAAAACCTCCTTAACTCAGCGGCACAGCATTCAAAGCAAGATATATTGTACCATTCCACTATTCACTTGATGCAGAATTGATATCTAAAATAAAAAAATAAGCTTCATAGGCACTTTAATTGTTATATCAAAATCTAATGGCCCTTGCCTTGTGTAGCAATTAGGAATAGGGTTTACGTCCGCAGCGTTTTGTGTTTTAAAGTGACTGTGGAATTCTTCTATTTCCACACTGAGGCAACACTGTTTTTCCTTTTTTATACCTCGAAAAGACTTTTAAATTCCCCCCCCCCCCCCCAGTTTCTTTGGGCTTTTGAAATCGTATTGGTTGCGTCGGCTTTCTTTTTTTACATAATTTTTTGAAACGCTTCTTTTTCCTAAATAAGTTCCGCGCGCGATCCTCCTTAGATCATCATCATCTGGATTATTACAAATTCGGTGCTCAAGTGATTTTAGATTCTCCTTTACTGTACTACATTCCTCATCAAACCAGCATGGCTTTGGATTTCCCGGTCCGATTTATCACATCTTGATATTTCATCCCCGCTTTTTCGCTAATTTCGATCAGGACATTCAGGTGAATTTACTTGTGATAGAACTTGCTGATTTCGGTTCGTTAACGTCGAATTCATTGATAATGCTTTCGAGTCTGGATTTACACTCTTCCGAGTTAAGGATTAAAGGTATTTTGTCTTTTGCGCTCTCGTTGAATATCAGACGTGGGTGCGTTTGGTTCTTGCTTTGTTATGAAAGCAACTGTTTCGATTTGTTTATCTTAAGACCGTATGATATTTGACAATGATAGATATTTATAATTGGTTGGAGAGCGTTAACTTTAAGAAATTGTATGCAAGTAAGCATGCGAGAACTGCTAATTACGTAATCGACTAAACTACTACCATTGTATTGAAAACAGGTTTTCTTGCGCGGAGTGGAATCACCTATTGTTCTTAGGTTGTTTTCAGTGCATGCTTCTATGAGTAACGTGCCCCTCTTGTCAGTGTTATTTTTGTCTTGAGAGTATCTCTTGTGTGGAATGTCACAATCATAATCATCTGGTCAATCTAGATATTTACTATCATCTAGTAAAATATATTCATTTAGCTCTCCTGTTCGCGCATTAAAATCTCCTTGTAGGATTATGTCTCCCTTGGTTGAAAATTTGGTTAGATCCTCTTCAAGATCTGATATGTAATCATCACTGTTCGCTTTTTCAGTTATCTGGGCTGAAATAACAGTTCCGATGAAAGTATCCCTCGCTATATGGAAGTAGCTCTTATTCAGTTTACACCATAGTATGTTATTATTTTTAGATTGTACGTAAGAAACGCCCTCTTTGATTCTGTTGTTAATGTATAGGGTTATTCCCCCAGAGTGCCTATTTCCAGTTTTATTGCGAATTTTTGAGAAGTGCTTAAATGATTCAATGCTCAGATCAGATTCTAGACTAGCATGCGTTTCTACGATTCCAAATATATCATGGCGTTTTATTACGCTAACAATCTCATCAAACTTAATTTTGTTTCCCAATTCTTTACTTTTGTGACCATGTATATTCCAAATACATGTACCTAGTCGGAGATGCCCAGCGGGAGGACATGATTGTTGGCGAAGAGTCCCAGGCATATTTGGCTTCTTTGAAACGAAACTATGTAAAATGTATACAGTACCGTAATTATTCAGTTACTTTAATTGGTGGCATTGTGATTAGGGTTATCCCTAAACCAATCGGAAAGCACTTGTAATGCTTCTCCAATAGAGTAAGACTGTTGCGAAAGCCTATTGTTATGATTATGACTACGAAAAAACTACTCTGGTTCCGCCTACTCTCAATCGTCGGTCTTCATGATACAGGGATGGCGCAGCTGGGGGGGGTGCTATAGACTATAGTTTGGAGGTACCGGGTACCGACTCAATGACCATATTTAGTCCCCCCCCCTGTGACTTGTGATCAACAGGCCTGTCATTAGAAACCTGCATCTAGGCTTGCACATTATGCTAGCATTATTTCCAGCATTTTGGCAAGGAAAAAGCATTGAGAATAATGCTACATTGTAGCATTTTGGCAAGGCAATTTCTTCAAACAATTGATTAATTTGTAATTATAACGAAACTCTTTTTAACCATTTGTTTTGATTTTGAATAAGAGAAATTTAAGAGGGCCTGGGAAAGGGTGGTCACCTTGTACCTTAGGGACCAGTCATTAATCAGAAGGGGGAGTGCTGGTGTAAAATGGGAGGGGGTGGTCAATTTTCATGCAGCAAATTAGGGGGGCCATAGTAAGCTAGAGGGAAAAGTAGGGGGAGGGGTCATCAAAAATTACACCATTCATTTGCACCAGACCCCCTCTAATTAATTACCAGTCGATGGTTGTTTATTTGCTAAGACAGAAACAAACCTTGTTCAGTTAATCATTATAATGAAGTCAAACTTTTATATTTGCAACAAGTCAATAAAAACCTTCGGTTCTGTGTTTTATTTGTAATTAATTGTGCGAGATTTTATTTATAAAAGAGCATTTCCGAGCATTTCGGTGAACAAATTAAGCATTAATCATTAGCATAATATGCCTCAGAGGCCTGCAACCCTCAGACTGACTCTGCCGTATCTAAGCTAGAAAATCTCGTATGTATTAATTATTTTAGTCATAAAGACTGGCAATACAGAATGTCACAAAATGGTCAAACTCAAAAGACTGCAGTAAGATTTGTTTTCAATAGCTATGATGGGCTGGGACTCTCTTGAGAACCGAAGGCATGCCCAGCAGGCCACTGTGTTTTACAAAATTTGTAGTGGTCTGGTGGAAATAGACTTCCCTTTCAACGTTGTCCCAAACCCGAGACATAACAACATGTACTATAGCCTGCGTAGCATGCAAGCGTTTCTTTGGGGGGGGGGGGGGGGGGGGTTGGGTGTTTCTCGGGTTTTTCGCTTATTTGGCCGCGCGAGAATAGGGCGAGCTAAAATTATGGAGGGAGGGAAAACGGAAACCTTCCTCCCCTCCCATGTTTTTGCATTCGTCCTATTCTCGTGCGGCAAAAAAAGCGAAACCTCGGGGGGGGGGGGGGGGGACACAGAAACGCTTGGTACGCAGGCTACATGTACTACTGCGAACCTGATTGTAATTGTCCTTGCCTTTAACTATTCCTTCTATGTCTGCACAATAGCTCACTTCCGCGATATGCTTTACTTGTCTCGCACAAAGGTTTCAATACGAGGCTCCGTGCTAAATTAAATTTATTCTTTTCTCTGTAAAAAGAATAAATTTAATTTAGCACGGGGCCTCGTATTGAAACCGTTGTGCGTGATAAGTAAAGCATATCGCCGGAAGTGGGCTATTAGTGTGTGGAATAGACTACCTGTACACTCATTTCAATTTGCCAGTACCATCCAGATTTTTGCTAGTGGAAAAGATCCTGCTAGTGGATTTAGCAGTTAAGTTCGAGCCCTGATTGGCCGTAAAGTGTTTGTCTACTACCTGGAATGGTTGATTTTTCTCAAGTTAAATTGGAGCCTATACAAATTCAATCTTTTCTCATTAAAAACATCGCTGCCTACTATTAGCTTATTTTCCATGCACATGCACCTCCCTTTACATGGTACAAAATTAAATATGACCCAACTGATTCCTCACCACCTCAGAAAATAAATAATGACCGGTCTTTTACATAGCAATACACTGAGAAGTGCGAGAGACTTTAGGTGGCTCGTGGGTATTGTGACAACCGGAATGGGTATCGTAAAGATTCGTACTTTTCAGCGGGAAGTTTTTGGCCGATCATTGACATTTTTTGGATCATATATTTCATGATATTGAAGAATAGTATTCCACGATATAAAATATTTTCGAGGATATAAATCCTTCTTTCGACCACTTGTTTTGAAGTAAAATGCGAATGGATTTTTATGAAAATTATGTTATAGATTAAGTAACCCATGAGCTTTGTTGGTGACTAGTTTCATGGAAATCGATGGAGTTTCTGCTACAGCAAAAGCGATATAAATGTTATCGCAAAATATTATTGTTTGCAAAATTCATGTACAATCTCGGGCGACTATGATCGCCGCTTCCAATTCTACCCGGTAAGCTATAGTTTAACACTATAGGAAACTACGGTGCTAACTAAAAGAAAATCGAGAAAGCGGGACGAGGTATATCACAAGAATGAAGTAATAGTGAATATTTGGTGAAAAGCACCAATTTTGAATTTATGTAAATATAAAAAATGTAAGCGAAAACGTTGGCCTCGTTCGCGAGTATGTTGCAGGACATATATTTTGTGACGTCATGTGTAATTTCATTTCGTTCATGAATACGTTTTTGCGCACTGAGATCGGGAATGTATTAAACTGTTTCAAACCTTCAAAATCACTCCGAGCCTTTTCTCCTCCAAGCTTTCTAATTATGCGCCAGTCGTACATTTCACAGCGTGTTTTCAAATTCCGCACGTGTATTCAGTCGCCCATTCATGACAAAAAACAACATTTGTGTATTGCATGGAAGGGTAGTTTTTGGGACATTAGTTCGCCTTTTTGTTTCAAATTTTAAACTAAAATAAAAAGCTAAAAAACAGTTTATTTTTTGTTACTTAAATACTGCAACTTAAATATTTTCTATTGGATGGGTGACTGAATACATATGCGGAATTTGAAAACACACTTATGAAATGTACGATTTTCTGCATAATTAGAAAGCTCAGGAGGAAAAGCTAGGTTTCAACCACCCACATTCCCGACCTCATTGCGCAAACAAATGTATTAATGAAACGCAATGAAATTACGCGTGGTGCCATAAAATGTGTTGTCCTACAATTACAATTAACATACTCGCGAACGAGGGCAAACTTTTAGTTCAGATTTTTTAATATTTCAATAAATCCAGTGATATACCCTCTCCCGCCTTCTCGATTTTCCTGTAGTTAGCACCGTAGTTTCCTATGGTGTTAAACTATACTTTACCGGGTAGAATTAGAAGCGGCAATCACAGTTGCCTGAGATTTGCATGAAATTTGCAAACATAATATTTGCGATAACATTTATATCTATTTTGCTGTAGAAGTTTCCATTCCATCGATTTTCTTGAAACTCGTTACCAAGAAAGCTCATAGGTTAGTTAATCTATAACAACATTTCTATAAAAATCTATCGCGTCGTTTTGAAGATTTTCGCATTTTACTTCAAAACAAGTGATCGAAAGAAGTACTTATATCTCCGAAAATATTTCGTATCTTGGAAATCTGTTTCGTGTCTACTACTTTTTAATATCATGAAATATATGGTCCAAAAGATCCCAATGATCGACCAAAAACTTCCCGCTGTAAAGTGCGAATCTTTACGATACCCATTCGGCTGTCAATACCCGCGAGCCGGCTTAAATACAACGCAGGTCTATTTTGATGTGTTCCTTCGTAAACAAACGTTTGCTTCCCACTTGTAGTGGATAACCAGGGAATCGTGTGTGCGAGACATCACGCCACCTTCTGTCACGACGTAATAACTTAATACATGCGAGGCTAATTTTCTGGGAAACAACGAATCGAATCCCGGCAACCATTTTGGTCACGGCGCTCCTAACTTGGGCACGGGCACTCCTAACTTGGTCACGGCACTTCTAACTTGGGCACGGCACTCGTAACTTGGGCACGGCACTCCTAACTTGGTCACGGCACTCCTAACTTGGTCACGGCACTCCTAACTTGGTTACGGCACTTCTAACTTGGGCACGGCACTCCTAACTTGGTCACGGCACTCCTAACTTGGGAACGGCCCTCCTAACTTGGGCACGGCACCCCTAACTTGGGCACGGCACCCCTAACTTGGGCACGGCACCCCTAACTTGGGCCCGGTACTCCTAACTTGTGCACGGCACTCCTAACTTGGGCACGGCACTCCTAACTTGGGCACGCACTCCTACCTTGGGCACGGCACTCCTACCTTGGGCACGGCACTCCTAACTTGGGCCCGGTACTCCTAAATTGTGGCACGGCACTCCTACCTTGGGCACGGCACTCCTAACTTGGGAACGGCCCTCGTAACTTGGTTACGGCACTCGTAACTTGGGCACGGACACTCCTACCTGGGCACGGCACTCCTAACTTGGGACGACACTCCTACCTTGGGCACGACACTCGTAACTTGGGTCACGGCACTCGTAACTTGGGCGCGGCACTCCTACCTTGGGCACGGCACTCCTAACTTGGGAACGGCCCTTGTAACTTGGTTACGGCACTCGTAACTTGGGCACGACACTCGTAACTTGGGCACGGCACTCGTAACTTGGGCACGACACTCGTAACTTGGGCACGGCACTCCTACCTTGGGCACGACACTCGTAACTTTGGGCGCGGCACTCCTACCTTGGGCACGGCCACTCCTAACTTGGGAACGGCCCTCGTACTTGGTTACGGCACTCGTAACTTGGGCACGACACTCGTAACTTGGGCACGGCACTCGTAACTTGGGCACGACACTCGTAACTTGGGCACGGCACTCCTACCTTGGGCACGACACTCCTACCTTGTGCACGGCACTCGTAACTTGGGCCCGGTACTCCTAACTTGGGCGCGGCACTCCTAACTTGGGCACGGCACTCCTAACTTGGGAACGGCCCTCGTAACTTGGTTACGGCACTCGTAACTTGGGCACGGCACTCGTATCTTGGGCACGGCACTCCTAACGGGCGGGCCGAGACTACCTATACAAGGGTCTCGGCATCCCTAGATTTTAGGGCACTCGCACCCGGGACATTTCATTTACACGACAAAAATAAGGGTATCGTGCCAAAAATGTTTGACACGCGTACCGTGCCTTGCCGTGCCCAAATGCTTGTCGTTTCAACCGGGCTTAAAGCATGCATTACATAGCGATGTTCACTGCACGTCATCCATTGTCATTGCCATTGTCCATTGCCAACCAGAGATCCTGACACAAAATGGCCTTTTGAAATCATGGTTGGTACATTAGCATAACAATTGTAATGTTTATAAACACGAAACATCGCTATTCAACCAAACTCCAGCTCATGTTATGACAAGATACATTATTATATGTCTAAAAAGGAAAAGGAAATGTACTGCGACGAATTATGTGTATCATACGCAAGTTTACCATCTGGAGAGAATAGTACATTTGTATGATGGCGTCATTTGACTACAACTACCAGAATCCTTTTCGAATTCTTTTTCTTATTCAGGTTTAACAACTCCTTTGAGAATACCAAGACAATGGTCCAAATTAGAGGAACAAAAGAAACCGCGCACAGAATTCTGGTAGTTGTAGTCAAATGACGTCATCGTGCAAATGTCCCTATCACAAGGAAGACTTGCAAACATAGATAAATGATTTTGTGCAACATTTATGACCCCATTCATTCCCCGATGATGCGACTGTCAAAAGCACACAGTGCTCTCTATTTCCATTGTGGAATGGCCCAAAACTCCACCAGTTAGTGTAGTCGAGAGGTGTATTATCGACCCAAGAAAAATCCCTTCAACGGTATTGTTATTCAAGCCGATCCATGCATCGAAATGGTTTCGCGGTATGAGAGAAGCGATAAAAGTATTCTCGTCCCTGCTGTGGATTGAGGCAAGGCTTGCTCCATTCGACTCACATTGGGTTTTAGCTTCATTCCATGATTTCTGTTCGTCCATGCACTTGTAGCAGAACCATTAAAGTGCTGCCAGCCTGACTTGCAAGCTGAGATTTATAAAAAAAACTCTTTAGCGAAACTTTACTATTCCACTTCATTAGATATCAAATACATCAAACGAATCAGTGGCTTTTAATAAAGTCAATTGTAAACAATGATTTGGGAACTGAATTAAAGGGGCTATGTCGTGGTACTGCGCATGTATCGAGTAATCGCAAGAGCCATATGCTACGGCGTTTTCACAAGTTTGGCTATTTTTAGATTATTTTTGCCGCCAATAAGTGGGTTACACCCGTGGCTGAACAAAATATGCCTCATCAGCTTCTTTTGTTTTACCAACAACACGTCTGCTACGCTTTTGTGATTTTATTCCCTTAGAAATGATTGCAACCCAATAATAGCGGGAAACCGTTCTAAAAATAACCTCACTTGTGAAAATGCCGAAGCCTAGAGGTAGTACTAACGGGCTTTCATCGCACGGCGGCCATGTTGAGTCCCAGGAGAATAAAAACCTTTGTTTTCGTCCGGTAAACTCGTTCTGAAACCAACCAGTGCGAGGCTACCGGGGCCAAAAATATTGTTTTATCCAAGATGGCCGAACTGCGATAACAGCCCATGGGAGATTCTCGCTCTTAGTTATGGGCTCTTGGTAATCGCTCGGTTGGTGGCTGTTAATTGGATACAAACAGTTAAACTTCCCTCGCTCAATGCTTGATTGAAAGGATTTTCAATATTTTCCCTGGATCGAGACTGTTTATATACACTATTTATTAGTATTTTTTGCATATTTGCTTTGATTTTAAGCATCCCACATGGCCGAGAGGTTCGTTAATTCATATCAAAATCGGTGAAAATAACTGTTTCCGGTCCGGAACGCGAACGTATAGTCTATTACCGTGACACAGCCCCTTTACTTCGGACAACGGTTTGAAAATCAAACTTGTAGCAGGAATCGTTACTGCTGCCATTCTGACTGGCTACAAGCTGAGATAACAAACCCATCTAAGGGAACTTGTACGTACTTTCTTTACTTCAAGGTCTAAATTAAACGTATCGTCAACAACGCTTGGCTGAACATTAATCACGTTTATTGCAATATAAAACCATATTGTAAATTTGCGGCTGCATTCAAAACCGACTAAGGGACTAGCAAAACGATCAAGAATTTGCAAGTTTTGTTTTACGTAAATGGACATTTAACATTAGGTTTTTGGAATAAGTAACTTCATTTCTGGCTGTAAACCTTAAAACCACTGATGGGAAAGAGTCCTCTTACCCTTACACGTGACTCCGTCCCCATGGTAACCATTCACACAGGTACAGTTAAACGAACCCTTTGTATTGATACAGTTGGCGTTCTGTGAGCAGTTGTGAGTTCCATTTGTACACTCGTCGATATCTGGAGAAAAAAACAGGCAAAAATATGAAATTGGAATTGAACTTTTCCAATATTGTGTTTGTTGCTGGCTTTATGCTTGTTAATTACGGTACAATATTTGAAAATGTTCCGGCTTACCTTTGCACGTGACTCCGTCGCCATGGTAACCCTTCCAACAGGTACAGTTAAACGAACCCTTTGTGTTGGTACAGTTGGCGTTCTCTGAGCAGTTGTGAGTTCCATTTGTACACTCGTCGATATCTGAAAAACGACAGGCACAAAATATGAAATTATAATTGAACTTTTTAAATATTGAGTTGTAGTTGGCTTTGTGCTTGTTAATTACGATAAAATATATTTGAAAGTGTCCTCTTACCCTTGCACGTAATTCCGTCCCCATGGTAACCGTTCACACAGGTACAGTTAAACGAGCCCTTTGTGTTGGTACAGGTGGCGTTCAGTGAGCAGTTGTGGGTTCTATCAGTACACTCGTCGATATCTGAGAATATAAGCAAAAGTAATAAATTGTGATCTCAATTACTTTTCCTTTAAGTTAAATGCTTCTGTCTATCTTGCAGGAGAACGATGGTTCAAACCCTGTCCTCAGCTAACTAACGCTCTGTGTCCCAAAGAAACTCAGTAGTAAAGAGTGCTGCCTTTGTAAAAAAATCGCCTTTATTTCGAGCGGCAAATAGTTAAACATTCAGGTCTAGTCTCGGATAAGAGGACGGTATTAACCTATTTGACAGGTAAAATAAAAAATAAAAATCCTGCCTACCGCCTCACTCTTTCGCTAATGCTTGGTCGCTTGGCTGCGACTGCAACTAATAAAATTACCCTAAGAATTGATAAACCTGTGAAATTATACAAGACACGAGAAAACAGATGGAAAAATGTCCTCTTACCCTTGCACGTGACTCCGTCCCCATGGTAACCCTTCACACAGGTACAGTTAAACGAACCCTTTGTGTTGGTACAGTTGGCGTTCTGTGAGCAGTTGTGAGTTCCATTTGTACACTCGTCGATATCTGAAAACAAAAACAGGCAAAAATATGAAATTGGAATTTAACTTTAGTAATATTGAATATGTTTATGGCTTTATGCTTGTTAATTACGATAAAACAGTTGAAAATGTTCTCTTACCCTTGCACGTGACTCCGTTTCCATGGTAACCCTTTACACAGGTACAGTTAAACGAACCATTTGTGTTGCTACAGTTGGCGTTCTGTGAGCAGTTGTGAGTTCCATTTGTACACTCGTCGATATCTGAGAAAAAAGCAAAAGTAATAAATTGTGATCTCAATAGGACATTTTCATTATGACGTCATTTTACTTCAACTACCAGAATCCTTTTCAAATTCTCCTTCTCATTCGAATTCAGTTTTAAACTCCTTTGAGAATTCCAAGACAATGCCCCAAATTAGAGGAACAAAAGTATTCGTGCAAAGAGTTCTGGTCGTTGTAGTATGTGACGCCATTATGCAAACGTCCAATGCGATCTGTGAATTAGCCGGGTCCTGGCTTTGATCAGCCTATTATGGTTGTTTCAGGTCCCGTTAGAAATTCAGTGGGTTTTTTTCTTAAGTTAAATGCTTCTCGGTCTATCTTGTAGGAGGGTGAGACCATGGGCTCAGCTGACTATCGCTCTGTCTCTCAAAGTAACTCAGTAGTAAAGGGTGCTGCCTTTGTCAAGAAATCGCTTTTAATTTTCGAACTGCAAATAGTTAAACATTCACTGAGGTCTTCTACGTTAAGAGGACGTTCAATCGTAGGTCCATCGTCAGCTTTAAGTCAGTTTTCTGTCTTTCAAGGTTGTCACGAGTTACCGTCGTTAAATAAGGTTGATTTACCTTGTACCTTTAAATGGCTCCTCCTTGTTAGTACAGGAGCAGGTGTGGTTCATTTTGCTTGTTTAAAATAGAGATAGAAAGAACTGAAAACTGCTCTCTCAATCTTGCACATTGTTAAAGATGTTTATCGAGAAGATGTATTGTTAGGGAAGGTACATTAAATATAGCAAAGGGTGGGTATGACGATGTTGAAATTGAAACTGAAAAATGTTCAGCACCCCCCTTGTAACTTCAGTATTATTTCGACCCTCATCCTACGTACCTAAAATATTTTCAACCCCTCCCCCCTCAAGATCTTCATACCCCCCCTTTCTATATTAAATGTACCTTCCCTTAGCACATAGGTATATAAAGTACCCAAAATGCATGACTTACCTTTGCACGTGATCCCGTCTCCATGGTAACCTACCAGACATATTTTAGGCTTGCACTGCTCTCTATCCTGAATAAAAATTGCAATGATATATATCAAGTCAATAAAGATATAAATAACGACGTGTCCTTACAAATAGAAGTTGTTTCTCCATGTAATGGAAAAAGATTTTCGCTGTTTCTCTGTTCTGGATAACTGCACACTAAGGGAGGAGGTCAAAACAATGGTACTCGATAGGGACCCATTTTTTTTTAAAAGGTTGGTGGGTCCCGGGTGATACCCCCCCTCCACAAACACACAGGTAGTTGGCGGTGGAGGCGGTAACCCCCCCCCCCCCCCCCCCCCCCCGGCCCCCCAAATTCGCCTAGGGACCCATTTTTGTTTACCAGTGGTGGAGGCGAGGGCAACACCCCTCCCCTCTACCCCCCCCCCCCACCCCTCCCACCTCCCCCCCCCCCCCCCCCCCACCTCCATTTAGAATCTAGGGACCCATTTTTGTTTATTTGGTGGTGGCGGTGGCGGTGCCCCTCCCCATTTATTTTGTCTAGGGCCCTTTTTTTCGCCAAGTTACATTTGTTTCAAAATGGCGGCTAAGCAGCTTGCAAAGATAGCAGAGCTTGAGACAGATGAACTAGTACTAGCAGTAAACTGGCAGGACAAAAGGTCAGAGATTAGAAAAGAATCTTTGAAAGGAAAATATATTAGATATTCTTTGCAAGCGCTCAATGGACCTGATGTCCTTCATAGGCTGGATTGTATGGTCCAGCAATGAATCAACAAAGGCGTGGCCAGGGGCTTGTGGACTGTTCAAAAAAGCTTAATGCAAGGAAAAGGATATTTATTATTTAACGAAGCCTATAAAATCTACTCGTCTTTTTTCATGTTTTTTCCAGACAGACACTTTCAGGGACAAACTCCTGTACCCTTACTACGGCCTGAATGTTGTTAGTTACACATCCAGTCACATCAGAAGCTTTGTTGTACTCAAAGATGATCATTCTCCAAAGGAGTTCGCTTTCACAGATTTCCTTGAACTCCGGAGTATATTCCATTAATACCTTGAATATTGTCATTTTCAACCAGAAGAGGCGTATCCTGGATGCCAGAGGTTCTACTGCCCTCTCTAACGCGAAAGGCGCGAAGCGCCGCCATCGAGGAGCGAAGCGACGACATTCGCTCAGCTCCTTCGCGCCTAAACTTTGGCTTAGAGTAGAACCCAACCTCTGCATGGCATCCAGGGTAGAAGAGGCGTAACTGGTATCACCGATAATTATTACCGCTGACCGTTTATTGCCATGCTCATGTCCAGTACTCCTCCGGTTAATAGTTACTCGATCGGACTTCCTGTGAGACGTCCTTCGTCCTTCTTCTTTTCTAAAATCTTCTCTATAAAATGTTACCTCTTCTATTTATTTAGAATTTTAAAATTTACCCCCATACATTTTGCATGTTCAAAAAATTTACCTCTCCCATAAAACCACCAGCCCCCCCACCCCCTGCGATGTAATAAACGAACTGTCCCTTAATACACTGTCTCTTTTGATCCTGTAGCGCCGTAAGTGAAGGGTACAATAATATTTATGCAAAATATTGACTGTAAAACAGTCCCGTAAAGCTTTCGTATCAAAAAGAGTCTAAATGCAGACTGCCATGCATGTAGATCACATCTGATTCCCAATCCCCTTTCCTTTGGTTGCGTGTTAATTTAGACTGATTCAGTTACGATATGAAAGGTACATGTATGTTACTACACTGTAAAATAGTAAAAGCTAGTACTAATATAGCCTGCGTCACATCGACAATAACAAGGTTTTGTTCGGATGAAACGCTGGCTAGTACTAATACCAACAGATAAAATGCTTGGTCTTTTTTAACAACATTTCTGTCATTTGAAACAATTTCTCGTTGGCATATTTCTAGTAATAAAAAAACGGACGTACCGGCGAGTGGAACGCGCATTGACAGCAGCTTTTCAAGACCTCACAACTGAAGAGCACCCTCAATTAAAAATTTATATGAAGATATTGAAGTGTATAAAGAATTTGTGTTTCCTCCGGAAGTTAAACGGTATGACCATATTTGGATTGCAGGATATATTAATTAACCAAGCGTGACGAGCGTGCCTCGCTCCAATACTCTTGGGAGAATAAAGTCTGAAAGATGAGCATCCGCGTTTTCTCTAGCCTGATCAGGCTACGTTTTCTCGAGAGAGCAAATGATTTCGGAATTTTTCGAGAAACCTCAAGAAATACCTAGATTTTGAAATTTTCGGAGACCTGCAAATCTTATAAAATCCCGGGAACGAATTTTAATGAATTATCATGATTTAACTAATTATCATTAGAATTATTATCCGAACAAATGCTGGGAAATCTCGGGAGTCTATATATGTATATATATGAAGCATTGTTTACAGGAAAATGGTATTCCTATCGTAAACCCTTTTCATGTTAACGTGCGTCATCTTGTGCAACCTAAACGTCAAAGTCGCGCCATTTCTCGAGGTTTTAATCGATTTCAATGTGCTACAGGGCAAAACAACCTTCTATCCATTTTAATTCATATAAGCATGGATGACGGCTACTTATTTTGAACAAAAATAGCCGAAAATGCCAGACTGAGTGTTTCTAACCTAAGCTCAAATAAAGAAATTATGGGATAGAACTCAGACAAAGGCATTATGGGATAGAAAGGCCAGAAAAGCCAGAGACTATCATTTGCTCTTTATGCAGCTATTTCAATACCCCACTTCCGCGATATGCTTTACTTGTCACGCACAAATGTTTCAATACGAGGCTCCGTGTTAAATAAAAAAATATTTTTTTCTCTGTGAAAAGAATATATTTAATTTAGCACGGGGCCTCGTTTTGAAACCTTTGTGCGTGACAAGTAAAGCATATCGCGGAAGTGGGCTATTAATGTCGTCTGGCTGGGAAATAGGTAATAGGGCATTAGGGAATAGGTTATTAGAGAATATGGCATTAGAGAATAAGGCATTTTGAAAATGTCGGACGGCTGTACATGTACACAAGCTAAAAATAATGAATAAATAAACCATTTTGAAAGGGGTGCAAACATGGCGCGAAATACAGTGTTTGTATGGGAATCGATTTGGGAATCCGATGCCAAATAAAATCCGTAAAATCGAATTTCTGAAATATTCTTCAGATACAAACTTAAGATACCAGGTAAAAGATTAACATATCAAAATTTGAGGTATGTAGCTGTGCTGGGAAGCGTGCAATCGTGTTTTCAGTTTTCCATACATTGTCTGTAAATTTTCACGCGAAATTTGACTCGTTTTTACATTACAAACACTGTATTTCGATTCCCATACAAACACTCTATTTTGCGCCATGTTTGCACCCCTTTCAAAATGTCGGAATTTACTGCGAACTGGTCTATTGGAATAGCGGTATGCAACACTGGAAAGTGCGTTATTACCTCTTAAAGCGAACACGGACACAAGATGAAGCATGTTAAGAGGAAAAGGGTCTTCCTATCGAAAGCCCTTTTCATGTTAACGTGCGTCATATATATGCTACAATAATAACTGGAACTTTATGGAAGTCATTCTTTACATACGTTAGCCAAGTATTTGAAAACAGTTACATGAAACACTCGCGATAACAAGTACGACATTATACACTGTGGCTACTGAAACAGGAGCCATTTAAACAATGAGAACTAACACATTGCAAAGCGAAAATAAAGCAATCCAAAGTATAAATCCTAGTATATCCACGCGATTTTCTTCATTCGAAAGACTTTGACTTCAAATTAAAGTAGGCCACTAAATTCTTCTTTTAACTGATCGATGATGCAGACATATTTTTTCACTCTCGTAAATTCGAAGAAAAAAGTAACGTCTGCTCGCACCTCATTGTGTTATGGACCAATCATATTTTACCTTCCATGCATATCCTGCGCCAATTCACTAAAATTCTAACAATGGCTTTGATTATGCAGAAAAATAAAACAAACGTGCTGACGTCGTGCTTGCATATTGGAAACTAATTAAGCGCTCGGGTAAACAGGCGTTATTTTTTTTCTTCGAATTTCTGAGAGTGAAAAAATACGTCTGCATAGCAGGCTTGATCGATGCTCGAGCAAGTCGAAATGACATTTCGTCTATTCAACACTGATTGGCTCAAATAACCGTAAGCTGGAATGTTTTGTTTTCATTCTGCAATGTGATTGGATCTCATTGGATTGCTTTGTTTTCATTCTGCAATGTGATTGGTTCTCATTGGATTGCTGTGTTTTCATTCTGCAATGTGATTGGTTCTCATTGGATTGCTTTGTTTTCATTCTGCAATGTGATTGGTTCTCATTGGATTGCTGTGTTTTCATTCTGAAATGTGATTGGTTCTCATTGGATTTCTTTGTTTTCATTCTGCAATGTGATTGGTTCTCATTGGATTGCTTTGTTTTCATTCTGCAATGTGATTGGTTCTCAATGTCAAAGTGGCCTGGGTACATGTTATCACACTGTAAATCATTAAAAAACTTAATTATTCTTCTTTAAACATGTCTCATATTTCTACGTTTAAATTAGTGAATTAATGTGTCAGGTTCAGCTGTTTCGTCAGTGATAATAAAATATCACCAGTTTTCCTAAATTGTGTAAACTGCGGGCTGAAAAGATGACATTTATAAACAAAACGCTTTTTTGACATGATTAACTCTTATTTCGCCAGCTGCATAGCTCAAGCTCTTTGAGTGGTATTAATTTCATCGCGAGGAAGAAACTGCAATAAATGTTTGATCATTTTAAAATAAATAAGGCTTGCTTAGCAAAAATAATAAAACGTAATTGAGTTCCTTTCGCACAAAACGGTATCCATTAATTTATTTACTTTCATCTAATTTAGCCTTAATTGACATAGAATAGCTTTCCACATTTTTATCAGCTTATACTCCTGCATGCCTGTTTTCTATTATTGATATTTATATTTTTATCAATGTGCAACTTTCTTTGATCTGTGATCTTCAGCGGTAATCATGTACTCAACACTATAAATACTCCTTCGCTCTACTTATATATAATTCCTTCTTTTGCTCTGACTATATATACATTGTACGTATACTAAGATCTACTAAGAGCCGTAGCACTGCACATCTGTTCACTCCAGTTCCACGGCGGCCGTTAGCATACTCAACACTAAATATCCCTCAGTCTCTGTAGCTATGTATAATTCCTTCTTTTGCTCTGGCTACATTGACTATACACTAAGAGTCTACTAAGAGCTACACTGCACATCTCTTCACTTCAGTTCCACGGCGGCCGTTAGCACATTCAACACTATTAAAATACCCCTAATCTGTAGCTAATTTAATGTATAATTCCTTCTTTTGTTCTGGCTACACTGACTACACTAAGATCTACTAAGAGCTACACTGCACGGCCGCCGTGGAACTGAAGTGAAGAGATGTAGCATACTCAACACTAAATACCCCTACTCTGTAGCTATGTATAATTCCTTCTTTTGCTCTGGCTACAGTGACTACACTAAGATCTACTAAGAGCTTATACACTGCACATCTCTTCACTTCCACAGCGGCCGTTAGCATACTCAACACGAAATACCCCTTCTCTGTAGCTATGTATAATTCCTTCTTTTGCTCTGACTATACACTGACTGCACTAAGATCTACTAAGAGCTACACTGCACATCTCTTCACTTCAGTTCCACGATGGCCGTTAGCATACTCGACACTAAATACCCCTTCTCTGTAGCTATGTATAACATTTTCCTTCTTTTGCTTTGACTTAACACTAAGATCTACTAAGAGCTACACTACACTTCACTTCAGTTCCACGGCGGCCGTTAGCATAGTGTCATTGAAGTCGTAGAGTTGACGTAGCGACTGACTAGAAGGCTTAGTAAGTACTTCTTAGATTAAGGTTTATAACTTCTAAAAATACATGTTAACAGTGTTTCGTCTTTCTTTTAAGGCTCCAAAAGAAAAAAATGCATCGTAAGAGGAAAGGAAACATTATTAGGTCATTATTTATATGGCGTTTTTGTGTACATTCACCTTGCCATAACTTAATTAGGAAAAAAACGTATTGAGAAAGTCATTTAAATGTTCCATCAACGTTTAAATATAACCTGCCGTATTTTAGCTTGCTGACTATTGTACAGCATTTTTGTTTTATATCTGTTGAATGACTTTAAATTTGGCGGCGCATCGGTGAGTAGGGTAACCCTACCTGAATCATTTTGCTTGTAAACCCGGGCTAATTCTTTGACCCCCTTCCTGTAAACACCCCCTAACGTTTTGTAGTTAAATAAAAACGTTTCCGATAATAACTGAAAGGCATATAAAACAACACATTATGCAGCTTCTCACCTTAGTAGATCTGAGCTGCTGGAAGACAAACCCGCGCTTGTAGATGAGAACTTCTTCCACTGGTTTATTAGGATCCACTCCACATTCATTCAGTTCACAAATCCCGTTACTTGTAGCGCTGTATTCGTAGTTATACGAGACGCATCGCTGGTCTTCGTTACAGGACATGATGCAGTTGAGCCAGTCTTTAGCATACAGAGTGAAATAATTATGGCGAACCAAAGCGAGCTCCTTGACTGTTAAAGGGTAAAATGCCGTTACACTTGCTCCGAACAACAAAACGGCACCAACGAATAGCTTATATCTTAACATTATTGTGAACAGAAACTGTGCAGGGAAATTGCACATCCTCTTCATCATTGATCGAGCACAAGTGAAGCGTGCTCCAGATGTTTAATACACCTGTTCTATATTATCATTAAGGCCATCCCAATAAAGTGTTTCGTTTCCCATCGCCCTGTGGCTTGTAATGGTGGGTTGGTCGGTCGGTAGAAAAAAAAAATGGAACCAAGTCTGGAACCAAGTCTTAATTTCTAACGAGACCTGAAACAACCATGGGGGCTGATCAAAGCCAGGTCCCGGCTATTGGAATTGGAATTTAGCGTGTTGGTTTTTGCGGAGGGAGGAAAACCGGAGAAAAACCCTCAGAGCAAGGGCGAGATACCAACAAACTCAACTCAGTCACATATGGCGCCGCGTCCGGGAATCGAACCTGGGCCACAGAAGTGAGAGGCGAAGCGCTTAACCACTGCGCCACCCCAAGTCGGCTTGAAGGCTCGCGTAAAAGTTTTCATGTGTTCGATCCTCGACTACTTTTTCCTTACTAGTTGTGGATTGACAATTTGCATGAGAAAGGCAAGAAGAGCTCGGAAAAAGAAGTGTAGTTTAAAAAACATTATTCAACCTTTTTTTAACTTTTCCCAAAAATTGGGTCAGTGTCAAGCTTTGTGTTTAATCAAGGGAGCACGGCAGACTTGCCTGTTTTGTTTCACTCACGATCTCTTCCAACAATGCGACATCCCGCTGACACTCTCCGCTTCGGAGCTCGCTCGGCACTACGAGTCTCGTGCGCGCCAACATTAATTATTGTCAGCGGAAAGTCACATTGTAGAATTTCAAGATGGCGGCTAAACCTGGAAGAGATCGTGAGTGAAACAAAACAGGCAAGTCTGCCGTGTGCCCTTGATTTTTTTTTTTTACTTTTCCAAAAAAAATTGGGTCGGTCGGGTGATGGTAAACGAAACATTTTATTGGGATGGCCTAATATCAAGTCAGTGAAAAACAAACTGAACTGTTTCCTAGAATGTGAGTGGGTGGCTTGCTAGGGCTGCAGGTAACACTAAAGCATTCCACATGAATTATTTATGTTAAAGCCAAACCAAATATGAGTTATGCCTTATGATGTCATGCTTTTGTGATCACCTCTCACGACCGTTTCGTGCGACAATATAAATAAATGAGCCCCATGTAGATGGTTTATTTGTGGTCTGCGGTTTCGCGCGGAAAATTAAAAAATCCAGGCGACAGTTCCGAAGTTTGGTTGGTGTAAGAAGTATACGTACGGCATCGAACGGCATTCAGATGGAGCAAGGTGTTAATTTTGTATTGTGCAAATTCTTGATCTCATTGGTTGAAACATGAACATTGCCAGAAAGGTTAGGAAGACGTCTAATTTCCTCAAATTTAAAAAAAATATTAAAACTACGATTTGCACCGCGGTTCCAAATGTCGTTTATAAAGCAAATCGTATGTTCGGAACTTTATCAATCGTTTAGTAGAATCTGTATATCTTTTATTTACGGAGGGCCGGGAAAACATTATTACCGGTATACCGGTAGTTTACAAAATGGCCATCATTAAATTCAGGCTAAGAAAGACTAAGAAAGACTAAGAAAATACAGAATAATTAAAATCAGATGGAAAAATAACAAGATAATGATAACATCCTTGAAGACGAGGTGATTGATGACCACTGGCTTGATGAAAACACTTGATGAAAGCACATTTTCATCTGTAATTTTTGTAAGGACACCACGGTTAGACAAAAATGTTGCCGTTTCTGTAGAATCCAGTTTCAACCGTGTACCTCTCAGGGATTAAATATCTTGAATAAACAAATTGGATTGGTGCTCCGTTTCTATAGCAACCATACAATTGTTTTCAATGTTTTACCAATTTCTACATCCGTGAATTGAATTTGATCCAGTTTTATTCAAGTGCAATCATATAAGTTAAGGAAGTTCTGTTGGTTGATTCATTTGTGTTTCGGAAAACCAAATTTAGCAAACGGGGTTCTCAGTGCAGTAATAGTAGCATTTGCAGTGGTGCTGTTAATAGGAAAAAACTTCCAGCCATTTAGAATGACTATCTACAATGAGGAGAAACTGTTGACCCTTAATCTCACAGTAGTCTATGTGTATCCGTTGCCATGGTTCTGTTGCCCAAGGCCACAGTAGCACTGGTACTGACTTTGGTGATTTCTGATTGTTAGTGCATGAAGAACAAGCTCTAACCATGCCATCAATATCTTGACCTAGACCTGGCCACCATACAAATGATCCGGCAAGTGCCTTCATCTTAGGGACCGGCCATTTATTAGAGGGGGGGGGGGGGGGGGGGTGGGCTGGTGCAAATGGGGAGGGGGTCATACCTTTTTGTGCACCAAATAATGGGGGGCTGCACAAAATTCTGCAACCATTTCTGAGGTGCCATGTAATTTTGTGCATTCCATTTTCCTTTCTACTAAAGAAAACAGTCCTGAAGGGATCAACCACAATCAATTTATTATCAAAAATGATATAACAAAACAACAAAATCTGGTGTATAACAGTCCTTCACTCTATTATAAATGTTATTGTGATTTAGGGTGGGTCATGTCATTTCATGTGCACTCTCTTGGGGGGGGGGGGGGCACATTATTTTATGCAGTGACATGAGCAGGGCCACTTGAAATTATGTTAAGGAAAATGAAAATGCACCAGCCCACCCCCCCTCTAATAAATGGCCGGTCCCTAATATTCATACCAGGGTGGCCTTCATGTAATTCAGCTAGTATGTGATTCTGCAGTTCTTCTGGTATGACGACCCGTCGCCCCCATAGTAAGCATCCATCTTCAACTGATAACTGACAGAAGGTGCGGCTCATTGCAGCAGTATTCATAAAGTATTCATAAACTTTGGCCAGTGTTGTATCTCTACTTGTGTGCCTTGCAATATCAGCTGCTGTTACAGGTAATTTATCACATACTGTGCTGAATACATAATTCTCATCTGGGTCAGCATCTCTTGGGGATCAGCACTCTATTGCTGTCTGGCCAGGTCGTTCAATCGCAACACCATCTTCATACCTATATGGCTCAACACTGCACCAAGTCCATATGAACTTGCACCAACACTGAACCAAGGGCTTGCTAGGATCATAGTGAACCAAAACATGATCTCCAGACAGGATTTCTTTAGAATGATTAAATGCATCTTCACATTTCTGAGCCCATGCATTTTCACTCTTCGGAATGATGAAGTAAGCCAAACAAAGGGATATAGGCTGCTGGCCAGATTGGGGACAAACTTTCCATAGTAATTAACCATGCCAAGGAACGATTTTAGCTCTGACACATTCCTAGGTCTAGGTCAGTGCCTTCTGAATGGCCTCAACTTACTTTGTAGTGGTCGAATACCATCAGCACGACCTAAATAGGTTACCTCTGACTTGAAGAACTCGCACTTGTCACCATTTAGTCGAACATTGTGTTGATCCAATCTGCCAAATACCTCATTAAGCACTCTCTTATGTTCTCCTGCATCATTAGTGACTACCAAAATATCATCAATATAACAGAAAACCTTATCAACTCCTGAGATAATCTTGTCCATGCATGCCTGGAAAAGATCTGGAGCTGTTTTCACTCCAAAGCTAAGTCGCTTAGTGACCAACAGTCCCTTTTCTGTATTTAGCACAAGCAGTTTTGCTGAATCTTCATCTAAAACCAACTGGTTAAATGCTCCAGATAAATCAATCTTTGAGTACACCCTTGGTTGACTTCCATTCTGAGTGATTTTTGCAAAACGATCCTGTATAGTAGGCAGCTTATCCGTCATCTTCGATCAGCTCATTCACACTCTTGTAGTCTCCACAAACTCGGACAGAACCATGGATCTTAATGGCACATGAACCACCGGAGATGCCCACTCAATGGAGGTGATGGGGTATAGAATGTCAGCATGTACTAATCTATCATATTCCCTCTCAACTACACTGGTAAGAGAGTATGGTACTTGCCTAGCGCCTTGCATCAGGCTTTAGCTTCACTGTGAAGCTTTCACCTCACTAATGCCATTTGCGTCAGTGTTAAACAGCCTTCCATGTTTGTGGAGCAGGTCACTGAAATCAGGTGGATAATCTTGAGAGGTTAGTACATGTACTTGGCCTCTCTTCTTCTTTATGCTCAGACAGGTCAAAAAAGTTCTGCCAGTTTAGCCTAATCTTGCTTAACCAGTCCCTACCAAACAGGGCAGGACATTTTCCTTTCACCACAATCAAATCTATTGAACTGGAATGCTCACAACTCCAAGAATGGGTACTTGTTCCCCAGTATAGCTACGTAGACATGCCTTCAATTGGTATTCCGGCAACAAAGCCTTATAGACAGATTCAGAGATGGTAGACCTAGATGCACCAGTGTCCAGTTACATATCAATGTTGTTATCTCCCACTTTAACACTTACTGTGTAGGGCTCACATTTTGTGTTATCATGCAGTCATCACATTATACATTCCCAGACCGGCTCCAACTTCATCACATCCAAAGGCACTGTCTTCATAATCATTTGAAGCAGGTACTGTATCCTCTGATATGTACTGGTTAAAGTGTGTATCCCTATTTGGCCTAACTCTTCCTCTGCCCTCCCATCTTTCCTTTGTGGGACATACTCTCTGTAAATGACCCTTCTGGTTGCATTCATGGCAAACCAAATGCTTTAATTTGCATCTTTCTGTGGGATGATTGTAACCACAACACTTGCACTTGGCCTGGCTCCTCTTCTCCTGTTGAACTTTGTTGATTACCTCAGACTGTGGTGTCTTTGATGACTCTCCCATATGTTCTCGGTTAGTTTTACCTGACATTTCATCGGCTATACACTTTGTTCTTGCTGTCTCGAATGTAAGCTCTCTTTCCGACAATAATCTTTTCTGGGTTGTAGTCATCTTGGGATGTAAACCAGATACTAATCTATCTCTCAAAGCCTCCTTCAAAAACGAGCCAAAAGTGCAGTTGGAGGCCAGAGTTTTCAATCTTACAATGAAGTTTCCCACGGATTCATTTTCTTCTTGGCTTGCCGTCCTAAACCTGTCTCTCGGTAGGCTTCGGCTCGAAATGGTCTTGCAGCAATTCCTTAAGCTCTTTATAAGATTTAGAACTCGGAGCATCTGGGCTACATACGTTTCTTTAGCACTCTGTAGGTCTCTGGTCCGGCCACTGAAGCCAGGAATAAACTCGTTTCACTTTCTTCCTTGATTTCGTTGACGATCATGAATGCGTCCATACGGTCGCAATAATCTTCAAAATTTTCTCATTTTTCGACAAATGCGTCAATACTACCGTACACAGCCATCGTATTTTGTTTTCTTGTCCGTTTATAATAATCCTTGTTGCCAGTTTTATTTCTCTTTGTCTCTCACTCTGGTTCCAGCTCAACCCAACATGGCTGCCCTATTCCAAGTCACGTGACCCCCGATTGGCGGGAAACAACACAACAGATACCTCGACCACATATCATTTTAAAGCTTCTAACATTGGCTACACAAAAGTCAATATAACGTTTCGACGGTTATTTGAAAATCCCGAATTTTCTCCCATCCCATTTCTCCGACTCCGGTAACCTAAAGTTATGTCATCTCTATTCAGTGTTAAGCTTTATCAACAGGTTGAGGTCCTCGGGTACAAAATAAGATTATTGGGATAAAAACTGCAGTAAATCTAAACCGCATATGAAAGGAAGGACTCATATGTTTACTATTAACATATGTAGTTTCTCTAGAACTATAAAGCTTTCAAGTCGACCTTGGAATTTGACTAGCGTAAAGCGCAATGGCGAGCATATTTCGTTTATTTCGTTTATTTCGTCTATTTCGTCTATTTCGTCTATTTCGTCTATTTCGTCTATTTCGTCTATTTCGTCTATTTCGTCTATTTCGTCTATTTCGTCTATTTCGTCTATTTCGTCTATTTCGTCTATTTCGTCTATTTCGTCTATTTCGTCTATTTCGTTTATTTCGGTTATTTCGTTTATTTTATTCGCCTGAAGGAAGAATACGTATCACGAATGATACCATGAATGATAGTTTTGACAAATTACGATGATGTAGAAAAAGAATGATAAAAGACAGCTAGGTGACCGCAACAGCTAAAGCCAATTACCGCGGGCCCATGATACTAAATTAAATTAATAATAGTCGAAGAAAGAAGTAATGATAAGGATTTCACAACCACAAGGTGACTAAAACAACAAGTTAAAGGACTGAGTAGGCTACGGACAGAGTTACATTTTACACAAACTGACTTCCATGTGCGCGGATTGTCTGGGTTATAAGATGCTTTCAGGGCTGACGTATAATATTGTAAAAGATGAGACTTGTAGGAGGACAGTGAAAGTGCTGGTTGTCGGGTTTCCTTAGGTAAAATTCGGTTCCAAATTCTAGTGGCTCTTATCGTAACAAGGATCTCGATATTCCTTTGTGTACGACTGTATGGAGAGAGACGACGAGCGTTTATTATTTATCGTGCAGTGAAACTATGGAATATTAAGGATGCAACGCAAAATCAAGACCTTTAAAAATGCAATCAAGCACAAACTTCTCGATGAATTCAATGCAGATAGTTAATGTTACCAACAATTTATTACTGTTGAACATTTTGTTCGATCATTATTAATATTAATAATATTATTGGTATTATTTGATTGTATTTTAGTTGATATTATGCGTATTAGATAGATTTTATATGATTTTAAAGTAGATTTTTGACGTATTGTGACATATTAGTCCGGGGGGGGCTTCCATATGAAAGGGGTAGGGATGCTAGCTCGTCAGACATTTTCGATTTGACCCGTAAGAGGTACTAAAATGGGCGTGGCTCAAGCTTATTTTGACTCCTAAAAGGTACCGATAGAAACATGCCAACATTTTAAACTTTTGATGCCTTTTATTGCTATTAACATGTATCATCAAGCATATTCTTCCTTGTTGTTTTCAAAAGCGCTGTCATTCTCTTGCATTCGGTGACACTCGTTAACAGCAACAAATTGACACCCGACCCCTAAAAGGTACCGCTGTACATAGAAATGTCTGTATTTGATCGTGGATACCCTAAGTGGTACCAAACTCCTGATTTTGACCCCTAAAAGGTACGACGAGCATCCATGTACCCCTCACATAAGGGAGTCCCCCTCCCGGGATATTAGTATAGGAAATCATATGGTTTCGAGTATAATTCGGGATAAATTTGAACGAGTGAGTTTTCAAAGAGTATCAAAATTGCACGAGCCCGCTGGGCGAGTGCAATTTGAGCTCTTTGAAAACTCACAAGTTCGAATTTATCCCTAATTGCACGAGAATACCATATGATTTCAATTTAAACATATACTCTACAAATTTACTTGAATCTTCGAACGATCTTCTGAAATATTGGAACAATTAAAGTACCGTTTATGAAGTAATGCTACAGCATCTGAAATGTTGATGTTTAGTACTGTCAAATGAATTGACATGATGAGAAGTGTTTTTGCCGTAACTACAGCGCAGCATAGTCAGTTTTAAGCATTCGGAAATGTTCGGAAACACTTCGAAAATGTTCGGAAAATCATCGGAAAAACCCTTTACCAAAACATGACTGTGAACAACTTTGTGTACATTCTGGAGCTTTTGTTTTCGATTTATAGATTGTCAAATTCCTGATTTGGAGTGCAATTTCAATTTCTCAGCCAATCAGAATCGAGAAATTTTGTCGAGTATATGATTATTAATGTAATACCATAGAGTACAAATTAATCCCTAATTTCAACTTGAAATTTCACGCGTAATTTGTTATTTCACGTGTGAAATTTCAAACGCCGCCTACGCGCGCTTAAAATTATTTTTTTCTGGATCGTAATTTGCCCTCCATAATATTAATGGTAATCAAATAGTGAATCGTGAAATTAGGGATAAATTTCACTTATGTTTGTCAAAATCTACGTAAATCGAATTACTTTTGACAAACACGCGTGAAATTTATCCCTAATTTCACTCGTCCCCATTTGATTACCTATACTAATTAGATGCTGAAAAGTGTAGCATACTATTCGCGACACTCCCTTTAATTTCACGCTCATCAAATAAGAATGGGAAAAGACGACCGCGACAAGGGAATGCAAGTTATAGGATCTAAACCCCAAACCCCCAGCGATACACCCATACTTAATAAGCTGACCCCTCGATACCTAAGCCCTAACCTAGACACAAACACAACCCCCAAACTTAACTAAAGAGGGGGTCGCGAAGGGAAGTGCCTTAAATTGTTTAAAGTCTGAGTAGCAGGAAGTGGACGAACGAGTGAGGGAATCATCAGCCGACAATTAATAATTCAGAGGGGCCTGCAGGACGCAGCACTTGAGCGAGCTTAAATATTAAGAGGCAGTCAGAGAGTTGCGCCAACCAACATGACTCATTGTGTCGGCTAGCTGACTCCCTGATAAGGTTAGTGTGATAGCTACGCCAGCTCTGAAACTGTGCAAAGTTTCACCTTCGTCGACTCCCGCTTCTTTCAAATACAATCGCAACCGAGATTGCATAGCGGAACCCGTGAGACGACTGTTGACTACCCTCACTTGTGGTGTAGTCGGCTGGAACAGGTAGCCATGAGATGTCCAAACCAAGCGTATAAAATAGAAATAGTAGACAAAAGTATAAATACTTGTGCAAGTGAGCTGTCATCCCGTGGGTCAGAAATGAAACAAACCAGTAACTAAGAAAGGGCTATAGGGGAATGGTAAATATAATAAATGAATGCTATACCGCCTAAACGCGCGGGAGGACCCAGGAGATGACAATCTGAGCGTCAGTAATCCGACTAGGGAATTAGTATCCCTTTCAGGCTGCCATAGGGCAGCTAAAAGCCAACGTAAGGGAGCGGTCATTAATTACTGGGGGGGAGGGCCGGTAAATTTAGGGGGAGGGCTAAGATTTTTTGGGCTTCGATTTGGGGAGGGTCACAAATTTTTGGGCGCCTGTTTTAACAATGAAACTTTTACAATATTTTTAGGCTACTTCAATCGACCATTCAGCTCCACCTTGGAAATGTCCCTTAACCAGCAATCAGCGCGTGCTGGATGCTGCTAATGGGCAACGTTCGAGACCTCAAACATTCTGCTTGATAACGAGGTTTTCAGGAGTAAAACAAAAGAAATGCTTTCCTCTTTTGTTAAAAAAAAGACGTCATGTTTTATGTTTTGGGGAGCGCCAAGATTTTTTGGGCTGATGTTTTTGGGAGGGCCAACATTTTTGGGTCCTCGTTTTAGATATTTTACCGGCCCTCCCCCCCCCAGTAATTAATGACCGCTCCCTAACGGACAAGGGGAAGCAGATAATTAGACCATGCAAACAAATATGACTGGTATGGCAATAAAAGGGCTAAACAACTAAAAACGATAACTGAAAGCCAGGCAATCGTATAACGCATGAAATAACATACACAAATAAGGAATATGAGGGCAGAAATTGTTTAAAAAAAACCATGGCCTAAACAAGTATCCTTCGCCAGATGACAACTGAATAAAATGCGAGTCCCAAATGCACAATGTGAAACCATGAAAGTGCGATAAACAACTACAAAACCTGCAGATGCCGTGCAGAAACCAAATATAAATATATATATACCAGTCCAAAACCTGTTGCTAACCACAAGGAGGGCACGTCTGAATCAATTCGCATAAAACGCATAAGACTGAGAGTACCAAATAACAATCAACTAGAAACGGCTATAGAAGCGCGCAATAAGCAAGGCACCGGGACCGACCGCGGGTAAACAATTAAGCCATACTCAAATCCGTGTTTTGAATCAGGCAAAACACGCACTAGATGACCCGCGTAGAACGAACCAAAATCTGGTTATAGAAACCCATAACAATCCACTGAAGACAACAAAACGCATATAAAACAACTATAACTGGCTATACAAGCACAAATCCATATTTGTGAGGCCAAGTACGTACAAATTAACTATAACTGGCTGCTCAGCCCTGGCTACTCAGCCCAACGTGCATACAAAACCGTACAGGGAGAGAAAGAGAATTATCCAGCAACTGCACAAATCCGTATTTGTGAGGCCAAGCACGTACAAATTAATTATAACTGGCTGCTCAGCCCTGGCTACTGAGCCCAACGTGCATACAAAACCGTACAGGGAGAGAAAGGGAATTATCCAGCAACTGCACAAATCCGTATTTGTGAGGTCAAGCACGTACAAAATAACTATAACTGGCTGCTCAGTCCTGGCTATTCAGCCTAACGTGCACACAAAATCGAACTGGGAGGGAAAGGGAAGTAGAAAAAGGCAGGGAACCGAGGGGGAAAGCGAAGATAAATAAGGGAATAAATACGAAATAAAGATTAAAACCTCAGGCTGAGCTGGCGGCTGGTCAGGAGGATTAGGGTCAGGACGAGGGACGGAGGCAGGAGTTATTGTGCAGCAACAACTCTATCCAAAAGAGGACGTTGTTCTTCGACTGCACCGCCTTGGGCTGCACGTGGGACTTGTAATTGAGCCATGGTCGTGGAGAACAGACGGCGGAGCTATAGCTGAATCGCATCTGACATGAACTGCGCCTGTTCGCTAGTGGTGTTCTTATTTATACTCGCATTGAAAGGGACTGGCGCGAATAGTGTCCGATATTGACGATGTCCTCTTCTGTTTTGTCAAAAGAATGGCGAGAGTTGCCGACTTTTTCTCCGTTGTATTACAGTCTTAAAAGTAGGGTTAGGGGAGGGGAGGGAGGGTAAAAAAATACAAATTCAGAAAGAGTATTCTTATTTTCACTTCACAAAAAATATGTAAACACGTTTTATTCTCATTTTAAGGTTACCGGATACCTTCAGGGTGCGTTTCCAGTCTAAATTATGTAAAGCCTCGAGGAAACATCGTAGATAAATCATTTATGTATCATTTTAAAGCTTATAAAATTGGCTACAAGAATACATAAAAAGTTATGAGTTCTTTGAAAATCTCTAATTTTCCGCCATCCCGTTTCTCTAATCTAGTGAGATGGCTTTCAGAGCTTCGACTCCGAAAATATTTTAAAGTTTAAAAATCTGTTTGCTTTGTAGTATTTCAGAGGAATCGTATTACAAAACCCGTGTCGGGGAATTTCGAAATTCGATTTAGTTCAAAAGTTATCATGCTTTCCGTGAAAAGGTGAAAAATAATCCGAGTAGATATGCGGGAAACGTCGTTAAGAGCTCTCTTTTTAGAATTTCCCAATTCTTCGACACCCGTTTTGCAGCTGAGATATCAATTGACATTTTGTGAAAATTTCGCACAAATCGAATATATTCCTCTTGAGTGGGAGCTTTTTTTAAACTCTATTTTGATTGAAAATCGAAAGCGAGAAAATAGCACTTCAAAAAGTATAGCCGTCTGTCGTGCGTGAATCTGAAGCCCCGCCTCTCCAACAATTAACAAGCTCTTGGCCAATTTCTCATTTCTCATCACAGTTCAACTATCTGTCAAGATTTCCCGCCAATGTTGATTTCCGATCAAAGCTATGCGCCGTATCGAGAAAATGTTTGTTCTTTTTTGTGTGACTCGAAAAATGGTAGCGGAAGAGTCGGCTGGTTTCGCGTATAGTTAGTAGAGGAGACTGCGATTTGCAGGCGTCTGAAACACCACGGCGAGATCGTGGTTCAACCGATTCAGGGTCACCGTCAGACTACGTTTCTATCTAAGCTTTCTTGGAAACAAATATTCCAGTTTTTGGTATATGAGACACTACTACTAAAACTACATTTCTGTGCGAAAAAATATTTTCCCATCTTTTTCGTTTTGAAGGTATCCGGTAACATTCACTTCATTATTGTGGTTTGCCTGTGGTGCGACTACTGAAACCGGGGCCACTTAGACAACGAGAAGTAAACACATTGCAAAACGAAATAAAGCATCCCAAAATACAAATTCTAGTATATCCACGAATTTTCTTCATTCAAAAGACTTCGATCAGAACTAGTCCATGAATGTTGCCTTTTACCGGATCTAAGCTCGAGCACGCGAGTCCGGCGACAGGCTATGCAGTATCTTCTACTCGACACTGATTGGCTCAAATAACCGTAAGTTGGAATGCTTTGTGCAATGTGATTGGTTCTCGTTGTCTAAGTGCAATGTGATTGGTACTCGTTGTCTAAGCGCAATGTGATTGGTTCTCGTTGTCTAAGTGCAATGTGATTGGTTCTCGTTGTCTAAGTGCAATGTGATTGGTTCTCGTTGTCTAAGCGCAATGTGATTGGTTCTCGTTGTCTAAGTGCAATGTGATTGGTTCTCGTTGTCTAAGTGCAATGTGATTGGTTCTCGTTGTCTAAGTGCAATGTGATTGGTTCTCGTTGTCTAAGTGGCACCAGTTTCGTTAGTCACACTGTAATACGAGCCTTGGTTTTGTCAACTGAAGCTGAATAGAAGAAAATCAGAAGACAACATGAATTACGTTCTGTTTTCTACATTTTAGAAATATGCCTGTCGCCTTTTTTTCGACTTTTGAGCCAGACTAGAAACCAAATGTATTAGATTATGTTGATTTGCTTTCGGGTTTCGCCAAACAAACTGCAAATTTCTGTAACCGGCGTTTCAGAATTCAGTCAACAATAATTACAAAATTATGTTAGAAAACTTGAAACTTCGTTTGTATATATTAACTGTCTTGTATTATCTAACATTTTCATGCCATACTTGGTTGCCGTTTTCCTGTTTTTGGCTGGCGTTTTATCAAGTAAATCTTCAATTTCTGCTTCGCTCAGTCGTTCAACCATATTTGTAACGGCCGAATCGCTTGTCTTTGTTCACTTCCGGTTCAGGTCACATTTTTTACTTCCTGTTACGTCACGCGTGTGCCTCGGTTTGGTGCGGACACGAGGTATTGTAAAATTCCAGTGTCGCTCGCTCTGCACCAACTGGGGAACAAACGATTTTTCAACCTCTCTTTATATCGTTATTAGTTCGTTTATTTACAAGTAACAAACAGGATTTCGCTTGTATGTACACGTTTACAGTGGTCGTTAAGCTATTGGAGCTTCTAGTAAACGTATCGAGTGATTACCGAGCGTTGAAAGTGTTTATTGTACGAGCAAGCCACCAGACCTGGAGTGGTCGCCATTGGGGCAGCCACAATGTTTGTTTTTACCAAACTTTCTCTACTAGTGGTATATGAGCTGGATATACTAGTATTATATAGGGAACCAATCAGAAAGCCCGATAGTTCATATCCTGTGAGTGCGTGCATACTAAAAAGAAATATATAGATTGCAATGAAGATCAAATTAGAGTCGGTGATCTTCTTATGGGGCTAGCGTAGTAACCATACATATACATCGGTATCGTGGTTATACTGACATCCAACTGATTGAGCTGAGTTGAGTTATTTTTATAGAATGTTTAACTGAAGGGCCCTTTACTTGGGATGTTATTTGAAAATGTTCTTGACTGTCGAAAAGGTATGGAAACGATGTTGGGCCAATTTAGCTGCAACAATCTTGGTCTTATTCAAGGAGGATTGCATGGAAGGCCTTCCCATGAACACTTGCGCTTGAAAATTTGTCAAGAAGAAGAGAAACTTGAATTTCCCGCGAGTTTTGTCATTTCCAACTAAATTTCTCCTTGAAGTTTTTTAACTCTAGAAACTAGAGATGGGTTCAACAAAGTCAGAAATATACTTTCTAATTTTACTACTCGCTAAACATCTTCAATTTTTGAACTTTTCATACAATCTGAGCATATTTATCGGACACTTTTCTTGAGAGGTTGTTTGGGAGAAATTCCCCGCGAACTCAAGACGTAAATCTTACCCTGAAAGAAATTAACTACAAACCTTTTAGACAATTAACCTTACCTGGAAATTAGCATGAGCAGTGACATAAATACATTAAGTGTCTAATTTGTGCAAAGGGCTCCAAAGGGCTTTTACAAAGCCGTTGAAAATGCGTATTGTTTACGGTGTTTCGATACCATTCACAAAATGTCGCGCTCACTGGATATACAGTACTCACGCCGATCTTTCGTGAAGCATTTCGCGAACAGTACGAGTGGTGTTTATTGTTAATTATACCCAAAAAACAGACGATTCTTTGTTAATCATTTTACTTAAAAGCAATTATGATTACCTGAAAAGATAAAGGGCAGAAATAAGTAATACTTAGGTTTATTCAGTCGCGCGCTGGTACAAAAGCAGCTTTGAGAGCGCGCTCATTGTTCGAAAATGGCGTGATCAGATTGCGTCAGCAGCGCGCGCGCACCTCAAAAATTGAAAACTTTTCACTCAAATCACAGGTAATTCTCTGCATATTTTCCCATTTTTCGTAGGCTTTCATTGTAAAATAATGGCCAGAAATACGGGGAAGTCAAAGCTAGCCTAAACATACGTCAAAATCCCAGGAAAAACTTTGGTTTTGAGATGCTTTGTGAAAATTTGTGCTGCTGAGGTCCGATCTCCACGAAATTCAACGCAGAATGAATTGCTCACGTGACCGGGAAAATTGATAAATAAATATAGTTGCTACGCAAAGGATTGTGGGAAGGCCTTCCAATCCTCCTTGGTCTTATTATAAAATATTCAATTTTCGTTCCACAGTTGGGAAACGCCCAGTTCTTAGTAAAAGGTTCGAATAACTGCAACTGAACTTGAAGTTTTATCCGAGGTCTTTGTTAGCTGGTGGCATTTTAATTTTGTTTGTTTCTCTGTTTCCATAAAGGGGCTATGTCATGGTACTACGCATATATCAGCGGAGTCATCGCTCGATTGGTGGCTGTTAATTGATTACAAACAGTTAAAATCCCCTCCTTCAATGCTTGATTGAAAGTATTTTCAATATTTTACTTGAATAATGTATATTTACACAGTTTGTTAGTCACTTTTTTTTACATAATTTTTTGAAATGCTTCTTTTTCATAAATAAGTTCCGCGCGCGATCCTCCTTAGATCATCATCATCTGGATTATTACAAATTCGGTGCTCAAGTGATTTTAGATTCTCCTTTACTGTACTACATTCCTCATCAAACCAGCATGGCTTTGGATTTCCCGGTCCGATTTATCACATCTTGATATTTCATCCCCGCTTTTTCGCTAATTTCGATCAGGACATTCGTGAATTTACTTGTGATAGAACTTGCTGATTTCGGTTCGTTAACGTCGAATTCATTGATAATGCTTTCGAGTCTGGATTTACACTCTTCCGAGTTAAGGATTAAAGGTATTTTGTCTTTTGCGCTCTCGTTGAATATCAGACGTGGGTGCGTTTGGTTCTTGCTTTGTTGTGAAAGCAACTGTTTCGATTTGTTTATCTTAAGACCGTATGATATTTGACAATGATAGATATTTATAATTGGTTGGAGAGCGTTAACTTTAAGAAATTGTATGCAAGTAAGCATGCGAGAACTGCTAATTACGTAATCGACTAAACTACTACCATTGTATTGAAAACAGGTTTTCTTGCGCCGGAGTGGAATCACCTATTGTTCTTAGGTTGTTTTCAGTGCATGCTTCTATGAGTAACGTGCCCCTCTTGTCAGTGTTATTTTTGTCTTGAGAGTATCACTTGTGTGGAATGTCACAATCATAATCATCTGGTCAATCTAGATATTTACTATCATCTAGTAAAATATATTCATTTAGCTCTCCTGTTCGCGCATTAAAATCTCCTTGTAGGATTATGTCTCCCTTGGTTGAAAATTTGGTTAGATCCTCTTCAAGATCTGATATGTAATCATCACTGTTCGCTTTTTCAGTTATCTGGGCTGAAATAACAGTTCCGATGAAAATATCCCTCGCTATATGGAAGTAGCTCTTATTCAGTTTACACCATAGTATGTTATTATTTTTAGATTGTACGTAAGAAACGCCCTCTTTGATTCTGTTGTTAATGTATAGGGTTATTCCCCCAGAGTGCCTATTTCCAGTTTTATTGCGAATTTTTGAGAAGTGCTTAAATGATTCAATGCTCAGATCAGATTCTAGACTAGCATGCGTTTCTACGATTCCAAATATATCATGGCGTTTTATTACGCTAACAATCTCATCAAACTTAATTTTGTTTCCCAATTCTTTACTTTTGTGACCATGTATATTCCAAATACATGTACCTAGTCGGAGATGCCCAGCGGGAGGACATGATTGTTGGCGAATAGTCCCAGGCATATTTGGCTTCTTTGAAACGAAACTATGTAAAATGTATACAGTACCGTAATTATTCAGTTACTTTAATTGGTGGCATTGTGATTAGGGTTATCCCTAAACCAATCGGAAAGCACTTGTAATGCTTCTCCAATAGAGTAAGACTGTTGCGAAAGCCTATTGTTATGATTATGACTACGAAAAAACTACTCTGGTTCCGCCTACTCTCAATCGTCGGTCTTCATGATACAGGGATGGCGCAGCTGGGGGGTGCTATAGACTATAGTTTGGAGGTACCGACTCAATGACCATATTTAGTCCCCCCCTGTGACTTGTGATCAACAGGCCTGTCATTAGAAACCTGCATCTAGGCTTGCACATTATGCTAGCATTATTTCCAGCATTTTGGCAAGGAAAAAGCATTGAGAATAATGTTACATTGTAGCATTTTGGCAAGGCAATTTCTTCAAACAATTGATTAATTTGTAATTATAACGAAACTCTTTTTAACCATTTGTTTTGATTTTGAATAAGAGAAATTTAAGAGGGCCTGGGAAAGGGTGGTCACCTTGTACCTTAGGGACCAGTCATTAATCAGAAGGGGGAGTGCTGGTGTAAAATGGGAGAAGGTGGTCAATTTTCATGCAGCAAATTAGGGGGGCCATAGTAAGCTAGAGGGAGAAGTAGGGGGAGGGGTCATCAAAAATTACACCATTCATTTGCACCAGACCCCCTCTAATTAATTACCAGTCGGTGGTTGTTTATTTGCTAAGACAGAAACAAACCTTGTTCAGTTAATCATTATAATGAAGTCAAACTTTTATATTTGCAACAAGTCAATAAAAACCTTCGGTTCTGTGTTTTATTTGTAATTAATTGTGCGAGATATTATTTATAAAAGAGCATTTCCGAGCATTTCGGTGAACAAATTAAGCATTAATCATTAGCATAATATGCCTCAGAGGCCTGCAACCCTCAGACTGACTCTGCCGTATCTAAGCTAGAAAATCTCGTATGTATTAATTATTTTAGTCATAAAGACTGGCAATACAGAATGTCACAAAATGGTCAAACTCAAAAGACTGCAGTAAGATTTGTTTTCAATAGCTATGAGCGCTATACCAGTACTTGTGATCTTGTAAGCGCGTTGGGCTGGGACTCTCTTGAGAACCGAAGGCATGCCCAGCAGGCCACTGTGTTTTACAAAATTTGTAGTGGTCTGGTGGAGATAGACTTCCCTTTCAACGTTGTCCCAAACCCGAGACATAACAACATGTACTATAGCCTGCGTAGAATGCAAGCGTTTCTTTGGGGGGGGGGGGGGGGGGGGTTGGGTGTTTCTCGGGTTTTTCGCTTATTTGGGCGCGCGAGAATAGGGCGAGCTAAAAATATGGAGGGAGGGAAAACGGAAACCTTCGTATTGAAACCTTTGTACGTGACAAGTAAAGCATATCGCGGAAGTGGGCTATTAGTGTGTGGAATAGACTACCTGTACACTCATTTCAATTTGCCAGTACCATCCAGATTTTTGCTAGTGGAAAAGATCCTGCTAGTGGATTTAGCAGTTAAGTTCGAGCCCTGATTGGCGGTAAAGTGTTTGTCTACTACCTGGAATGGTTGATTTTTCTCAAGTTAAATTAGAGCCCTATACAAATTCAATCTTTTCTCATTAAAAACATCGCTGCCTACTATTAGCTTATTTTTCATGCACATGTACCTTCTTTTACATGGTACAAAATTAAATATGACCCAACTGATTCCTCACCACCTCAGACAATAAATAATGACCGGTCTTTTACATAGCAATACACTGAAGAAGTGCGAGAGACTTTAGGTGGCTCGTGGGTATTGTGACTGCCGAATGGGTATCGTAAAGATTCGCACTTTCAGCGGGAAGTTTTTGGCCGATCATTGAGATTTTTGGGATCATATATTTCATAATATTGAAGAATAGTATTCCACGATATATAATATTTTCGAAGATATAAATGTTTCTTTCGACCACTTGTTTTGAAGTAAAATGCGAAAATCTTCAAAACGACGCGATAGATTTTTATGAAAATTATGTTATACATTAAGTAACCCATGAGCTTTGTTGGTGACAAGTTTCATGGAAATCGATGGAGTTTCTGCTACAGCAAAAGCGATATAAATGTTATCGCAAAATATTATGTTTGCAAAATTCATGTACAATCTCGGGCGACTATGATCGCCGCTTCCAATTCTACCCGGTAAGCTATAGTTTAACACTATAGGAAACTACGGTGCTAACTACAAGAAAATCGAGAAAGCGGGACGAGGTATACCACAAGAATGAAGGAAGTAATAGTGAATATTTGGTGAAAAGCACCAATTTTGAATTTATGTAAATATTTAAAAAATGTAAGCGAAAACTTTGGCCTCGTTCGCGAGTATGTTGCAGGACAATATATTTTGTGACGTCATGTGTAATTTTATTTCGTTTCATGAATACGTTTTGGCGCACTGAGGTCGGGAATGTATTAAACTGTTTCAAACCTTCAAAATCACTCCGAGCCTTTTCTCCTCCAAGCTTTCTAATTATGCGCCAGTCGTACATTTCACAGCGTGTTTTCAAATTCCGCACGTGTATTGAGTCGCCCATTCATGTCAAAAAAATACATTTGTGTATTGCATGGAAGGGTAGTTTTTGGGGACATTTGTTCGCCTTTTTGTTTCAAATTTAAACTAAAATAAAAAGCTAAAAAACAGTTTATTTTTTGTTACTTAAAGTACTGCAACTTAAATATTTTCTCTCATCGTGACTAGCTCAAATGAAAAATATATATGTTCAGTGCTATTGGATGGGTGACTGAATACATATGCGGAATTTGAAAACACACTTATGAAATGTACGATTTTCTGCATAATTAGAAAGCTCAGGAGGAAAAGCTAGGTTTTAACCACCCACATTCCCCACCTCATTGCGCAAAAAAATGTATTAATGAAACGCAATGAAATTACGCGTGGTGCCACAAAATGTGTTGTCCTACAATTACAATTAACATACTCGCGAACGAGGGCAAACTTTTAGTTCAGATTTTTTAATATTTCAATAAATTCAAAATTGACGATTTTCACCAAATATTTACAATTGACCTTTCCTTAGTCATCCAGTGATATACCCTCTCCCGCCTTCTAGATTTTCCTGTAGTTAGCACCGTAGTTTCCTATGGTATTAAACTATACTTTACCGGGTAGAATTAGAAGCGGCAATCACAGTTGCCTGAGATTTTGCATGAAATTTGAAAACATAATATTTTGCGATAACATTTATATCTATTTTGCTGTAGAAGTTTCCATTCCATCGATTTTCTTGAAACTCGTTACCAAGAAAGCTCATAGGTTAGTTAATCTATAACAACATTTCTATAAAAATCTATCGCGTCGTTTTGAAGATTTTCGCATTTTACTTCAAAACAAGTGATCGAAAGAAGCACTTATATCTCCGAAAATATTTCGTATCTTGGAAATCTGTTTCGTGTCTACTACTTTTTAATATCATGAAATATATGGTCCAAAAGATCCCAATGATCGACCAAAAACGTCCCGCTGTAAAGTGCGAATCTTTACGATACCCATTCGGCTGTCAATACCCGCGAGCCGGCTTAAATACAACGCAGGTCTATTTTGATGTGTTCCTTCGTAAACAAACGTTTGCTTCCCACCTGTAGTGGATAACCAGGGAATCGTGTGTGCGAGACATCACGCCACCTTCTGTCACGACTTAATACATGCGAGGCTAATTTTCTGGGAAACAACGAATCTAATCCGGCAAGCATTTTGGGCACGGCACTCGTAACTTGGGCGTGGCACTCCTAACTTGGGCACAGCACTCCTAACTTGGGCACAGCACTCCAAACTTGGGCACGACACTCCTAACTTGGGCACGGCACTCGTAACTTGGGCACGACACTCCTAACTTGGGCACGGCACTCCTAACTTGGGCACGGCACTCCTAACTTGGGCACGGCACTCCTAACTTGGGCACGGCACTCCTAACTTGGGAACGGCACTCCTAACTTGGGCACGGCACTCCTAACTTGGGCACGGCACTCGTAACTTTGGTACGGCACTCGTAACTTGAGCACGTCACTCCTAACTTGGGCACGGCACTCCTAACTTGGGCACGCACTCCTAACTTGGGCACAGCACTCCTAACTTGGTCCAGGCACTCCTAACTTGGGTACGGCACTCCTAACTTGGACACGACACTCCTAAATTTGACACGGCACTCCTACATTGGACACGGCACTCCTAACTTGGGCACGGTACTCGTAACTTGAGCACGGCACTCGTAATTTGGGTACGGCACTCGTAACTTGGGCACGGCACTCGTAACTTGGGCACGGCACTCGTAACTTGGGCACGGCACTCCTAACGGGCGGGCCGAGACTACCTTTACAAGGGTCTCGGCACCCCTAGATTTTAGGGCACTCGCACCCGGGACATTCCATTTACACGACAAAAATAAGCGGTATCGTGCCGAAAAAGTTTGACACGCGTACCGTGCCTTGCCGTGTCCAAATGCTTGTTGTTTCAACCGGGCTTAAAGCATGCATTATATAGCGATGTTCACTGCACGTCATCCATTGTCATTGTCATTGCCAACCAGAGATCCTGGCACAAAAGGGCCTTTGAAATCATGGTTGGTACATTAGCATAACAATTATAATGTTTATAAACACGAAACACCGCTATTCAACCAAACTCCAGCTCATGTTACGACAAGATACATTATTATATGTCTATCTAAAAGGAAAAGTTATGTACTGCGACGCATTCTGTGTACCACACGCATGTTTATCATCTGGAGAGAATTACAAGGAGGACTTGCAAACATAGAAAAATGATTCTGTACAAATGTTATCTGTCCATTCTGATGTTACTGTCAAAACTACACAGTCCTCTCTCTTGTTGATTAGCTTAATACTCAACCAGTTGGTGTAGTCGAGCGGTGTATTATCGACCCAAGTAAAAGTCTCTTGAACAGCCTTGTTATTCAGGCCGATCCATGCAAAGAAACGGTTTCGCGACGGTATGATAGAAACGATAAAAGTATTCTCTTTCGTACTGTGGATTGAGGCAAGGCTTGCTCCATTCGACTCACATTGGGTTTTAGCTTCATTCCAGGGTTTCTGTTTGTCCATGGACTTGTAGCAGAAACCTTTAAAGTGCTGCCAGCCTGACTTGCAAGCTGAGATTTATAAAAAAAACTCTTTAGGGAAACTTTACTATTCCACTTTATTAGATATCAAATACATCAAACGAATCAGTGGCTTTTAATAAAGTCAATTGTAAAAAAAATGCTTTGGGAACTGACTTAAAGGGGCTATGTCATGGTACTGCGCATGTATCGAGTAATCGCTCGGTTGGTGGCTGTTAATTGGATACAAACAGTTAAACTTCCCTCGCTCAATGCTTGATTGAAAGGACTTTCAATATTTTCCCTGGAGACTGTTTATATACACTATTTGTTAGTCATTTTTGCATATTTGCTTTGATTTGAAGCATCCCACATGGCCGAGAGGTTCGTTAATTCATATCAAAATCGGTGAAAATAACTGTTTCCGGCCCGGAACGCCAACGTATAGTCTATTACCGTGACACAGCCCCTTTAACTCGGACAACGGTTTGAAAATAACACTTGTAGCAGGAATCGTTAGTGCTGCCATTCTGACCTACAAGCTGAGATAACAAACACATCTAAGGCAACTTGTACGTACTTTCTTTACTTCAAGGTCTAAATTAAACGTATCGTCAGCAGCGCTTGGCTGCACATTAATCACGTTTATTGCAATATAAAACCATATTGTAAATTTTCGGCTGCATTCAAAACCGACTAAGGGACTAGCAAAACCGCCGATCAAGAATTTAAAATCCATCGACATAATATAAAAACTATAGAAGCTCGTGAAGGCCAGAACACAAGCCTTTTATTCCAGTGTAATTGGGGTTTGAATTGAAGCTTGTTGAAAAAAAATAAAAGTTTTGATTTACGTAAATGGACATTTGAAGTGAAGAATAACATTAAGTTTTTGGAATAAGTAACTTCATTTCTGGCTGTAAACCTTAAAACCACTGATGGGAAAGAGACCTCTTACCCTTACACGTGACTCCGTCCCCATGGTAACCCTTCACACAGGTACAGTTAAACGAACCCTTTGTGTTGGTACAGTTGGCGTTCTGTGAGCAGTTGTGAGTTCCATTTGTACACTCGTCGATATCTGGAAAAAACAAACAGGCAAAATGTGAAATTGGAATTGAACTTTTCTAATATTGTGTTTGTTGCTGGCTTTATGCTTGTTAATTACGGTAAAATATTTGAAAATGTTCCGGCTTACGTTTGCACGTGACTCCGTCGCCATGGTAACCCTTCCAACAGGTACAGTTAAACGAACCCTTTGTGTTGATACAGTTGGCGTTCTGTGAGCAGTTGTGAGTTCCATTTGTACACTCGTCGATATCTGAAAAAACAGGCACAAAAATCTTTGATGAGTTTATAATTGGCTCATTGTGCTTGTTAATTACGATAAAATACATTTGAAAGTGTCCTCTTACCCTTGCACGTAACCTTGTCGCCAATATACCCCTCCAAACAGGTACAGTTGAATGATCCATCTGTATTGATACAGTTGGCGTTCTGTGAGCAGTTGTGAGTTCCATTTGTACACTCGTCGATATCTGAGAAACAAACAGGCACAAAATATGAAATTGCAATTGAACGTTTTTTAATATTGAGTTTGTAGTTTGCTTTGTGCTTGTTAGTGTCTTCTTACCCTTGCACGTGACTCCGTCCCCATGGTAACACTTCGCACAGGTACAGTTAAACGAACCCTTTGTGTTGGTACAGTTGGCGTTCAGTGAGCAGTTGTGAGTTCCATTTGTGCACTCGTCGATATCTGAAAAACGACGGGCACAAAATATGAATTACAATTGAACTTTTTTTTAAATATTGAGTTGTAGTTGGCTTTGTGCTTGTTAATTACGATAAAATATATTTGAAAGTGTCTTCTTACCCTTGCACGGGATTCCGTCCCCATGGTAACCATTCAGACAGGTACAATTAAACGAGCCATTTGTGTTGGTACAGTTGGCGTTCTGTGAGCAGTTGTGAGTTCCATTTGTACACTCGTCGATATCTGAAGAAAATAAGCAAAAGTAATAAACTGTGATCTCAATTACATTTCCTTTAAGTTAAATGCTTCTGTCTATCTTGCAGAAGGACAATAGTTCAAACACTGCCCTCAGCTAACTAACGCTCTGTGTCTCAAAGTAACAGTAATAAAGAGTGCTGCCTTTGTCAAAAAATCGCGTTTTCGAACGGCAAATAGTTAAACATTCAGGTCTTCTCGGATAAGAGGACGGTATTAACCTATATTTGACAGGTAGATCTAAAAAAAAACTATTCCTGCCTTCCCCGAATATTAAGCTGCCTCACTCGTTCGCTAATGCTTGGTCGCTTGGCAGCGACTACAACTTATAAAATTACCCTAAGAATTGATAAACCTATGGAATTATACAAGACACGAGAAGACTGATGGAAAAATGTTCTCTTACCCTTGCACATAACTCCGTCCCCATGGTAACCCTTCACACAGGTACAGTTAAACGAACCCTTTGTGTTGGTACAGTTGGCGTTCTGCGAGCAGTTGTGAGTTCTATTTGTGCACTCGTCGATATCTCAGAAAAAAGCAAAAGTAATAAATTGTGATCTCAATAGGACATTTTCATTATGACGTCATTTTACTACAACTACCAGAATCCTTTTCAAATTCTCTTTCCCATTCGAATTTTTAAACTCCTTTGATAATTCCAAGACAATGGTCCAAATTAGAGGAACAACAGAATCCACGCAAAGAGTTCTGGTAGTTGTAGTATGTGACGCCATTATGTGATCTGTGAATTAGCCGGGTCCTGGCTTTGATCAGCCTATTATGGTTGTTTCAGGTCCCATTAGAAATTCAGTGTTTTTCTTCTTAAGTTAAATGCTTCTCGGTCTATCTTGTAGGAGGATGACGTTGAGACCATGGGCTCAGCTGACTATCGCTCTGTCTCTCAAAGTAACTCAGTAGTAAAGGGTGCTGCCTTTGTCAAGAAATCGCTTTTTCGAACTGCAAATAGTTAAACATTCACTGAGGTCTTCTACGTTAAGAGGACGTTCAATCGTAGGTCCATCGTCGACCGGCTTTAAGTCAGTTTTTTGTCTTTCAAGGTTGTCACGAGTTACCGTCGTTAAATAAGGTTGATTTACCTTGTACCTTTAAATGGCTCCTCCTTGTTAGCACAGGAGCAGTTGTGGTTCATTTTGCTTGTTTAAAATAGAGATAGAAAGAACTGAAAACTGCCCTCTTAATCTTGCACATTGTTAAATATGTTTCTCGAGAAGATGTATTGTTAGAGAAGGTACATTTAATATGGCAAGGGGTGGGTATCAAGATGTTGAAATTGAAACTGAAAACTGTTCAGCACCCCCCTTGTAACTTTCGACCCTCTCCCTACGTACCTAAAATATTTTCAACCCCTCCCCCTCAACATCTTCATACCCCTCCTTTCCATAGCACATAGGTATATAAAGTACCCAAAATGCATGACTTACCTTTGCACGTGATCCCGTCTCCATGGTAACCTACCAGACATATTTTAGGCTTGCACTGCTCTCTATCCTGAATAAAAATTGCAATGATATATATCAAGTCAATAAAGATATAAATAACGACGTGCCCTTACAAATAGAAGTTGTTTCTCCATGTAATGGAAAAAGATTTTCGCTGTTTCTCTGTTCTGGAAAACTGCACATTAACATGATGAGGATCGATCGAATTTCAAAATACACCGGAAAGTTCTTACACAGGAGAAAGCTCGTTGTTGTTGGAGTTAATACACTGTCTCTTTTGATCATGCAGCGCCGTAAGTGAAGGGTACAATAATATTTATGCAAAATATTGACTGTAAAACAGTCCCGTAAAGCTTTCGTATCGAAAAGAGTCTAAATGCAGGGCGAGATGCCATGCATGTACATCACATCTGATTCCCAATCCCCTTTCCTTTGGTTGTGTGTTAATTTAGAGTGATTTTTACGATATGAAAGGTACATGTAAGTTACTACACTGTAAACTAGTAAAAGCTAGTACTAAAGGCCCATGCACAGGTAAAATGCTTGGCCTTTTTTAACAACCATTTCTGTCATTTGAAACAATTTCTCGACGTACCAGCGAGTGGAACGCGCATTGACAGCAGCTTTTCAAGACCTCACAACTGAAGAGCACCCCCCAATTAAAAATTCATATGAAGATATTGAAGTGTATAAAGAATTTGTATTTCCTCCGGAAGTTAAATGGTATGACCATATTTGTATTGCAGGACTATATTAATTAACCAAGCGTGACGAGCGTGACGAGCTCCAACACTCTTGGAAGAATCAAGTCTGAAAGATGAGCATCCGCGTTTTCTCAAGAGAGCAAATGTTTTCCGAATTTCTCGAGAATCCTCAAGAAATACCTAGATTTTGAAATTTTGAGAGACCTGGAAATTCTTAGAAATTCCCGGGAACGAATTTTAATGAATTATCATGATTTAACTAATTATCATTAGAGTTATTATCCGAACAAATGCTGCGAAATCTCGGGAGTCTAATCGTCTTCCTATCGTAAACCCTTTTTATGTTAACGTGCGTCATCTTGTGCAACCTAAACTTCAAAGTGGCGCCATTTCTCGAGGTTTTAATCGATTTCAATGTGCTACACGGCAAAACAACCTTCTATCCATTTTAATTCATATGAGCATGGATGATGGCTACTTATTTTGAACAGAAATAGCCGAAAATGCGAGACTGAGTGTTTCTAACCTAAGCTCAAATAAAGAAATTATGGGATAGAACTCAGACAAAGGCATTATGGGATAGAAAGGCCAGACTGTCGTTTGCTTTTTATGCAGCTATTTCAATACCCCACTTCCGCGATATGCTTTACTTGTCACGCACAAAGGTTTCAATACGAGGCCCCATGCTAAATTAAATTTATTCTTTTCAAAGAGAAAAGAATAAATTTTATTTAGCACGGAGCCTCTATTTAAACCTTTGTGCGTGACAAGTAAAGCATAAAGCGGAAGTGGGCTATCAATGTTGTCTGGCTGGGAAATAGGTAATAGGGCATTAGGGAATAGGTTATTAGAGAATATGGCATTAGGGAATAAGGCATTTTGAAAATGTCGGACGGCTGTACACAAGCTAAAAATAATGAATAAATAAACCGTAAGCTAAGTCGACTAAGTCGTCCAGGTCGTATAACTCGCGTAAACCATACTTCATTTCGGTCTGGGAATACCCTAATGCCATATTCGCTAATACCCTATTCCCTAATGACCTATTCCCTATCTCCCAGACAACATTAATAGACCAGTTCGCGGTGATTCCGACATTTCAGAAAGGGGTGCAAACATGGCGCGAAATACAGTGTTTGTATGGGAATCGACGAGAATCCGATGCCAAATAGAATCCGTAAAATCGAATTTCTGAAATATTCTTCAGATACAAACTTAAGATACCAGGTAAAGATTAACATATCGAAATTTGAGGGATGTACAATGTAGCTATCTGAAGTTCGATTTTACGGATTTTACTTGGCATCGGATTCCCATCGATTCCCATACAAACACTGTCAGTTTCGCGCCATGTTTGCACCCATTTCAAAATGTCGGAATTTACCGCGAACTGGTCTATTGAAATAGCGGTATGCAACATTGGAAAGTGCGTTATTACCTCTTAAAGCGAACACGGACACAAGATGAAGCATGTAAACAGGAAAAGGGTCTTCCTATCGAAAGCCCTTTTCATGTTAACGTGCGTCATATATATGCTACAATAATAACTGGAACTTTATGGAAGTCATTCTTTACATACGTTAGCCAAGTATTTGAAAACAGTTACATGAAATACTCGCGATACTGACAACTACGACATTATACAGTGTGACTACTGAAACCGGAGCCATTTAAACAATGAGAACTAACACATTGCAAAGCGAAAATAAAGCAATCCAAAGTATCAATCCTAGTATATCCACGCGATTTTCTTCATTCGAAAGACTTTGACTTCAAATTAAAGTAGGCCACTAAATTCTTCTTTTAACTGATCGATGATGCAGACATATTTTTTCACTCTCGTAAATTCGAAGAAAAAAGTAACGTCTGCTTACCCGAGCGCTTAATTAGTTTCCAATATGAGCACCTCATTGTATTATGGACCAATCAGATTTTACCTTCCATATCCTGCGCCAATTCACTAAAATTCTAACAATGGCTTTGATTATGCAGAAAAATAAAACAATCGTGCTGACGTCGTGCTTGCATATTGGAAACTAATTAAGCGCTCGGGTAAAGAGGCGTTAATTTTTTCTTCGAATTTCTGAGAGTGAAAAAATACGTCTGCATAGCAGGCTTGATCGATGCTCGAGCAAGTCGAAATGACATTTCGTCTATTCAACACTGATTGGCTCAAATAACCGTAAGTTGGAATGCTTTGTTTTCATTCTGCAATGTGATTGGTTCTCATTGGATTGCTTTGCTTTCATCCTGCAATGTGATTGGTTTTCAATGTCAAAGTGGCCTGGGTGCATGTTGTCACACTGTAAATCATTAAAAACTTAATTATATTTTTTTTAACATGAGCTCATATTTCTACGTTTAAATTAGTAAATTGATGTGTCTAGGTTCAGCTGTTTCGTCAGTGAGAATAAAATATCACCAGTTTTCCTAAATTGTGTAAACTGTGGGCTGAAAAGATGACATTTATAAACAAAACGCTTTTCTGACATGATTAACTCTTATTTCGCCAGCTGCATAGCTCAAGCTCTTTGAGTGGTATTAATTTCATCGCGAGGAAGAAACTGCAATAATCATTGATCATTTTAAAATAAATATGGCTTGCTTAGCAAAAATAAGAAAACGTAATTGTGGAATGAGTTCCTTTCGCACAAAACGGTACCATTAATTTATTTACTTTCATCTAATTTAGCCTTAAAATTGACATAGATTAGCTTTCCACATTTTTATCAGCTTATATCTCCTGCATGGTACTGTTTTCTATTATTGATATTTATATTTTTATCAATGTGCAACTTTCTTTGATCTGTGATCTTCAGCGGTAATCATGTACTCAACATTATATATACTCCTTCTCTCTACTTATATATAATTCCTTCTTTTGCTCTGACTATATATACGTATACTAAGATCTACTAAGAGCCGTAGCACTGCACATCTGTTCACTCCAGTTCCACGGCGACCGTTAGCACATTCAACACTATTAAAATACCCCTAATCTGTAGCTAATTTAATGTATAATTCCTTCTTTTGTTCTGGCTACACTGACTACACTAAGATCTACTAAGAGCTACACTGCACGGCCGCCGTGGAACTGAAGTGAAGAGATGTAGCATACTCAACACTAAATATCCCTACCCTGTAGCTATGTATAATTCATCAGGGCCGTAGCATGCCCTGAAAAACTGGGGGGGGGGGGGCACAAAGTCATTTCGCAACCTAACCCCTGGGTTTCCGAGTGGGCCAGGTACCTTGTTTGTTTGTTTTTGGAAAACATTCCCCCCCCCCCCCCCCCCCCCCGGCCTCTAAGGGCGCTACGGCCCTGTTCCTTCTTTTGCTCTGGCTACAGTGACTACACTAAGATCTACTAAGACCTACACCGCACATCTCTTCACTTCAGTTCCACGGCGGCCGTTAGCATACCCGACACTAAATACCCCTTCTCTGTAGCTATGTATAACATTTTCCTTCTTTTGCTTTGACTTAACACTAAGATATACTAAGAGCTACACTGCACTTCGATTCACTTCAGTTCCACGGCGGCCGTTAGTATAGTGTCATTGAAGTCCTAGAAGGCTTAGTAAGTACTTCTTAGATTAAGGTCTAACTTCTAAAAATACATGTTAACAGTATTTCGTCTATCTTTCAAGGCTCCAAAAGAAAAAATGCATTGTAAAAGGAAAGGAAACATTATTAGGTCATTATTTATATGGCGTTTTTGTGTACATTTACCTTGCCGTAACTTAATTAGGGAAAAAAACCTATCGAGAAAGCCATTTAAATGTTCCATCAACGTTTAAATATAACCTGCCGTATTTTAGCTTGCCGACTATTGTACAGCATTTTTGTTTTATATCTGTTGAATGACTTTAAATTTGGCGGCCGCATCGGTAAGTAGGGTAACCCTACCTGAATCATTTTGCTTGTAAACCCAGGCTAATTCTTTGACCTCCTTCATGTAAACACCCCCTAATGTTTTGTAGTTATATAAAAACGTTTCCAATAATAACTGAAAGGCATATAAAACAACACATTATGCACCTTCTCACCTCAGTAGACCTGAGCTGCTGGAAGACAAACCTGCGCCTGTAGATGAGAACTTCTTCCACTGGTTTATTAGGATCCACTCCACATTCATTCAGTTCACAAATCCCGTTACTTGTAGCGCTGTACTCGTAGTTATACGAGACGCATCGCTGGTCTTCGTTACAGGCCATGATGCAGTTGAGCCAGTCTTTAGCATGCAGTGTGAAATAATTATGGAGAACCAAAGCGTGCTCCTTGACTGTTGAAGGGTAAAATGCCGTTACACTTGCTCCGAACAACAAAGTAGCACCGACGAATAGCTTATATCTTAACATTATTGTGAACAGAAACTGTGCAGGGAAATTGCACATCCTCTTCATCACTAGACGAGTACAAGTGAAGCGTGCTCCAGATGTTTAATACACCTGTTCTATATTATCATTAAGGCCATCCCAATAAAGTGTTTCGTTTCCCATCGCCCTCTCTGGCTTGTAATAAGTGGTGGGTTGGTCGGTCGGTAGGAAAAACCTTAGGGATCTAGTCTGGAACCAAGTCTGAATTTCTAACGAGACCTGAAACAACCATAGGGGCTGATCAAAGCCAGGTCCCGGCTATTGGAATTGGAATTTAGCGTGTCAGTTTTTGCGGAGGGAGGAAAACCGGAGAAAAACCCTCAGAGCAAGGGCGAGATACCAACAAACTCAACTCAGTCACATATGGCGCCGCGTCCGGGATTAGAACCTGGGCCACAGAGGTGAGAGCCGAAGCGCTTAACCACTGCGCCACCCCAAGTCGGCTTGAAGACTCACGTAAAAGTTTTCATGTGTTCGATCCTCGACTACTTTTTCCCTACTAGTTGTGGATTGACAATTTGCATGAGAAAGGCAAGAAGAGCTCGGAAAAAGAAGTGTAGTTTAAAAAACATTATTCAACCTTTTTTTAACTTTTCCCAAAAATTGGGTCGGTGTCAAGCTTTGTATTTAATCAAGAGAGCACGGCAGACTTGTCTGTTTTGTTTCACTCACGATCTCTTCCAACAATGCGACATCCCGCTGACACTCTCCGCTTCGGGGCTCGCTCGGCACTACGAGTCTCGTGCGCGCCAACATTAATTATTGTCAGCGGAAAGTCGCATTGTAGAATTTCAAGATGGCGGCTAAATATCGTGAGTGAAACAAAACAGGCAAGTCTGCCGTGCTCCCTTGATTTAATTGTTTTACTTTTCAAAAAAAAATGGGGTCGGTCGGGTGATGGTAAACGAAAAATTGTATTGGGATGGTCTAATATCAAGTCGGTGAAAAACAAACTGAACTGTTTCCTAGAATGTGAGTGGGTGGCTTGCTAGGGCTGCAGGTAACACTAAAGCATTCCACATGAATTATTTATGTTAAAGCCAAACCAAATATGCCTTATGCCTTATGATGTCATGCTTTTGTGATCACCTCTCACGACCGTTTCGTGCGACAATATAAAGAAATGAGCCCCTCGTAGATGGTTTATTTGTGGTCTGCGGTTTCGCGCGGAAAATAAAAAAATCCAGGCGACAGTTCCGATGTTTGGTTGGTGTAAGAAGTATACGTACGGCATCGAACGGCATTCAGATGGAGCAAGGTGTTAATTTTGTTTTGTGCAAATTCTTGATCTCATTGGTTGAAACATGAACATTGCCAGAAAGGTTAGGAAGACGTCTAATTTCCTCAAATCAAAAAAAATGTTAAAACTACGATTTGCACCGCGGTTCCAAATGTCGTTTATAAAGCAAATCGTATGTTCGGAACTTTATCAATCGTTTAGTAGAATCGGCTTTATTTTTGTATTTACGGAGGGCCGGTTTCCCGGTAGTTTACAAAATGGCCCTCATTAAATTCAGGCTAAGAAATACTAAGAAAATACAGAAAAATTAAAATCAAATAACAAGATAATGATAACATCCTTGAAGACGAGGTGATTGATGACCACTGGCTTGATGAAAACACCCAGTGACTCAACTGTTAATTCCCCACAAGCAAAGCATTTTCATCTGTAATTTTTGTAAGCACACCATGGTTATGCAAAAACGTTGTTGTTTCTGTAGAATCCAGTTTCAACCGTGTACCTCTCAGGGATTAAATATCTTGAACAGACAAATCAGTTGGATTGGTCCTCCGTTTCTATAGCAACCATACAATTGTTTTCAATGTTTTACGGCCAATTTCTACTTCCGTGAATTGAATTTGATCCAGTTTTATTCAAGTGCAATCATATAAGTTAAGGAAGTTCTGTTGGTTGATTCATTTGTGAGTGCTTGCATGCACGTGGGTGCTATCTGACAAGTTGATGGAAAAGTAAAAATTGACAATTTGATAGAAAAGTAAAAATAAAAACGATACGATTGAAACTGCCCCTCTTCCGAGCTCTCTTCGTTTCTTGCTTTTCTCATGCGAGTTGCCAATTTTATATGTAGCGCCTCGAGGATATATCGTAGATACTTTTAGGTCTCTTTGTCTCTCACTCTGGTTCCAGCTCAATCCAACATGGCCACCCACCCTAATCCAAGTCACGTGACCCCCGATTGGCGGGAAACAACACAACATTCCTCCCTCGTAGATACAGAACAGACTATGTAGAGGCTATAACTAAATAATTTAAAACCGTTCATAAGTCCAGTCTTTCTGGTGGCTTGACCACTCTTCCAGATCTGGTACTTATGGAAGTATGGACCCTTGTGAGTGCTGGAGTATCTGGACTACATGTAGTAGCTTGAGGAAGCTCAGCCGCAACCGGAACCACATCAGAAAATCCTAGTTCTGTTCCTAACTCTTGTGGTATGGCCTTCACTGGACTAGCAGGTAATGATTGGGTAAGGCTGTCTGCAAGTCCAGCACTTATTGTGCCCATGGCTGTTCCTGTAGATGTAGTTGGGATCGTGTGATCATGACTGTCTGCACAGACATACTCTCTGTAAATGACCCTTCTGGTTGCATTCATGGTAAACCAAATGCTTTAATTTGCATCTTTCTGTGGGGTGATTCTAGCCACAACACTTGCACTTGGCCTCTTCTCCAGTTGAACTTTGTTGATTTCCTCAGCCTGTGGTGGCTTTGATGACTCTCCCATATGTTCTCGGTTAGTTTTACCTGCCATTTTATCGGCTATACACTTTGTTCTTGCTGTCTCGAATGTTACAGCTCTCTTTCCGACAATACCCTTTTCTGGGTTGTAGTCATCTTGGGATGTAAACCAGATACTAATCTATCTCTCAAAGCCTCCTTAAAAAACGAGCCAAAAGCGCAGTCGGAGGCCGGAGTTTTCAATCTTACAATGAAGTTTCCCACGGATTCATTTTCTTCTTGGGTTGCAGTCCAAAACCTGTCTCTCCGCAATAGCAATTCCTTAAAGTGCCTATTACCCCAAAAAAGTTACGCTTTCAGATCAAACTTAGAAGTATTCTATGCAACTTCCCGAAAAAAATAATGGTTTTAAAGCATTTCTCTTTTTTTTTACGGCTTTTCAAAGATGAGAGCCGTGAACTTTTACCGTCATCTTAGCGACTTGGTGGGGTCTGGGACTAGGTACGTCATAGTAGGGAGCCATGTCACGTGATAAAGGCTTCTCTCATGTACTTTTGGTTCGTTCTTTCTTATTTGCGTCGTAAGTTCTGTAATTTTCTGCTGGACTTTTTGACAAAATGTCTTCGTCAGGCTCCGAATCTGAAGACAGTTGTTCATCGGACAATTCCGAGCTAAATTTTATCAACTATGAGCTTGAAGCAGAAGAATCTGCCGGCGCGGATGAGCCACTCGCCGATGAAGAATGGGTTACAAGAGTACAGATGGAGACCTCCAGAATCGGTTCAGTGGAAGGCCTCGAAGCAAGGAAAAGCTGGTGAGTTAAACTGTCCAAAATTAAAATAAGTTATCATAGCCCTTCATGGGCTTCCCGTGGCCGTGGTCTCCCAAAAAAACCGGCATTGCAGCAATGCAGGATGCCAAAAGAATCCAGTGATCCTTCCAATCGCAACAATCATATATAGAGATTATTACATGTTAAGAGCTTGATATCGTTTTTATTCACGAGGTTTTCGTATCGTATCTCGAACGAGCGAGTCGGCGAGCATTAATAATGCTCAATAATGACCAAGGTATGAATTGAAATCAATGAACACAGTTCCATGTTTAGTCTGACCAGGAAAGTGGAAGGTTTATCAGAGTATTTTGATGGTCCATTTTGATCTATCGTGCATGTTAATTAAAAATAGTAGCTCTCGTTAGCAACCACACTGGGAATCAGGAAAAGGTGCTCATAACTAGTCAGAACTGGAATCAGGAGTAGTTGCTCGCTTATGAGAGCTTGCACACACCACACCCATGGGGATACATATATAATGCGACTGATATCACAGTATACAATACTGTACTACTCTACTGTAACAGCATGAATGTCAGATATAATAAGAATATTGTTGCAAAATGCTAGTGCATATTTATATTTAGTTGACTCATTGCACAGTCTGGGATCATGTCTCTGGAGTAGTTACTTACAAGAGTTTAAAAACAAAGAAAAATTCCAAAGGTGGTGGTACGCGCGGTGGTCACTTAATTATGAGAGTGGCTGGTTACTACAGAGCACAAGAGTTGTCTCTGAGGGGAGCTGGTCACCTACAACTACACGGGCAGTTTCACAAAGGGCTTCAACTGTATCAAACAATTGGTACTAACATATAAACTTCTTTATTTACAGATTTCTACGAGTTGTCTCATACAGAGAGTACATCCAGTTAGTCTACGGTTATCTGGGCAACAATAGAATTCCTCTACTAGCATGTGCATATGACACAATCAGGACAAAATTCAATGCTGGAAAAGAAACCTTCACTGGATTTGAAGAAGATGAAGATGAAAGTACTTCATAACTTATATAAACTTTAAGGAGAACAACAGTGAACAGTCAAACTTTCAGTGCCATTGGCCACTTTTGATATAGGCTTCACTGGTTACATACAAATGATTCAATACACATACAAGGCTCTGGGGAATAATGTGCAGTGATTAATGAAATAACAATAATGAATTTAATTATGCCCCAGAACCTTTGTGTGTGAGAAGTCAAGCATATATCGAATGTGGGCTATTAACCTACATGTATGTCCATATACATGTATGTCCATATGTCCATTCAGGCAACCTGTGAACAGGAATCACTACCCTGACAAGCGAAACTACTAGCCCTGGGCTATTGAAAAGCACTTGCATCGCACCCTGTGTTCCTTTCTATAATTTTACACAAATTTTGAAAATAGGATTATAATATTAAAATTTAAATGTTTGAGTAGTAAATTGGAAAACAGTAAAATTAGATGTCTGGGCCGGACACACTCATTATCAGAGATTCTCATATGAACTGACAAACCTCGTGCACGTGTGGGATGGTAAAAATCAAAGCAACTATTCAAAAATGACTAATAAATTGTGTAAATATACATTATTCAAGTAAAATAATGAACATACTTTCAATCCAGCATTGAAGGAGGGGGTTGAACTGTTTTAACCCACCAATCGAACACTGACTCCATACATGCATAGTACCGTGACATAGCCCCTTTAAGCCTCAAATTCAATTGCCCTATTTAATTATGGTGTCACATGATAGACACAGCTGCCATCTTAGGGGGTCAAAACACTCGTCTTTAACAACAGACATACAAAATAAAGCTGTTCTGCCATAGATTGCCTTCCTTCAAATTGGCTAATTTTCCCAATAAAATAAGAATGGCGGCTTTCATCTATTTGTTTTGATGTCATGTCAATGAAATAGGGCAATCGATTTCACTGAGCTGGTCACAGGAGTGATTAGCCTATGGAAGTTGACAGTATAATATATTGCTACCTAGATTGTCCATTGATAAAATATCAAATCACTGAGATAGCTGGTAGACATTTCTGGTTCACTCTGTACTTATAAGGGGACGAAGGTTGTTCTTTGGACAATCAACAACACCTTTATGCTCTTTAATAGGTTTACACAATACTTTATTTAATGAGAAGGACATACTTAGCTACAAGCTAGTTTACAGAGTTCCACAAATAAATTCAAAAAAAGAAACAATATATAATTTAGAGATTAAGAATTTAATTAATTTTAATTTAATAGGTTTCTTGCACACTGAGCAATGGGGTTTTGCCTTGGTTTTTGTGGGCCTTACAGCAGGTGGAACTGGAATTTCTGGCCTCACAGCAAGTGGAACTTCTGGCACTAAAATAGAAAAATAACAATTATTATTAAGTTAGTTATGGGTATATATATATATTGGTTTATGGTAAATAAAGCACTGGTTTCGTTTTAAATACAAACTTACAGTGTAATATTATACGTTTCCAGCTGGTATTTTAATATTTTGTTTAGTCTCGAAAGACTAAACAAGCAGTATACCTTTATATGACATGTCCACCAGTTTGATACATGTAGGTGTATATGCACTGCTTGAGCAAGAGCTTCATGTAGGTGTTATTGGAGGACAAACACAGAAGGTGTGATTAGCACAGACTCGATTTTGTTTGAATATTTTCAGAATTTGAATAGTTTCTTTTGTGCAAAAAAATATTTTTTACAAAACAATTTGAATTACCTGGAGCTGAAGGAGGAACATCTATAACAGTCATCCTTTGTTGTCTCTTCTGGGTTGCTTCTGCCCTTGGCTGCTTGTTAAGCATGGTGTCCTGTCCATAGGTGCAGGTGTCATCTAAAGAAAGTTGTCTGATTTATTCACTGTTATTTCCCTCATACTAAAAACATGCACTCTCTTAGTCTAATACACTTGTGGTGAAAACAATGTTCAGTACGTGGAACCCGGTCATAATGAAGTTTTCTTCCTTTCCCTAGGAACTTCTTTATACATGCAGGTTCCACTGTATTGCTAGCCTCCTATAGTAGCCGTTTTGTAGCGCTTCCATTTCACTCCATTCAGAATGGAGTGAACGGAAGCGCTACACAACGGCTGCTATAGGACTAGGAGGCTACTGTATAAATCTGTATTGCCATGCAAACTAAATACAAAAGCACTTACCAAAATCGGAGAATGGCTTAAATCGGTTTCGATGGCATGGACTGATGGAATAGGAACAACTCCATATTCAACCGACTTCAGTCTTGGCGTAGAGTCAAGGACTAAAGAAAATCTTATAAAGTCTTCCGGCTTGCGGAGTGAACCAAACAAACGTTCTTCGTCGGTTCCCACTTCGCTCGCTTTGTTCGCACGAACCTCAACCACTGGCGTCTTCTCTTCTTTGCTTCTGGCCGATCATCGCTTAAAAACGGGACCTTGTGTTAGAGCTATCCTTTTTTGAGTCTGGCTCATTCCTACAGCCCCCAAATACACATCTGTTTGGCATTTCAAATCGAGTTATTCGCTCGGTTCGCCCTGTTTTTACTGTCTTTGTTGTTGGTTGTTCGCTTTCTCTCACTACTATGACGTTGCTTTCCGGTTTCGTTCCCAGTCTACTTCCAGACTCCAGCTGACGGCCATTTGGGACAGGGTGCCCAAATCGGGTTGTTTTACAATGTTTGACCCCAGAAATAAGGTCGAACTCTTACTTTTTTCCTTTTTTTCTCTTCGAATTATTGATAAGAAGGATGTAAAGAATTTATTAAAAATACTTCAAATTTGGGGTTATAGGCACTTTAAGCTCTTTATAAGATTTAGAACTCGGAGCATCTGCGCTACATACGTTTCTTTTGCATTCTGTAGGTCTCTGTTCCGGCCACTGAAGCCAGGAATAAACTCATTTCACTTTCCTCCTTGATTTCGTTGATGATCATGAATGCGTCCATACGGTGGCAATAATCTTCAAAATGTTCTGATTTTTCGATAAAAGCGCCAATACTACCGTACACAGCCATCGTACTATTTTTCCTGTCCGTTTATAATAATCCTCGTCGCCAGTTTTATGTCTCTTTGTCTCTCACTAGCTCTGGTTCCAGCTCAACTCAACATGGCCGCCCTATTCCAAGTCACGTGACCCCCAGTGTAAAGTTCAGTATAACATTTACGATATGAACCCTCATATCGCTTATGGTATATGTATAGTTCAGTATAACATTTACGATATGAACCCTCATATCGCTTATGGTATATGTATAGTTCAGTATAACATTTACGATATGAACCCTCATATCGCTTATGGTATATGTATAGTTCAGTATAACATTTACGATATGAACCCTCATATCGCTTATGGTATATGTATAGTTCAGTATAACATTTACGATATGAACCCTCATATCGCTTATGGTATATGTATAGTTCAGTATAACATTTACGATATGAACCCTCATATCGCTTATGGTATATGTATAGCTCAGTATAAGATTTACAATATGAACCCTCATATCGCTTATGATATATGTATAGTTCAGTATAACATTTACGATATGAACCCTCATATCGCTTAATATGGTATATGTATAGTTCAGTATAACATTTACGATATGAACCCTCATATCGCTTATGGTATATGTATAGTTCAGTATAACATTTACGATATGAACCCTCATATCGCTTATGGTATATGTATAGTTCAGTATAACATTTACGATATGAACCCTCATATCGCTTATGATATATGTATAGCTCAGTATAACATTTACAAGATGAACCCTCATATCGCTTATGGTATATGTATAGTTCAGTATATTAACATTTATAATATGAACCCTCATATCGCTTATGATATATGTATAGTTCAGTATAACATTTACAATATTAACCCTCATATCGCTTATGATATATGTATAGTTCAGTATAACATTTACGATATGAACCCTCATATCGCTTATGGTATATGTATAGTTCAGTATAACATTTACGATATGAACCCTCATATCGCTTATGGTATATGTATAGTTCAGTATAACATTTACGATATGAACCCTCATATCGCTTATGATATATGTATAGCTCAGTATAACATTTACGATATGAACCCTCATATCGCTTATGATATATGTATAGTTCAGTATAACATTTACGATATGAACCCTCATATCGCTTATGATATATGTATAGTTCAGTATAACATTTACGATATGAACCCTCATATCGCTTATGGTATATGTATAGTTCAGTTCAGCAGTTTTGTTACAGTTACCATTACTTTTACGGACACTTTCGTTGTGTTTTCCAAAAATGAACAATACGTTCCTGAGTACAATCATATCTATAATATACCGTAATACAAAATTATTTTTGTAAATCAAATAAAGGTGTATGGTTGTATTTTTCCTTTTGTCTCCGAAAGTGAAAAGTAACTGTAGTCATAATAAATTGTCATGTCGTAGACAAAATCGCGAAATTAAAGTGACCTAGCTTCTATGAAATCTACAAAATCGCGAAAATTAAGTGTCGCGAAATACGCCAAGACCAAAATCGCGAAATTAACGTGTCGCAAAAATTACGTGTAATAAGGTACTTGTTGAACTTTTATTTGTTCTACTATAACTATTGCTTAAATTGTCACTTTATTTGTAATTCTTTGTTAAACAGTATAACATAAAAATTGAATTGAATTGTAAAACAAATATAGATTTTTTGGTTGTAAAACAAATCCTACCAGCAGGCATTAGATGTGTGCGTACTACCGAATAGCGGTGTGACAGTGCGTAGATACTTCGGTAAACAAATATATTTATTGACCACAATCCGACAGATTGCGGAGTATCAGACTAATCAAAACATTGCTCACTGCAACGATTCATAGGCGCACACGGGGTCACAGGTAGTAACGCAATCGGCTGCTTTTGCAGCTTCACACGGCAGTTACACAGTACGACGATAACATAATTTGTTTTTAATTGTATATGTTGGTTAATTAGTGTACTCGTGTTCACTCATGTGGAGTTATAAATCAGATCCTCATAGTATTAGGATGCAATTTGTTTTGGGCTGATAACACTGGTAACCCGAAATAACTAAGAGGATAACACAATTTATATTTCATTTTTTATTATAATTTTTTTTATTTTTATAAATCGCTAGTGCAGTCGTGTGTTCTGACTCGTGTGGATATCAGATCCTCAGCATTTGGATCGTAGTATTCTTGGGCTATCTGCGTTATCTTAGAGTACAAAATGTAGAGTAACCTGGCTTACTTGACCTCGCTCGTGTTTACTCATGTTCGTCTTGTGTTCACTCGTGTGCTACTTGTGTTCACTCGTGTTCTAACTAGTATCAGTGGAGTTTTAGATCAGATCGACTGTATGTATGTACTTTCGCATCTTGTTGTGCGTTGCTAATTTGCCAAACACGCAGGTGTATGAGAGCGTCCGCGTAAAAAAACATACGCCGGAGTTCAAGCTGCGTGCAGCTTCTTGTTCAGTTTATCTTTAAAATTTCGGTTTCTGTTAGGGGCAAAATGTTTTGAATAACCTTCCAAAGGCTAAAAGGATTTGTTTATCACAGTTGGAATACGTGAAATTTCGGGATGAAATGTTGACTATCTGAAGAAGACATCTTTAATGCTTTTACAGTTTCTCAAATGAACCTGTTTGTTTGAATTAGGTGATCGTTATATAGATCGATTTCATGTGACGTCATCAAATTGCTAACTTCGAAACTGTGACCTCTACCAAGTTGTGCTTTTGATACAGTTTAGAGCTTACCTAAGCACGTCTTCACACCAAATGTCATCGGTTTCTTTCACTTTGTTCCGGAGATATCGATGAAGCGATTTGAGTCACGCAACACCAGTCACGTATTTTGAGGAGTCAAGTTAGTGCAACTTTCAGCCAAAAACCTTCTAAATACAAACCAACATGTCAAATAAGTGAATATCTATGCAAATAGATACATTTTAGGTCAGAATGTTTGGTAATTGTGAGCTTTAATGAAACTTGGTAATCTGGCCGCCATCTTGGTGTACCTTGGAGGTACACGAAGATGGAGGCGACATACATTTTACTGTAAACATGGCGCACATTTGATCGCTTATATTTTGGGCGAGAAATATCCTAGATTGATCAAACTTGTCAGAAATACGTAATGTTTAGTTCTCTTTCAGAAAAACGCACCTTGATTTTATTTGAATCAGCAATAAAGATTTTTTGGATTCACGTGACCTAAGTGAAATCGATCTATAGCTTTTCTACATACTATACTTGGATTAGGAACTTGTGCTTTGAATTCCTATTTACATTCTACAGGAGCCCCTGCTATCTATTGTGTGCCGTCAGTCCTTGCTTGTCTTTGTGAGTAGTATAGGGCGCATGGAATTACCCCCTTTTTTAGGGTGTTATGCTAATTTTTAGGGTGTTATGTTAATTTTTGGTGAACGCTCATTAATTCAGATGACGTCACGGTTCTATTGTCTTAGACTCATGAATAAAGTGCGGTGGTTTCTCATTATTTATTGTCTTAGACTCATGAATAAAGTGGTGAGCCCATGAATAAAGTAGTGCGCTCATGAATAAAGTGGTGAGCTATGTTAATTTTTAAGGCGCGCTCATGAATATCTATTGCTCCTTTGGATGAGGTCATCCATCTATTCGGGCATGTTTGGGCAAAGCCTATTGTTTGGAGCAGCTATAAAACAAGGAGCAATCGGCCCTGAATACATTCGAAGTTGAATGAAAAAAAGTAATAAATATCTCGCAATATCTAAACCCCTTTGTAGCGTAAATAGTAAGAACAAACTACTCGTGATAGGCTCTAAACTGTCTTTATTATTTTCCTTTACAGTTAATAACTCATAAGATAATTGTATACAAAATCCACTGTGAGAAATGTTGCTATTGTCCTTAGGGATTAACGATAACTGAAGAGCCTATTGTTTGGAGGAAAACTCTTGTGATGCAAATTCGTCTCTAAAACTGAACTATAATTACCATACGAATATAAACAAACCATCAGTAATTAAACAAAGTTTATTCAATCTCAAAAACACCAATTTTAAAAACAGTTCGTTTTCCTTATCCTCGCGTAGTTGATGACTTTCTTATTTCTCAGTTCTTGGGTTGATATAATGTACCGTGTTACAAGATTACACTGATTTATGTTTCATTGATATTTTTCTTGTTGACAAATGCTACAGACAGTTGTGTTTTTACCGAGGAGAGGAAAATTAATGACCTAGGTAGTCTGGTCTAGTCTAAAACTATACTTCAGCTATCATTTTCTAGTCTAGTCTAGAAATTGAAATTAAAACGAGGACAAGAGGAAGAATATTTTAAGAGACGTTTATTAATAGAAATCGACTTAATAAAACTTATTTCTAAAAGGTACGAATGTATTATTCATCGCGGAATCACTCTGTTGTTTTTGGAATTGTTTATTCAACAAGAATTTTCGGTGGTGAATTGCAGCCTCGGTCGCTTCTTTCCATCCATAATCTTCCGTGTTCATCAAGTTTTGTTTTGTTTCCAAGATTTTTTGGAAATCAGGATCTTTTCTTAAGCTGTGAATCCATTTCATATCTTCGAACAACACTTCTCTTAGGTCTTTTCTATACGTAGGAACCAAAGCGTTACTGGCTTTGATTTCAGCAACTTCATGACTATCCCCATCGTGTTCATACTTTTGAACCAACGCTTCCCAATCTTCCTGGTGCCGTTCTTTAGCTTCGTTACGAATTCTTTCCCAAACATCCTCTTCTCCGTCATAACTATCATCTGTGGAGTCCGTGCTCTCCTGAGAATCAGAGCTTTGATAAGAATCTTCAGTCATTTCATCATCTGAGTTGGAACGATTAGCAGCCATCGTTTATATCTTTACTCTTCAAGGATCGGGAGTATAATGTCAGACCCTTAAAAGTTTCCAACTTTATAGAAAACGAATTGGCGTGGTCACTACGTTTAACAAATGTCGATTAGCTGATTTAGCTAAGGTCTCTCAGTTAGACCAACATTATAAGTAGGATTCCTAACCAACATATTTTCCATTATCAACAACTGGATTTACATTCCTCGACAAAAACTTTCTTTTTTGAAGTTTTGCTTCTTGTAAATAGGGTTTTCGTTCTTGAGTTGATAACCTATGGACTTGTGCCAAGTGGTTGAATAATTTAACAAGATACTTTGATGCACAATTCGGTACAGGGAAGTTTTTTAAAGTCCGATTTTCCATGTTCACTCGTTGAAAGTTAGTATCAAATAGCACAAATCTACTTGATCGTCCCTTTTATCTCCTTTCGTCCCTTTTGTCACCTCTTGTCCCGCTTTTTTCGTTTTGAAATAAAAAAAAAAGAGGGATAAAAAAAGAAAAAAAGCGGGACAAAAGGAGACAAAAGGGATGAAAGGGATAAACGGAGATACCTACATCTGAATGTGGACACGTCTCTTGTCAGTAGACCCTCTCGTCCCGTGTGTCTCCTTTTGTCCCGCTTTTTTTCGTTTTGAAATAAAAAAAGAAGCATAAAACGGAAAAAAAGCGGGACAAAAGGAGACACACGGGACGAGAGGGTCTACTGACAAGAGACGTGTTCACATTCAGATATAGGTATCTCCGTTTATCCCTTTCATCCCTTTTGTCTCCTTTTGTCCCGCTTTTTTTCTTTTTTTATCCCTCTTTTTTTTAATTTCAAAACGAAAAAAGCGGGACAAGAGGTGACAAAAGGGATGAAAGGAGATAAAAGGGACGATCAAGTAGATTTGTGCTATTTGATACTAACTTTCAACGAGTGAACATGGAAAATCGGACTTTAAAAAACTGCCCTGTACCGAATTGTGCATCAAAGTATCTTGTTAAATTATCCAACCACTTGGCACAAGTCCATAGGTTATCAACTCAAGAACGAAAACCCTATTTACAAGAAGCAAAACTTCAAAAAAGAAAGTTTTTGTCGAGGAATGTAAATCCAGTTGTTGATAATGGAAAATATGTTGGTTAGGAATCCTACTTATAATGTTGGTCTAACTGAGAGACCTTAGCTAAATCAGCTAATCGACATTTGTTAAACGTAGTGACCACGCCAATTCGTTTTCTATAAAGTTGGAAACTTTTAAGGGTCTGACATTATACTCCCGATCCTTGAAGAGTAAAGATATAAACGATGGCTGCTAATCGTTCCAACTCAGATGATGAAATGACTGAAGATTCTTATCAAAGCTCTGATTCTCAGGAGAGCACGGACTCCACAGATGATAGTTATGACGGAGAAGAGGATGTTTGGGAAAGAATTCGTAACGAAGCTAAAGAACGGCACCAGGAAGATTGGGAAGCGTTGGTTCAAAAGTATGAACACGATGGGGATAGTCATGAAGTTGCTGAAATCAAAGCCAGTAATGCTTTGGTTCCTACCTATAGAAAAGACCTAAGAGAAGTGTTGTTCGAAGATATGAAATGGATTCACAGCTTAAGAAAAGATCCTGATTTCCAAAAAATCTTGGAAACAAAACAAAACTTGATGAACACGGAAGATTATGGATGGCAAGAAGCGACCGAGGCTGCAATTCACCACCGAAAATTCTTGTTGAATAAACAATTCCAAAAACAACCTATTCCGCAACAGAGTGATTCCGCGATGAATAATACATTCGTACCTTTTAGAAATAAGTTTTATTAAGTCGATTTCTATTAATAAACGTCTCTTAAAATATTCTTCCTCTTGTCCTCGTTTTAATTTCAATTTCTAGACTAGACTAGAAAATGATAGCTGAAGTATAGTTTTAAACTAGACCAGACTACCTAGGTCATTAATTTTCCTCTCCTCGGTAAAAACACAACTGTCTGTAGCATTTGTCAACAAGAAAAATATCAATGAAACATAAATCAGTGTCATCTTGTAACACGGTACATTATATCAACCCAAGAACTGAGAAATAAGAAAGTTATCAACTCCGCGAGGATAAGGAAAACGAACTGTTTTTAAAATTGGTGTTTTTGAGATTGAATAAACATTGTTTAATTACTGATGGTTTGTTTATATTCGTATGGTAATTATAGTTCAGTTTTAGAGACGAATTTGCATCACAAGAGTTTTCCTCCAAACAATAGGCTCTTCAGTTATCGTTAATCCCTAAGGACAATAGCAACATTTCTCACAGTGGATTTTGTATACAATTATCTTATGAGTTATTAACTGTAAAGGAAAATAATAAAGACAGTTTAGAGCCTATCACGAGTAGTTTGTTCTTACTATTTACGCTACAAAGGGGTTTAGATATTGCGAGATATTTATTACTTTTTTTCATTCAACTTCGAATGTATTCAGGGCCGATTGCTCCTGGTTTTATAGCTGCTTCAAACAATAGGCTTTGCCCAAACATGCCCGAATAGATGGATGACCTCATCCAAAGGAGCAATAGATATTCATGAGCGCGCCTTAAAAATTAACATAGCTCACCACTTTATTCATGAGCGCACCACTTTATTCATGGGCTCACCACTTTATTCATGAGTCTAAGACAATAGATAATGAGAAACCACCGCACTTTATTCATGAGTCTAAGACAATAGAACCGTGACGTCATCTGAATTAATGAGCGTTCACCAAAAATTAACATAACACCCTAAAAATTAGCATAACACCCTAAAAAAGGGGGTAATTCCATGCGCCCTATACTACTTTTGTGGAGCTCTTCACGAATCTATTTCGTACTTTTTTCTCTATTGCAGTCGTTTTGCTGCTCTTAGATCAAGCCTGTTTGCCTCACTGCCGCGCAGATCATAGGCCCGTAATGGACTAAAACTTCAGCAAATAAAAAGCTCAATTGTTTTTTCTTCGACGCTAATCCGTTTTTGTTTGAAAACGCATACTTTTTTTATCCGTTTTTACCGATCGACGACACTAAAACGATCAAAAACGGAGATGTTTATCTATGAAAACGGAGGTTTTCGAAAACGCTTTCCAGAGTGGAGACTTTTGAAAACGCAGGTCTATATCGTTTTAGTGTGCACGGCAAAAACGGAGCTTTTCAAAAACGCTTACGTTATATAGCGCGTAAACAAACCACTATTCAATATGATATGGCGTACGAGCTTGTGTTTATCGTGCTTAGCCTTCTTTCTAGCTTGATTGCTTGCCTGGAATTAATTGTGGCACTGATTCATCTACAAGCAGTAGCTTTACGAAGACGGCAGAATGTTCTACGGTCCTTGCTTCTTTTTAACAACAGCAACTTCAGAGGCGTCACAACCCGTATCGTCGGCGAAGATTTTGTATCAGACCTGAACGAATGAGTGCTTGGTGTAAACTTCGAGCGAACGCGTCTTGTTTACAGTGTTTTCGCCGATAGTATCGCTGACGCTATTGGAGCATGCGTATTGAACAGAAAAAACGTCCGAGCAGAGCCTGGTGACGAAAACGCATCTTTGAATCATCTTTCAGCCCGTAATGACGGTCAAAAACGATGTGAAAACGCTAGTGTGGACGCAGAGGTTTTTATCCGTTTTCGGGGAACCAAACACGGAGGTTTTCAAAAACGCATTAGAGTGGACAGGGCCTTGCACTCTATTGTTCAGTCCTATGTTGTTCATACCAACATATTTAATTAAGCTCTGTTTTTTGTTATTGTTGTCGAATTTTGTTTATTTATTTCTTAACTTACCTTGTAAAATGTCCCGTTAGTTGTACTGAATTTTTTATAATACATTAGCTCCCTCGACGAGTTTTCTAGCTCTTGGAGCAAATGTAAAGATCAAATATTGTTTAAAAATACGTAGTTCTCTAGAACTATTGAGCTTTCAAGTTGACCGTGTAAACAAGGGCGATAACAGATATGAACTATTGCTGTAGGGGAAGCTGTATCACTAAAGGTAAATTTTATACTACAACACAACACGTGAAGGTATTCACGAATTTTCCCATGACCAATTCATGGAATGCTCATATTCGATTATTTCTCTCGTATACTATACGAACAGTTATGTTACATGAGTAACGCAATACTTGTAAGCACGCTTGGGTCACATGTTGAATATAATAAACAAGAGGCTGTACCAGCCTTTACTCAGGCCATATGGAATTTCAACAAGGAATAGTTGGTATTCTTTGCAGGTTTGATTAAAAAAGTATTTTACACTTGCAATTGTTTTAGCCTTTGGGAGAATAATAAATTATTTTGAATTCTTTTTACAAGAGTTACATATATAAATTATTTTTAAGAAGAATTGTGATTCTGTCTCCAGAGAAGCCATATAATAAAAAATATATATTAGTTATGTAAAAATAATCCTATTTTAGAGTGCCTGGGATGATAACTGCCATGGAAAACAGAAAGCAAATTGCAGCCATATCTTTATAACAGTAGCTACATATATATGTTTGACACAATATACATGTAGCAACACAAGACCAGTTATAATATAGTGAACACGAATGGTTAATTCTGTCCTGCTCTGCTGAGACTTACAACTCTTTATCAAACAAGTTTGATTTCATATGGTTTTGCATGGTTTTCAGGGAAGAATAGGTGAATCCTTGTTGACGTCATTGTTTACATTTTTGACTCATTAGCATAAATTAAACTTCAAGCTACAAACAAACAGAGTACATCAGTTGAAAGAGAATTTTAAACTTAGTAATCACCGAAAATGTAAGATTGATATGTTAAATATTTACAGAGAAATTGACTTTTCAAAACTGTAAAATGGGCTGGGGGGCAAAAGTTGCTGACAGCCATACATTCTTTGTAAATTTTGCTATTTTTAAATACTTTTCCTCAAAATAAATTTATTTTATCATTCTAAAATTTTCGGTGATTATCAAGTGTGTCAATCTCTTTCGTTTTATGGACTCTGTTTATATGTACGTTGCTTGAAGTTTGATGTATGCTAATAAGGAAAAAACATAAACGAGGATTTGCCTATACAAGTGGCCAAGTACTGAACCTCAACAACAAGTCTTTAAAATAACACATGCAATGTTCCTTTGAACTTCCTTCCAGTGATTTAGCATTCAGTTTTGCACTGTATCAGTAGCTTTGCATATTTACTGGCAGCTACTACACCAGGGGTCAACCCCCAGGTACCCTGGGGATTTGCACAAATACCCAATCAAACTCGTTGTATCATTAATCCCCTGGTATGGGGCACAGCAATTAGTCAAAAATCATACAAGGTTCCTGATCTATGAACCAAAGTGAGCTTTTTCCCCTCACCGATGGGCAACAAACAATTAATTCTGACAGGTTCCCATGGATCCACCCCTGGGGGAAGCTGCTAATACATGCATTATTTACCATCCATATACTACAACAACAAAAGAATTTAAGACAGCAGTCATGATTATGTATGTAATCTACTAGATTTAGCCTGTATATTAATATATAAAATGTACATGTATATAGTGGCAACAAGGGAACTAGTACTACTACTACTAACAGAGGAAAATGTCAATGTATTTAGCATCATGGTATTGCTAACTGGGGACAAACTCATTTACTCTATGTATACAACTATATCCACTACACTTGAGGGTGGTCACTACCAGAGATTTAGTTGCATTCTCAGTGTCGGCCTACAATTTAACATTCTGATTCAAGAAGACATGAAGGTCTAACGATTTGCAGATGTCAGAGCAAAGGCCAGTACCAGTTCTCCCACTTATTTAAAGGTCCCACCAGGATTTGAACCCACTACCTCCTACACAACAGACTGACACTTAACCACTGACCTTACTGGAATGCAGTTTAAGCAAACTGGAGGCTACCATCTTTCTGTTATAGGCCCAAACTTAGTTCAGATAAAATTAATCCAATTGTAATGAAATTATAAATACATATAAATGATGTAACTTTGAAATTTAGAATAAATTGTTAGTTCTCAAATAAATTATAGACTGCATGAGTCCATTTCAGAAATAAACATGCGATTTCCACTCGGTTTTTGGATTATTGGAGTCATCTGTCTTCACACCAAATAATTAATTGCAGTTGTAGATCTTCCGGATCCGTATTCCTATTTTACCGAAAGAACTGATAAATTCTGGAGCCCATTTTCTAGTCTATTAGAAGCCATTTAAACTTTAAGAGGAAATAATAAATATCAACACTGCAGCCTGGTATTAAACATTTGTGTTTACTTACCAAAGGCAAATATGTCATACATAAATTTGGACGCGGACGCAATCTCATTCTCAGACTCCTTTTGTATATAAAAACGTGAGAATTTTCCATGCAGACGGCCCGTAAAACTCCTGTCGGCCCTAGAAAAACTGAACATCTTGGTATTTCAGTCCAAGAAGCCTTTGGTTTCAGCAAAAATGGCCCAAAAACTAGGTTATTTGCCATTACAAGGCATAAGTCCTTTGTAGCCGCCATCTTGGATTTTTCAGAGAGAAACCTGTCCCGCGTGTTTATCCCGTAGGGAATCTATTCTGATTGGTTGACGGGCCCGGAAGTCGACACAGAAAAAATAAAAATAAAATAAGAAACACTTGCGAAACTTGACTCGGGCCCAGCCTACGCTGGACGGAGTAATTAAGTTAGTTATTTCTCACCAGGTGTTCGGTTGTGTTGTCGATAATGCCTGTTAAACCGCTAAACACGACATGGCTGTAGTCAGAAGACTACGAAAAGACGTCTCTAAAGTCTCAACGAGTACTTTGTTGAAGGAAAAGGCCGATCACTAGCTTCATTTTGACGAATTTGCCGCTCACAAGTGACGATCGAATTTCAATTCAGATAAACATGTCGGAAGTTCAACCCGCCAGAGAATTTGGACTTCAGTTGCCAGGCGAAATGGCCAGAATGGAGAGACAGATGCGAGCTTTACCGAAAGGCAACCAATTAAAGACGGAGTTGGTCAAGTCAGCTCCTTAGTTTACGCAATGGGCAGAGAAGTCAGCAAGATATTCAATGCATTCACTTTCGCATCGCCGACCGAGGAAAATTCACCCCAAAGACGACCACGACCCTGTCATCGCCAAATTCGAGTCATATTTTATCCCCAAGAGAAACGTTGTCCACGAAAGAACCAAGTTCCATCAAAGAAATCAAATGTCCGGGGAGTCAATCGAAAATCTTCTCGAGTTGGCAAGATTATAATTGCGACTTTGGTGACAAGGAAGATGAAAACATACGCGACCGACTCATCGTCAGAATGAGTGACAAAGAGCTATCTCAGAAGCTACAAGTCGAACAGGACGACTACACCTTGCAAAAGGCAGTGGACTACGCTCGCCAATGGGAAGTGGTGAAAGGCCAAAACAGTGAATCAAGCCTCGTGGAAACCTAGTCCCAGGCCCCCTCGCCAGAAAACTGAGAAAACGGGGGAGAAAGACAAGTGAACAAGATGTGGATATGTTCATCGTTTGAAAAGGGAAGATGCCTGCCCAGCAAAGAGAGCAGAATGCCGGAAGTGTCACAAAGTTGGACATTTTGAAGTTTGTATGTCTAAACAAGTACAAGAACTACAAGAAAGTCCTACAGAAGAAACGCCCTCAGAGGACAAGTTCCAAGGAACTGTGGAATGCAAATACACTGATCCACCATGGACAGTGAAACTACTTGTGTCTGGTAAATTACTCGATTTCAAGATCGACTCTGGAGCAGATACATCAATCATATCAGAGGAGACGTATCACCTTCTACAGCCGAGTCCAAAGTTGGACCCAGTTTCTTCTTCTCTTGTTGGTGTTTTCGGTCCACTACAATGTAAAGGACAACACAGGTGAAAGGACATAATTTCGACTTCAGAATTGTTGTTGTAAAGTCCAGAGTAGCAAGCTTGCTAAGCCGTTCTGTTGCAAGTCGCATGGGACTTATTCTGAAAGTTGAAGAATTTGAGGAAGTGTTTGGAGATATCGGACGTCTTAACACGGAGCCTGTGAAATTTGTGCTGCAGGACGGATCCGAGCCATATGCACTTAGTGTCGCCAGGCATGTACCTATCCCAATGGAATCCAAAGTAAAGGAAGAACTGGATCGTCTTGAAGCTGCAGGAGTGATATACAGAACCTATCACTGAGCTTACTCTCTGGTGCTCACCTATGATTCCTGCAGTGTTATGAAGAAGTCTGGCAGAGTACGATTGTGCGATCTCAAAAGGCTTAACCATGCAGTGAGGCGAGAGCAGTTTATTTTACCCACACTAGAGGACGCGACGTCAAACAGGTCCTTGGCAGAGGATTGCCGCTGACGTTTGTGAGTCTAATGGACATAACTATTTGATTGTTGTCGATTATTATTCTAGATGGGTCGAGATTATACATGTCAACCGTATTACGTCTGCCGTTTGTATTAAGAAGCTCAAGGACATATTTGCACGCTACGGTATCCCAGCGGAATTGAAGTTGTGTCAGACAATGGTCCCCATTTTGCATCTGCTGAGTTCCAGGCCTTTGCTAAAGAGTTGGGTTCAAGAGCATTACTGTGAGTCCTCGCTTACCAAATGCTTCAAGATTCCCACCGGCCCATTCGGGTTATTCTACCTCCTTAGAGAAGTTGAGGAGTGAAAATGAAATGCTGAGGTCTCAGCTATCCTCTATGAGAGATTGCTATGATAAAGTTGTGGAAGAAAGGGACTCTTTAAAGTTAGCAGTCCAAATAATTTCTAAGGATTTGTCCTCTAATGCAAATCTAGTTTCAGCACAATCGCCTTCGCCGCTGTCGCTTAGCAACCCTGACAGCGCCGACTCCCTGGTGTCCGACTGCCAGCATCAAAACAACCTTGGACTAGCTGCCACAACAAAAAGCTCCAAGCGCCGCAAAAACGGAAAACAACCCGAACAGTCGAAATCGGCCTCCTCACAGCCAAGAAAATCCAATGGTAATCTCCAAGGCAATAGTAATCGATCTTCTAGTTGCATGTCAAGAATGGGATAGTATACGAAAATTTAATGACCCTAATGATATGTGGCCTGACTGGAAAAACAAGTTTTTGACTGCGGTTGATAAACACGCCCCAGAGAGGACAAAGCGTGTTAGGTCAGCCAAATCACCCTGGACCACGTCAGCCTTGAAAAAAACGCAGGCATGATCGAGATATAGCTAAACTCAAGGCTGTACGGTCTACGGACCCACACTGATGATTGGGCTAAATTCAAAATATTACGCAATGCAGTTAATAACGAAATTAAATCTGCTAAAGAATCCTACTACAAGAACACTTTCAATCAGCATAATGGCAACTCACGAAAGACTTGGCAGACTATTAATGAACTCACTAGTCGGAAATCAAACAAAACATATGTGAAGGAGTTAAAATTGAATGATGTTTCCATCACGAATGCTACTTAATTGTCGGAAACATTCAATCAACATTTTTCCACAATAGGTCCGTAACTTGCTAATGACATACCATTGCTATTTCTGCTCTATATAAACGATTTGCCTAACTGTTTATTAACCTGTCAACCTAGATTGTATGCATACGACACTCATATAACATACGCTGATGCTGATTTAAGTTCACTCCAGATCTGTCTAAATCAAGATGTGGAAAATATCAGCAGGTGGCTGACGCCGGGTTAATAAACCCTAAATGTTAGTACCACAACGCACTAATTCCACTAATAGCACTAATAGATCCTTGTTGCAGGTTCTTCAAGAATTCCAGATAAACGTCCATTTATTTGGAGCAGTTTCCTCGCCTAGCTGTTCTAATCTCAGTCTCAGACGTTCAGCAGACGACTTCGGAGAAGAGGTAGACAGCGAATCTGCCAACGTCCTGAAGAAGAACATCTACGTTGACGATTGTCTGCGGTCTGAACAAACTGAAGATGAAGCCATAAAGCGGATCAAGGATGTGAGCCATATTTGTGCTCAACGGAGGATTCCACCTTACGAAGTTCATCAGTAACAAGAGATATGTGTTAGAAACGATCCCAGAACAAGAGAGAGCTAATAAGCCACGACCAGCTGCCCATAGAGCGCGCACTTGGCGTACAGTGGTTCGTAGAACTTGCTTGATACACTCTGATTGGCCGGTAACAAAACGAGCAGGGGACTGGAACCGAGTTTATCAGACTTACTCTAATTCTAAAATGAAGTTCATCACATGATAGAGCACGTTGGAATTCGCATGTGTGCCAAGTTTGACGTGATTGAAGTGAATCTTGTCTGAATTATAAGCAATTGGAATTTCTTTGTCCCTCCAAAATGTTACAATGAATCATGAGTATGGTTTGGAGGGACAACGTTAAAAAATAAGAGAGTTTGTATGGGAAAATTGACATATTTGATGCCTTCTAGCAATGTCAATATTGAACCAAAGTTCACCAAACTTTCCAGACTAGCTAAATTTGATCTGTTCTTTTGGAAAATAATGCTCACTTTGACTAGTTATTAATTGAATTAGTTTTACTGACTCGGTTCCAGTCCCCCGCTCGTTTTGTTACTGGCTAATTTCGGATTGTACTCAAAGACAAGCCCTTGACATGCAGGGGTAACCTCTCCATCATTAGTTCGATTTATGATCCTTTGGGGATAGCAGCACCAGTTCTTCTGCCTGGAAAGAAGATCCTTCAAGACTTGTGCAAAGAAAAGCTGGACTGGGATGATGAATATCAAGCACGTTGGGAGTGTTGGGGAAATGAACTGCCGTTACTCCAGAAATTCACTATGGAACGTTGCTTCAAACCAGAGTCATTTGGCAGGGTAGTTTCACGACAGATCCACTGTTTCTCAGATGCAAGTTCTACAGGATACGGTCACGTGTCATACCTGAGACAAGTGAATAACAGGTTAGATTCACTGTGTATTTCTTATAGGAAAAGCACGCCTAGCGCCTTTAAAGGTTATGACCATACCATGCTTGAAACTCACCGCCGCTCTAACGTCTGTGCGTATTGGTGTCTCAATGTCTAGAGAGTTGGACCACCAATTAGAGAGGGAAACGTTTTGGACAGACAGCCAGACAGTAATTCGTTACATCAGTAATGACAAGAAGCGCTTCCAAGTATTCTGACAAGAAGCGCTTCCAAGTATTCGTAGCCAACCGTGCTCAAGCTATTAGAGACCAGACAAGCCCAAATCAATGGAAGTGTGTAGATGGTGAAGACAACCCCGCCGATGACGCATCACGTGGTTTATCAGTCAAGCAGTTGCTTAAACTAGGAAGATGGATATTAGGCCCGGAATATCTTTGGAAGCCCGAGACAGAGTGGCTACAGTGCGAAGTGAATCCTGAAGAAGACGAACGCGAAGAGCCAGAAGTAGAGAAGATAAGTGCGTGTGCTACATCAGTTGATGGCAAAATAGACATCCTTTAGCGCTTCGAGCATTTCACTCAGTGGTTATCACCTCAAGACCACTATAGCAAGACCACTATAGCGTGGCTATTGCGTATGATGCCGAGCCATATCAAGGAAGAGAAAGAAATTGTCTCAAATTGTGTGGATCCCAATACCAAGCAAATACCTCGTCCAGTCACAGTTGGAGAGCTTGAACAAGCCGAAGTCACTAGCTATCATGAAGATTGTACAGAACGAAGCCTTCAGAAAGGAAATCGACACCATAGAAGATGTGAACACTGAGAACGTTAACGACAGACAGTCGGTCAGGAGAAAGAAGACGGAGAGTAGTATATAAAGTGGGGGGACTGGTGCAGTTCCAACAAATACAACGAACAAATGCAACAAAAAAGCAACAAAGAGCAGCAAACGGCTGGGACACGTACAACAAATTTCAACGAACCGATGCAACAAAAAAAAACAAAAAAACATATGACACAAGAAAAAACAACATATAATAAGACCCTCATTTTTTCGTTGTATTTTTTACATTTCAACATCCTATTAGAGAAACGTGTTTATAAGGTATTATTTACTACTATAGTTTATTTATCGTATTTATACATTATATTAATAGACCGGTTTCTACCGCTTTTTTCCGGATTAAAGCAGTTTTGTTATACTATTTATCGTATTTTTACGATATTGGTTTCTACCGCTTTTTTCCAGATTGGAGCAGTTTTGTTGTACTATTTTTTTCGTTGTATTTTTTACATTTTAACACCCTATTAGATAAGTGATTACTATGCAGTATATCGATCTCTTCCACTATGGATAGCATATCGTGCCTTCCCATAGAAATCTTAGTCAAGATAGTAGAGCATGCAGGCCCAGAATCATTCGCAAGCATCGCAAGGACATCGAAACGCCTAAACGGTGCCACATCTCTCGTACGCTACAAAAATGTAGACCAAGAGTTCCGTAAACGAGTACTCACTTTCGGTCTTAGGTCTACTCGTAACGACAACGATCGAGACAATTTGGCTAGGACTTTCGGTATTTCCGCAAACTACACCGATGATAGCTTTCCTCTTGTCTACGCCAGTGAATATGGTAATCTTAACGTTATTAAGTGGCTCATTAAGCACTTATGGTTCGATAAAATGGATGGACACACCGATTACGTTCTATGCGCTGCCTGTAAGGATGACCGTCTTGATATCGTTAAGTGTCTCACTAAACACTTCCAGTTCACCAAAGAGGATAAAGCCGTCGGGTTTGCTATACTAGATGCCTGTAGGAATGCCCATCTCAATACCATTAAGTGGCTCATTCGACGCTTTCAGATAACTATGGAGCATAAATACGTTCATCATGCCATCGGGTAGAATGGAGCGTCACATCCGGGATATTTTTAAGCCAAACAGCGCCAAGTTCAAAATCTTTGCTTCAATGACCACGCAAAAATACAAAGGATTTGACTAAAAATGCTTCAGTAGGAGCTGCTTCGGGCTTTATTTCGACACATCTTTGCGTTTTATCGCTTAGGTTACGTCGGGCTTTTGCAGAACTGATGGTAAGGAACAATTTGCACCCGAAAGGAAAAATTTCGGTTAAACTTCTCTGGGATAAAATTTGACCTTGATTTACAGTATTTTGGAGGGAAATTGACTGGAGAAAATGCTAAGGTCAGCTTGAACTTCATTTTGTCTTCCTTTACTTTAATGAATCGCTTAGGTTGCGTCGGGTTATGTTTTCTTTATGGTTTAACTTTCTTACTGTGAATTTTTACAAAGATCTGATAAATATTTCTGGTAGTAAATCGAGGTTCTAAAAGCAGAAGCTTAAAAACCTTGAAACTCTACTTGAGTAGTGACTTTTGAAAATTCCCGGGAGACCAGAAAGCTCCGCCTTCCACCGCCTCCTGAGATACAACAATACACTCTAAAAACAATACCCGGCTAATGCCTTACATGATGCAATTAACTGGGCTTGCGTCTGTCGGCACAACACAATAGGAAAAACAGGTGTCGGTGTTTGCACACAGATGGGTCTCAATTATACGGCAAACCTCTGTTAAATGAATACTCTAATGAGACGTACGCAAAAGTATTCTCGTGACAATAAAACTCTTTTAAATCCGTTTTCATGTTTTTGTGCTAACTGTGAACACTGAAAGTAATGGCAAAAGAGCGCTGATAAAATTTATGCTATCTATAAACCGAGTAATTATTTACAAAACCCCGCGCGGATTATTTCCTCTGTGTATTGGTTTCATTGCGAACTTCAAGACTACATTGCCAACCCAACGGTTGGTTGGATCAAGAGACAATGTAATACACTAGTACATTCGGACCAATCACAACACAGCACTGTTGTCATGTTAACACTACTAGCGTTGAATAAAACTAGGGACTCTTATTGGAATTCGATGAGGCGCCGGTTTGTAAAGTGAAATGAAACTAACAGAACAACGTAGAAAGCCACTCGCGCATCATAAATAAATGCAAAAACAGTTTGTTCTTAATCGTCAGCTTTAAAATGAGAGGTTTCTTGACTTTCTGTTTGCTCTAGAACTCAAACTACCAAATAATTAACGACTCCGTACTAGTTGTTGTCTGGACTTGGAACTGAGCCGTGTAAAGGCGGTATTGGAATTCGATGAGGCGCCGGTTTGTAAAGTGAAATGAAACTAACAGAACAACGTAGAAAGCCACTCGCGCATCATAAATAAATGCAAAAACAGTTTGTTCTTAATCGTCAGCTTTAAAATGAGAGGTTTCTTGACTTTCTGTTTGCTCTAGAACTCAAACTACCAAATAATTAACGACTCCGTACTAGTTGTTGTCTGGACTTGGAACTGAGCCGTGTAAAGGCGGTATTGGAATTCGATGAGGCGCCGGTTCGTAAAGTGAAATGAAACTAACAGAACAACGTAGAAAGCCACTCGCGCATCATAAATAAATGCAAAAATAGTTTGTTCTTAATCGTCAGCTTTAAAATGAGAGGTTTCTTGACTTTCTGTTTGCTCTAGAACTCAAACTACCAAATAATTAACGACTCCGTACTAGTTGCTGTCTGGACTTGGAACTGAGCCGTGTAAAGGCGGTATTGGAATTCAATGAGGCGCCGGTTTGTAAAGTGAAATGAAACTAACAGAACAACGTAGAAAGCCACTCGCGCATCATAAATAAATGCAAAAACAGTTTGTTCTTAATCGTCAGCTTTAAAATGAGAGGTTTCTTGACTTTCTGTTTGCTCTAGAACTCAAACTACCAAATAATTAACGACTCCGTACTAGTTGTTGTCTGGACTTGGAACTGAACCGTGTAAAGGCGGTATTGGAATTCGATGAGGCGCCGGTTTGTAAAGTGAAATGAAACTAACAGAACAACGTAGAAAGCCACTCGCGCATCATAAATAAATGCAAAAATAGTTTGTTCTTAATCGTCAGCTTTAAAATGAGAGGTTTCTTGACTTTCTGTTTGCTCTAGAACTCAAACTACCAAATAATTAACGACTCCGTACTAGTTGCTGTCTGGACTTGGAACTGAGCCGTGTAAAGGCGGTATTGGAATTCAATGAGGCGCCGGTTTGTAAAGTGAAATGAAACTAACAGAACAACGTAGAAAGCCACTCGCGCATCATAAATAAATGCAAAAACAGTTTGTTCTTAATCGTCAGCTTTAAAATGAGAGGTTTCTTGACTTTCTGTTTGCTCTAGAACTCAAACTACCAAATAATTAACGACTCCGTACTAGTTGTTGTCTGGACTTGGAACTGAGCCGTGTAAAGGCGGTATTGGAATTCGATGAGGCGCCGGATTGTAAAGTGAAATGAAACTAACAGAACAACGTAGAAAGCCACTCGCGCATCATAAATAAATGCAAAAACAGTTTGTTCTTTATCGTCAGCTTTAAAATGAGAGGTTTCTTGACTTTCTGTTTGCTCTAGAACTCAAACTACCAAATAATTAACGACTCCGTACTAGTTGTTGTCTGGACTTGGAACTGAGCCGTGTAAAGGCGGTATTGGAATTCGATGAGGCGCCGGTTCGTAAAGTGAAATGAAACTAACAGAACAACGTAGAAAGCCACTCGCGCATCATAAATAAATGCAAAAATAGTTTGTTCTTAATCGTCAGCTTTAAAATGAGAGGTTTCTTGACTTTCTGTTTGCTCTAGAACTCAAACTACCAAATAATTAACGACTCCGTACTAGTTGCTGTCTGGACTTGGAACTGAGCCGTGTAAAGGCGGTATTGGAATTCAATGAGGCGCCGGATTGTAAAGTGAAATGAAACTAACAGAACAACGTAGAAAGCCACTCGCGCATCATAAATAAATGCAAAAACAGTTTGTTCTTTATCGTCAGCTTTAAAATGAGAGGTTTCTTGACTTTCTGTTTGCTCTAGAACTCAAACTACCAAATAATTAACGACTCCGTACTAGTTGTTGTCTGGACTTGGAACTGAGCCGTGTAAAGGCGGTATTGGAATTCGATGAGGCGCCGGTTCGTAAAGTGAAATGAAACTAACAGAACAACGTAGAAAGCCACTCGCGCATCATAAATAAATGCAAAAATAGTTTGTTCTTAATCGTCAGCTTTAAAATGAGAGGTTTCTTGACTTTCTGTTTGCTCTAGAACTCAAACTACCAAATAATTAACGACTCCGTACTAGTTGCTGTCTGGACTTGGAACTGAGCCGTGTAAAGGCGGTATTGGAATTCAATGAGGCGCCGGTTTGTAAAGTGAAATGAAACTAACAGAACAACGTAGAAAGCCACTCGCGCATCATAAATAAATGCAAAAACAGTTTGTTCTTAATCGTCAGCTTTAAAATGAGAGGTTTCTTGACTTTCTGTTTGCTCTAGAACTCAAACTACCAAATAATTAACGACTCCGTACTAGTTGCTGTCTGGACTTGGAACTGAGCCGTGTAAAGGCGGTATTGGAATTCAATGAGGCGCCGGTTTGTAAAGTGAAATGAAACTAACAGAACAACGTAGAAAGCCACTCGCGCATCATAAATAAATGCAAAAACAGTTTGTTCTTAATCGTCAGCTTTAAAATGAGAGGTTTCTTGACTTTCTGTTTGCTCTAGAACTCAAACTACCAAATAATTAACGACTCCGTACTAGTTGTGGTCTGGACTTGGAACTGAACCGTGTAAAGGCGGTATTGGAATTCGATGAGGCGCCGGTTTGTAAAGTGAAATGAAACTAACAGAACAACGTAGAAAGCCACTCGCGCATCATAAATAAATGCAAAAACAGTTTGTTCTTAATCGTCAGCTTTAAAATGAGAGGTTTCTTGACTTTCTGTTTGCTCTAGAACTCAAACTACCAAATAATTAACGACTCCGTACTAGTTGTTGTCTGGACTTGGAACTGAGCCGTGTAAAGGCGGTATTGGAATTCGATGAGGCGCCGGTTTGTAAAGTGAAATGAAACTAACAGAACAACGTAGAAAGCCACTCGCGCATCATAAATAAATGCAAAAACAGTTTGTTCTTTATCGTCAGCTTTAAAATGAGAGGTTTCTTGACTTTCTGTTTGCTCTAGAACTCAAACTACCAAATAATTAACGACTCCGTACTAGTTGTTGTCTGGACTTGGAACTGAGCCGTGTAAAGGCGGTATTGGAATTCGATGAGGCGCCGGTTCGTAAAGTGAAATGAAACTAACAGAACAACGTAGAAAGCCACTCGCGCATCATAAATAAATGCAAAAATAGTTTGTTCTTAATCGTCAGCTTTAAAATGAGAGGTTTCTTGACTTTCTGTTTGCTCTAGAACTCAAACTACCAAATAATTAACGACTCCGTACTAGTTGCTGTCTGGACTTGGAACTGAGCCGTGTAAAGGCGGTATTGGAATTCAATGAGGCGCCGGTTTGTAAAGTGAAATGAAACTAACAGAACAACGTAGAAAGCCACTCGCGCATCATAAATAAATGCAAAAACAGTTTGTTCTTAATCGTCAGCTTTAAAATGAGAGGTTTCTTGACTTTCTGTTTGGTCTAGAACTCAAACTACCAAATAATTAACGACTCCGTACTAGTTGTTGTCTGGACTTGGGAACTGAGCCGTGTAAAGGCGGTATTGGAATTCGATGAGGCGCCGGTTTGTAAAGTGAAATGAAACTAACAGAACAACGTAGAAAGCCACTCGCGCATCATAAATAAATGCAAAAACAGTTTGTTCTTAATCGTCAGCTTTAAAATGAGAGGTTTCTTGACTTTCTGTTTGCTCTAGAACTCAAACTACCAAAGAAGGATTCCGCACTAGTTCAGTAGTTGTTGTCTCGACTGTCTACTCCTATTCCCGCGAGAACCGCGGATTTCGATAATTACTCAGTAACAAGTTAATTGCATATTGGGGTAAATGATATCCCCTAACGAGCGCAGGGATTCTTTTAATCCCTTAACAGAAAGTGAATGACAGTTATTGACGGGTGCCTAATGTGATCCGTGAGTAGGTATTCCCACACCGATCACTGAGTAGCCAATCACAATCGTCTTATTGAATAACTAATCAGTAATATTCGTAATTATGCCGACCTCATTTAAACCTCTTAGCCGTAAGTACATGTCGCCGAAAACAATAGCATTCTGCCCGATGCTCTACTATGCGCCCGTAGCAACGATCATCTTAATACCGCTAAATGTATCATTGAGTGGCTCATTAAGCGCTCCCAGCTCACCATAGAGGACGAAAACGCCCTACTAGATTACTACATAAATTCTTATGCTGCCACATAGGATCTCTCGCAACGTCCAAATTGTCCCTAGGCATTCTTACACCTAAAGATCCAAACTTGAGCACAGCTCCGGTTTCTACCGCTTTTCCGGATTGGAGCAGTTTTGTTGTGCTATTTTTTCATTGTATTTTTACATTTTAACACCTATTAAAGGAATGATTAGTTTACAGTATATCCATCCATGGTACTAACGTACATTCTATACTTCGCGATATTAACGTATGCTGTTATCTTAGTACGTATTAATGCCATACAGATTAGACAACCGCGCGTGATTGAAGAACCTAAACGTTAGACGTCACAACTAAGATACCAATTAGACATATAACATATATAGGTATATTGCACGATGATTGAGACAAGAACTTGTGATTGGTTGATGCGAGGAAAGACCACGAAATGTATAAGGAAGTGTTCAAAGACGTCAGAGTATTGCTCTCAACATAACTTCCAGATAGGAATAGGATGTGCCATATTCGTTCCATGTTTGACGTGTGGTCGAGGCTGTCGTACTATTCATGAACTTTGTTCAAAATGTGGTGCACCTCAACGCCGTACCATTCGCAATAAGAAGAACCTTGATAAGAAACGAGCTAACGAGTCGGCGAATATCACGTGTTCGAATGTAGTAGAATCGGAGAAAGATCTAAATGTAGTGGACATTAACGATCTCGATAATGCATTGGATGACCTCTCCATCGGCGAGAAAGATCTAAATGCGGTAGAATCGGAGGATAAGTAGAAATCACAACACGAAAAAAAAAAAAAAAAAAAAGAATGAAGAGAAATTGTTATGCGACCTCTCTTCATTTTTTTTTTTTTTCGTTGGGTGATTCTATTCTGACGAATATCTTACGACCCCAATGCTATCATGGTTCTGCGTTAGTCCGGTGACTTCCTCTACGATCATACTCGAGGTAACGTAACTATTTCACGGAGCATTTTGATTATTGAATATCTTATTGAGCGTAACGGTTCCTGTGTCTTTCACTTTTATCTGTAATTTATATGTATGTGGTGTCTTATTGAATGGAACATGGAAACCTTTATGGGACACACAGGCAAGAGTTTCTGGATTGATTGCTAATTGTGCGCCGAAGCTAGCTTTGTTACGGGTTTTAACGACATTATTTGGTAACGAATTCACGCTGATGTAAGATATTAATCCCTGACCTGTGGTTACGACCCATCGAAACCAGACGTTAGCTCCTCCCGTGTCGCATCCAAGGTAAAGCGTACATGACAACCGAATTAAATTCGTTGTGCTCTTGGGATATATTACGATGAAGAAGTGTGGTAGGTCTCCCCACTCCATATCGTTGTGGCGCCATACGTTTGAAATTTCCTTTGCTATATAAGTGACTGTCTTGATAGGAACCAAGTTACGCACTCTTTGCTTAATAATGTACTCGTTATCATCAAAGACAGTAGGATTCACGAAAGTGTTTACGTTTAATGCTCCAGCAATAATGGCAATGTACATAGACACTATTTGATTAGATGATTGATCATGTGCGACTGTGAAGGATAGTCTACCTGTATGGGTACTCGTGGTTATGCTAAGCTCTTTAAAAGCCGCATATGAGGATCCTCCTATTCTACCACTTTTTTCTGTGTTCGATACGAACCCCAAGTTTTGCTCAATTGATAAAGGACCCAATGTTAGGATTCCAAGATTTGCATAAATTTCAAGCCTAATCGTGTATGTGCTATTGCTTTTTAATCCGTGGTTTGAGTCGTCGTGGATTGGTAGAGTCATGGTTAACTTTTCTACCGATTTAGGTGAGAAGGTTTCAAGGATCTTAAAACCCTGGTGCTCCGAAGGAACTATACCCACTACTGAGGCCGTATCCTTAATGATTAGGAATGTGGTTACGCTGCTTGATGACGCCCAATTATTAGAATCCATAAGGAATTTACCACAATTGAAGGTCAGATTACTATACATAACACCAGACCCGTGGATGCCTCTATCTCCTTTCGGACCTGTGTCGCCTTTGCCCCCTTTTGGACCTGTATCTCCTCTTACCCCTTGAATGCCAACATCTCCTTTCGGACCTCCATCTCCTTTTAGCCCTTGGATGCCTCTATCTCCTTTTGGACCTTGGAGACCTGGATCACCTCTAACACCTTTTAACCCACCCTTCGGATCTTGTTCTTTGTCATCCAAATCATTGAAAATGCCCATCTTATATTAATATCCCCACAAAAATTCCTATTAGAGGAGTGCTAATACAAGTATATGTGAAGGGTCTGACGGTATGGATCAAAAATCATTCTAGGACCTCTACAGGATTGTCGTGACTGAGTGCGATCTTCTTAAGTCAGAGCCAGAGCCGGAGCCAGAGCCAGAGCCAGATCCAGAGCAGCCCATGCCTCCCATAGATCGAAAATTATTGGATGACATCTACAGGATTGTCAATGGGCCGACTGCGTACGATCACATTAAGGCGCTAAACGAGTCAAGGGCACCCAACACGGCGGACACGATAGACGAGTCAGAGGAGCACGACGTGGCGGACACGATAGACGAACCACCTCCCACATACCATCGTTGTGAGGATAGGAGCCACCCCACAAAATTCTTGAGTTATAACCGATTCGGATGGATTGACCAACTCGAGCGGGAGTCGATTCTTAACCTATTTAGTCAGGTCGTACGCGCCTTTACTTTATCTCATGACGAAGAACAGCGACTCCCAAAGCTTTCGTTCATATTCAGAAAAATGTTTGAGCTCCGCGGAGATCGTGAGCGGGCGGCCCTATGCGGTGGAATAGAACTCGGCGTTAAGACACAAAAGAAATACGATAAGATCTGGCACCGCATTAGCAATTGGATAGAACAGGATAGGTTTCATAATGTAAACAAAACCGACCTCCTCCCCGCTCAATAATTAAGCGAGTTTGTTTCGCATTTCTTCCGTTACTTCCTTGCGAATGCGGGCTTCCAAGTCGGTCAGGGTCGATTTTGTACCCCGCGTTTTTTGACGAATCTCCTGCCTCATCGCCTCGTATTTCTCGTACTCTGAGAGGATGAGTGTGAACTCTTTATCATCAATCTTATTGTCCTGGAGGGCCTTAGAGACCAAACCACGCACCGTGTTTAACGTAGCCTTACCACAAGCCAGCGTCTGCTCGTGCTTGATCAATTTCTGAGCGAGTCGTTTGGAAGCAGCAGTCGAAGAGACCGATATGAGCCCAAAGAGTCCACCACCACCCCCCAAAGGAACTCCAACCAGGATCCCGAGACCAGAAAGGCTGGTGGCTAGACCGGAAACACCGAGCACAACGCTCAGACTCCCAGTGATCACAGCAAGCCCTCGAACAAGAGCGCAGGCGCGTGAGTATTTCTTACGAATACCTGCGGACGTCTTCATGGCGTTCTCGAGGGAGGTCTGTACGTCACAGATTTTTCGAAGGCGAAATGTTTGCCCCTCATCATTAGAGGTGAGTGTGGGGTAAATACTAGATTCCATAGCGCTATATAATATGTTAGAATAATTTTGATGTCTTTGTGGGTCTTCAGCGTTAAAGAGGCCCATGAAAGTTTCGCGTCACCCGTTTCTTAGGCTTATCAACGCAAAGGAAGGAGAATGGTTGGCAGGTCGCTTTCTCGTATTGTTCAGGTGTTACTCCAAGCTCGCTTCCAATACAGTTCTTCTCACGTTTGGTTGGGAAGTCTGCTATATAGTAATGTGAACAATTTAACCGAATCGTCTTTGGGGTGGCAAAGAAGGTCTGTGATAAGTATATCGGGCTACAGTTCTTATGGCGACCACCCGTGAAGTATTCCACAATAGGCTTCTGGTTCTTTTCCGTGATGAAGTCGTCGAAGATAACAACCTTCTGGGATTCTTGATCGAGGGTCTGTAGAGGTTTGATATCGTCGATGTCGCTGCTACCCTCCAGAATGGGGTACCCAACCTTCTCACTTAACTCACCGAAAAGGTCATAAAGATCGCGATACTTCTCTTGATCGAGATTGCGGGCATATAGATATATCTTATCGTAGTACAAAAGCGGGGCGCGGAGCATGTGAATGAGCAAGTTTGTCTTCCCACCCCCCGAGGGGGCAGCGATAAGCATTCGGAAAGGCTCGCTAGGCATGAAAGGGTAGAGCTGCTTAAACTTCGTGATTGCGTCCTTCCCACCATCATAGTTCGGAATCTCCATAGCTATATATTTATTCCAACTAAGTTGATCCTCACTTAACTAAGTTGATTTTTATTTAACTAAGTTGATTTTTATTTAACTAAGTTATAGATATGGACCTCGAAGCTTTTCAGCTACATGCTCTTCCTCGGATAGAGGCGGGACGGATGGTCAATCTCGTTCATAGCACCTTAAAGAAGGAGGAACACGCCAGGCAAGATACTTATGAAAAACAGAAGAAAGCCTTTGAGCCCCTCATCGAGGAACTTGAAGAGCTACGGGAAGAGGTCATCGAAGCCGCTGCGCCACCGGTTGTGCCGGCACTTCCCGCGCCTCCAGAACAACAAGCCTTGCCTGCCCCTGCGGCACCCGCACCTGTAGAACTTGCTGTGGATCCTAATCACGGCTTCACCCCCGAAGAGCTGCAGATGCTAACCGAGTCAGGGCTACCAACACCAAACGAAGCCTTTCAACGAGGTACTGAGAAGGAAGCTCGAATCGCTGCGGCAAACCTGAATAAAAAACTCGGTGGGAAGAAGAGCAAGACAAAGGTCGGGTCGCCGCAAAGAGCGGAAATTGATAAAAAAATCGCACTCAATAAGAAGTTTGTGAAGAGGACAGAAACTATTTTTGATGGTCGAGCAACCATACAACCACAGCAAGGTCAAGGCGGACGACGCAAGCGAGGCGGAGCTATATACTATACCGGCCCAGGCGACCTGCTTGATCGGTTGGAAATCCTCGGAGGTTCCATAAAGGGTGGAAATACGAGTCGGCGAGTGAAGCAAGAGGTTTCTGACATAGCACACAAGCTACGCGACCTCGGGGAGGTTACCAACGACCAACTCATAGCCCTCTTGCACGATTATGTGACCTAGAATATAGGCACTATGGATCGAGCACTCTACATCTCATCTGTGGATCGAGTGAAAGTCGGGGTCTCTCGTCCTAATAGCTTTACAATCAAGTACGTTCCTACCTTACAACTTTCACCTAACATGAGGCACTCATTAGCACTCGATAAACTTTCTATGACATACTCCTGGCACAACATCACCCCTGCGTATCAAAACAACAATGTGAAATACAGCTCCGATGGCAATAACTGGACGACGGTGAACTTTCCGAATGGTATGTATTCATACGATGACTTGAACGACTACCTACATCAGACTATGAAGCGCAATAGCCACGATCCGAAGAAAATTTCCATTATCTTTGTCCTAACGAGTTACAAAGTGGTGATCGAGCTCGTTGGTAGTTATCAAATAGATCTTCGAGGAACGAAATTCTGCGAACTCCTAGGATTCGAGCCAAAGATCGTAACCAAAACCGAGTACGGAACGAAACTACCCAACATCACCAACTCAATCGATTCTCTCCACATAAGAACCACTGCCATTTCAGATTCTCTGGTGAGCGGTGTGTCCGGCAATACGATCGCCGTCATCCCAACGGACAATCTTCAACGCTCTTACCCATTCTCGGTCGAGCCTAAGCGGGCACTCTTTACACCTCTGACGTCGAATAGCATCAGTCACATGAGCTTTTTCGTAACCGACGCCCTTAATAGACCCGTAGACCTCAACGACATTGACTGGCATATGACGCTAATCTTACGAAGCGAAAAATTATCTCAGCCTTAATATAGAGATGCCTTACTATAACGAATACAAGAGGCGCTACGACCCTGAAGCGGGAAAGTTCATCTATAGACACGTTCACGGCGAAGGTCTGTTTGATTCACTGAAAAGCTTTGGTCGGCGCGCTTTGGGTAAAGCAGCTAAGTCCACAGTCAAGTCCGCAACCCAAGCGCTTATAACCCGAACACCCGTGACCCAAGCGCCTTCGCAGACACCCGATGGTGGAGCTAAGATCGTTGAGCTTCTACGAGGCCCTGCAACATCACAGTTGACTACGGCGGATCGGATCAATCGCTTGCTGGAGGGTGGAAGAGTTTTTTAGTTCGTACATATATATAGCGATAGCATAAGCATGGAATCGTATAGAAATCCAAAGTACGTTGAGAGATATGAGGATGTGGTCTTCGATTTGGAAACCCCACTCGTTTCAGTCGTCGCTAACAACGCGCATCAGAAAAAAGAGGGCTATCGGTTCGTTGCCGATAATAGCGGAGAGATAAGCCCTTTCGATTGGTACAATGCCCGCTTCGCAATTGATTTCAAAGTGGTGAAGCTGGCTGATGGTAGCGACATAGCCATCGATGACCATAACGGCATAGTAAACGGCTCACACAGTTTTGTCAACGAGTTATCTGTCAAAGGAAACGGAATGCAGCTGTACGATTGTCAATTGGCCAACCACGCCGTGAACGTGAAGAACCTTTTAGAGTATAGTCGGGGGTACGTAGAGACAACTGGCACGAACGCATTCTTTTACTTGGATACCAGTCGCCACGCCGAAGAACGAAGGGCGCAAGCTAACTATAATAAAGGGTTTGCCATGCGGAAGGGCGTGTTGGGCGTATCAGCCACGGTGAACACCGAAATCCCACTCAACCGTTATGCCTTCTTTGATGCGCTCGAGGATCAGCTGCTCCCCAACATGAAGATGGAGCTTGGTGTGGTGCTTGAGAGCGATACCAACTTGATATGGAAGGCTGCGGACAACTGCCGCGTAGTCGTCACGAAGTTCCAACTGTGGGTCCCACGACTAGTCTTCAACGCGGCTGGCACCAGCATTTACACGAGCCAGTTTCTGAAACCGCATAAGTGGTCCTACCTTCGGGAAATGATTGAGCGCTCGAACTCTTCTCGTCAACAAACTGGAGCGTTCAAGATCACGTCTGGTATTAGTCGCCCGCGACACGTGTTCGTATGGATTGCTAACGATGCCACTCAGGACAGTCAAACAGCTAACCCCTTCTTGTACAACACATTTTCCGTGGCGGATGCCAAGACTCTCTCTAGTTGTCACCTAGAGGTTGGAAATGGAAATCAGTACCCCGAATACGAGTACACCCCATCAACCGATATGTCGAGAGTGTTCCGCGACGTCCTGAAGTACAGTTACGACATAAACAATTACGCTGGTGGAACGCTACTGACGCGGACAAATTTCGGGACCATCTTTCCCGTATTATATTTCGACCTCCGCCACCAGAAGCCAGATCTGAAAGACGGCACAACCAAGTTGACGTTCAAGTACAAGCTTTCGGCGGGAACCAACGCAGACTACAGCGTATACGCCCTCGTCCTTTATAGTCAGGACGTCGAACTCCTGCAATCTAGTGGCAAGTTGCTAGTTCGGACATAAGTTGTTTTTCTATAAGTATAGTCATGGCATACGTTGGGTACAACATCAGTTTATCTCCTGGCCAGAAGGAAAAGATTGCTAAGGCCTATCAGAACCGAGCCCCCATCACGATTCGTTTGGCACACGAGCAGCTCTCAGGTTCTGATACGGTCCTGTTGACGCAACGACAAGTGACTCGGCTTGAGAAAGCCAAACGATTGGGCAAGGGGGCTCAGATCGATATTAGCACGACTCAGATCCGCCAGCAGACGGGAGGTTTCCTGGGAGCGCTACTCCCAACCTTGGCTCGTGCTCTTCCGTGGCTCACCAAAGCGGCTGTCCCACTAGCTACCGGCGCTCTCTCTGGATTGGCTAGTTGGGGAGTCAATAAAGCACTCCCAAAGGGGGGTGGGCTATTCTCGGTCCCCAACGCAAGGGTAGACAAACTCATCGAGTACCAACATTACCTCACCACGAAGCAGAAGGAAAAAATCCTCCAAGCTCTACAGGCCGGTTCTGGAGTACAGGTTCAGCTCACCAAGAAACAACAGGGTGGGTTCCTAGGCACATTGCTGGCAAGTATCGGCATCCCCTTGGTCCTCAAAGCGCTAACGGGGCGAGGTCTTCAGGTGGATCCCGCATCTCTGGCTAGCGCTCGACCTACTTACTTATCTCCACCGCAGAAGGGCGGTAAAAAAAGTGGGCGTGGATTGATCCTAGGCAAAAACAGTCCGTTCAACGGCATTCCGATCTTGGGAGATATCCTCTAACCAATCTTGATTTATATAGGCTCGTAGACGCGTACAAAATTAAAAACTTTCGGGGCGTGTTCAGCAGGGATAGCTTACCCGACAAAAGACATGCGCGAGAATGTGGGATCGTGAATCTTGATGCGGCAAGTGGTCCTGGGACACACTGGGTATGTTATCGTATCGTTAAAGGAAGCCCCGCCGAGTATTTCGACTCGTTTGGGCTCGACATGCCAGAGGAGGTAAGTGAGTACCTTGGGCCTTCAGTGCTCTATAGTGGCGACGAGCTCCAAGAGCGCTCTTCCGTGTTGTGTGGGTGGTGGTGTTTGTACTATCTCATAGAGCGGCAGAAAGGTACGCACCTGCTTGAGGTGATTCACAAAGACAACCATGCCTTCATCAAAAACTACTTTGGATTTTAAAAAAACTTTTTTTTTATATATAATATAGGATGGCTTCGTACTGTGTGAAGGAAAGGAAACGAACTCGATCCGTTCCGGGGTCCGAGACCTTGGTGACCACTAAAACTGGTCGGACAAGAATGCAATCTGTTTGTGCAAGCTGTGGAGCGGCGAAGTCTAGGTTTGTCTCCACGAAAGCCGGTGGCGACCTTGGAGCGGAACTTTTCGAGGCTGGTACGAAAGCTCTCTGGCAAATGGGGAAAGCGGGGATCAGGAGTGACGCGGCAAAGAATATGGCTTCAAAGTACATCAAAGGAATGGCAGGCCAGTTGATTGATCAGGGCGTCTCCCAGACCTTGGACAAGCTGGGCAGCGGGGTCGACATCCACAAACAGATTCTTAAAATAGCGCCAAAGAAGGGATTCGTGCTCCCGGGGCACAACTACACCGGCCCTGGCAATCCTCTGGAGAAGCAAGTTCGGTGGGCGCCCGACGGTACCATCCTCGAGGTTTTTCAACCACCTACGGGTAAGACTGATGCGGTCGCTATGCAACACGATGTTGATTACAGTGTTTGTGATAACGGCGCCAACAAGCTCGCTTGCAAACACGCGGCCGATCGCAAAATGGTCAAGGCCTTAGATGCCATCCCTTGGAAAGAGCGACAATGGGGACATGCCCTTGCCCGAAACACGATTCAATCCAAACAGAAGTTGGGGTTGGGGTTTAAAAAAAGGTTATAGATCTGGGTGCGACATATTACGGTCCAAGAGGTTATTGGAAAGGGGTGACCGCAATTGGTAAGCTCGCCGATGCTGCTAAGGTACCAAAAGATGCAGCTAAGAGTTGGTTGGAGAAACAAGCACTATGGCAAATATACTTACCACCGCCACGACATATCCCAAGACCTCATTGGACCGTATCGAAACCTAACGAGGTCCATCAAGCTGATTTGATCTTCTTACCTCACGATCGACCTGGCCGTGGACGAAAGCTATATAAGTATGCTTTAGTGGTAATCGATGTGGCTTCTAGATATAAAGAGGCCGAGCCTTTGTCCTCGAAAGATAGCGGTGAGGTGGCTGCAGCCTTTGAGCGAATCTACAAACGGAGTCCACTAGAATGGCCAAAGTTATTGCAGGTCGATCCTGGTAGAGAATTCATGGGGCATATGTCTGAAACCTTAAAACTACATGGTACGAAAGTTCAACGAGGCGAGGCCGGTAATCATAGGGCACAAAGTTTTGTCGAACGAGCAAATAGAACTCTAGCTGAGAGATTGTTTGGATACCAATATGCACGAGAGATGGTACTTACTTCGGAAGGATCAGATGAGCGTAGTAGAGAATGGGTAGTTCGTTTACCAATGGTTATCAAAGCCCTGAACAGTGAGGTGACTCGACTTACAGGAAAGGAGCCTTCGAATTCTGTAGTGACGCAACAAGTAGATCTGAAGACTCCTACGTATTCGCGCACCGTTGGATTGAGAGAAGAGCGCCTACCATTCGACGTTCTAGTTCGATATCTTTACGCACCAGGAGAATTGGAAGGAGGTGAAAAACGTAGAGCTACTGATCCTGTGTGGAGTTTGCAGACATATTATATTTCTCGAAGTGTGGTATCATCGAATCAACCTGTTCTATACTATTTAGGAAAAGATGCACCAAAGCGAGGGTTCGTTCGTGAAGAGATACAAGTGATACCACCAGATACAGAACTACCACCAAAAGGTATTCTAAGATAGAAGCAAGTCACGAATAAAGTCGTCCATATCTTCATCCTCTGTAATGACGTTTTTACGATTGTAGGATAGTGTATCGATTGCGTTCGATATTATATTGCTAATAAAATCGGCTACTTCTTCATTATCTGGAAAAAAGTCTCCATGACCGTAGGCTATCGTATCTATTCCGTTTGCTAAAATACATCTCTTACTATCGAATGGTGATAGAGATACTTTATTCATATGCATGCCATACATTCTATGACCTTCACTTCGAAGCATATCCATACCATGGCGGAACGCTTTCTTGTCTAGTAAGCACTCCTTGTATTGTTCATGTCGAATACGATGTTTCACAACTGCCTTCTTCGTACCTTTAGCTTTCCGAATCTCCCCACCATCTACTTTCAAGATCGAGTAGAGCTTTGATCGTAGTCCAACGTATTCAACAATGGGAATACCTCCACATTCGTCTTTCATTTTACCAAGTACTTTCTTGTTGGATACGTTGTATGATGGATGGTCTTTACTGTAGTTGCTCGTATCGTAGAAACGTTTATTAGCTTTCATGTCTGCATAGATATCCTCAGTTTCGATGTGTAGCAATAGGCTATCGGTATCTGTATATAGTAGATTACAACGTTGTCCATACTGCCGATTGAGCTCGTTGTAGTAGAAGTCATACATTAAATGTTTTGAGAGATCTAGAATCGACATTCCAACATATACTGGACGGTTCAGTAGTAACTTGCTTTTGTAATTATGTACGGCGGCTAGATCATTGTCAAAGATCGTAGAGCGAGCATAACTAGGTTTATTCAAGAGACGTTGTAGTCTGATTCCTTCTGAGGAGCGAATTAGTTTGATATCTACACGCTTTCGTAGATTCTCCATTGTCTTACCAAATACACTATTGTTCATTAATTTGTAGAGTTCCTGCTCGAATGGGCTCTTCGCTTGTTTTCGTAATTCTGTATTCATTCGTATGTATGGCTCCATCCATGGTGATTGATCGAATCGTAGTGCTCTATGGATCTTTTTCAAACGCATGCCAAGAGATAGATATAGTTGTAGATTGCGGTAGTGGAGCACGTATCGTTCTTTGTTATACAAGTTAGGTACAAGCTTTTCCACTTTCAAGGATCCATTTCCTTCGTATAGCTCCTCGAATAGATTTGTCTGATACTCTGAGAACCAAGCTTTATTCACTTGAATTCTTTCAGGAGCTAACGGATAGCTGTTATGCATATCGTGAAGTTCTCGAGGGTATTCAAGGTCAACTTCGAGGATGTAACCTACATCGGAATCGGTTGCAAGAATGGTGATTTGCTCTTCTGTTGGTGTACACCATTCAAAGCCCCCCGTTGGTAGTGGCTGACTCATCGCCCATCCATATAGGTTGTTGGCATCAAGATAGAGTATATAGCTATTTGGCTTATCGGGGTCGAAATCGGGCACGTTTGGATTGTTTGCCTTGGCCTTGCGTTGAGACACCATGGATATACCACCACGTAAACCTTTCTCAATGAATAGATGCATGTCGTAGTCGGTTAATAGTTCAAGCTCCGCTCCGGTCTTCTTTAACAACGCATCCCACGATAGACCAGGACTCGTATAGTAGTGAGCTGGGTCTAATCCGTAGTTTTGCATACATGTTGCACGAAAGGTCTCAAATACATCTGCTAGAAGAAGTACGTCAGTTTGGAGGTAAAGATCGTGGTAGTCACCTAATGTCTTACAATCAAATACGTTCCAAACTTCTAATGCATGTTCATAATCTTCATCGGATATATCCTCTAGGCTTAGCTTGCTATAGAATGATTCTTTCGGTGGAAGAGAAGTCTCAGTGAATCTATCCCAAGAGTCCATGTACTCATATGGATAAACGCCTTTGCGTAGTAGCAACTTGTTTTTCTCTGGGTCTGGTGTATGCTTTGAAGTTTGTTGAAAGGTGTCTGGGGTAGAACTTGCTACCAACTTGTTAAGAGAGGATGGTAGAAATTGTATGCTATCGATGAACCGTAGGTTGCCAAGTGAGAATGAAATGTATTTCTCCATGTTATTTGGAATGCAAGAGATATCGCCCTCTGTCTTGGAAATAGATTGCATCAGTAGGTGAGAATCGTATCCACGTAGATTGTGGAATACAACTGGGATGATAGGTGAGATACGTAATTTGAGATTACATACCTTATGTGCTGCGCCTCGAAACTCCCCAGTGATGTGACAATGATCTCGTACTCTATCTTTACCAAATAAAGGCTTCTGACAAATATGACAAATCCTTGCTCGATCGAAATACCTCTTGTTTTCCCGCGACATACATAGTGGTTTTGCTACTATGTCTTTGATCTTTCTTTCTTCATCTTGTACATATCGTAGAAAGCGCTCGATCGTATCAGGACCTCTATAGAAGACTGGTGGTTCGCTGTGGCCGTCAGAACGTACGACGGTGTAACAAAATCCACAGGGAATATGTTCTTCCGTTTTAAGTGTATTGCTTTTCGTAGGATCTTTAGCGTGTCCTTCGATCTTAGTGGTTAAAGCCTCAAGGTCTGCATAGATGACATAGGGAACTTTGAGCTGCTTGTGTACGTTCTGAAATGATAGTTTGTTGTTTTCCTCGGTAGGCATTTCAATTCGAATGGCTCTGTCATCAACACTATCGCACTCTGGGATGTGCTTCGTAAGAAGAGCTTCGGTAGTATATCCATGTAGACATCGTTCGCAGAAGTGCTTCCTACATTTATGCTTTGTCTGATCGAATAGTAGGCGGTTGAAGTCCTTGATCCAACAGTAGTGTTGCCGACCACTCTTTGAGCACTCTATTAGCAGTAGGTTAGCGCGCTCTAAGAAGGTCTCCTTCGAGATGTGGTGTACGATCATACACTTTTCCTTATTGTCCCAACCAAAAACATTGATGGAGATTTCGTTCTGCTTCTCGAAGCGGGGAATTTGCGAGATTGGTGTTGACGAGTCATCTACCTTATCGAAGTTAAACCCATCATCCTCTTGATACTTTGATGTCCTTTCGGGATTTTGTTTGATCTTACACTTCCAAGCGCGCATTGACCAACGAAAGCAACGGTTGTCATAGTTCATTACATTGATCACAGCTTTCTTATTTGCAATTTCTTTGGGTAGTGGTAAGTGTGAATTTCCACGTAGTGGCTGGTATCGGGCAATGTTCAACCATAGAATGTTGACTTTATCTACGACCCAGTTCGATCCTCGACTGATCCACTTCTCAATGTAGTTATAGATCTGAGCATGTGCTTCTACTATTACTCCACGAATTCCAGCATCGTTGGTCAAAACGGCTTGCAAACTACGAAAGGTGACTATCTCGTATACTGGACCCTCAGGTTTGTCAAGTCGGAGCGTGACGTTCAAAGCTAGCTGAACCTTAAGGCTATGGAGGTCTTGGAGCTCTTCCTCTATCTTTTCAGTAGTCTGCTTTCGTACGCCGGTTAGGAAGGCGGCTGGATCTGCTCCTAGGGGGTGGTCATCCGGAATGTCGATCTTCCATCCCCGTAAATATCCCTTGATGGTCCTTGGCGCTCGTCTGAACGTTAGTATATGTTCAGCCATGGTATGTTATAATACCTAGTAATCACACTCCTCTAATAGGGTTTTGAAATGTAATACCTTGATCTAATATGGTGTAGAAATATGATGGATGGACTATAATAGTAAATAATGATTATGATAATATATGTTATAATACCTAATAGCAACACTCCTCTAATAGGGTGTTAGAATACAATAAATTCACTATAAACCAAGTGTTAGAACAAATGTTAATATATGCTTAGCCATGATATAATACCTATAACTACAATCCTTTAATGTAATGCATAAATAAACTATAGTAGTAAATAATACCTTATAAACACGTTTCTCTAATAGGACGTTGAAATGTAAAAAATACAACGAAAAAATGAGGGTCTTATTATATGTTGTTTTTTCTTGTGTCATATGTTTTTTGTTTTTTTTTGTTGCATCGGTTCGTTGAAATTTGTTGTACGTGTCCCAGCCGTTTGCTGCTCTTTGTTGCTTTTTTGTTGCATTTGTTCGTTGTATTTGTTGGAACTGCACCAGTCCCCCCACTTTATATACTACTCGGAGATAAAGAAGAGCAGTTCTCTGTATCGCTTCGATCCCTTCGTCGATCAGAATGGTATTCGTTGCGTTGGAGGAAGACTCAAAATCTGAGGAGCTTTCAGAAGAAACAAAGCATCCTGTAGTCATTCCCAAGAAAGGCCATGTCACAGATTTGATTATTCGCCACGCACATGAGAGGATGGCGCACGCAGGACGTGGAATGACGCATAACAAACTAAGACAGAAGTATTGGATTATCAACGCCAACTCTGCACGACATTACATCACTAAATGTGTTATTTGCCGGAAGTTGCGCGTAAATAGAGGAGAGCATAAAATGTCGGATCTGCCAAGAGACAGAGTAACTCCAGCTCCCCTTTTTATGTATTGCGCAGTGGACTACTTCGGACCATGTCTCATCAAAGAAAGAAGGAAAGAATTGAAGAGATATGGAGTCTTGTTTACGTGCTTAGCAAGCCGATCAGTGCATATCGAGACGGCAAACTCCTTAGACACCGATTCATTTATAAACGCATTAAGACGCTTCATCGCCAGGAGAGGACCGGTCCGGGAGATGAGATCCGATCAAGGTACTAACTTTGTGGGAGCCGAGAAGGAACTCAAGTTAGCACTTGATAACATGAATCACGACAAGGTTGCTGAGATGTTACGAAGGGAATTTAGTGTTGACTCGATGAAGTGGACAAGAAACTCACCTGCAGCATCTCACATGGGCGGAGTCTGGGAACGTCAGATTCGTACAGTCCGTAGCATACTTAGGGCATTGATGAGAAAACACGGTCACGTATCTGATGACGAATCCTTTCGTACCCTCATGACTGAGGTCGAATGCATAGTCAATAGTCGCCCAGTAACAGCTTTGTCCAATGACCCAGACGACCCAAGCCCCCTCACACCGATCCATATCCTAACGATGAAATCTAAGGTAGTTCTACCTCAGCCTGGGGATTTCCAGAAAGAAGACACGTATCTCCGTAAGAGGTGGAGAAGGGTCCAATACCTGGCCAATCCGAAGAGGGAGTTTCTGCAGACACTACATACCAGGTCAAAGTGGTGTACACCAAGACGATAATGCACCAAGAAATCTGCGGAAACTTGCGCGCGTGATTGACGTAAAAGCCGACGCTAAGGGGCTCGCGAGAAGTGTGAAGATCAAGACCTCGACTACGACCTTAGAGAGGCCGATAGACAAGTTGGTGCGTTTGATGGAAGGAGACCAGGGATCGACCCCCATCGAGGAGCCAGATACATTACAGTGAATGGACATTAGTGTTATGACGATCTAATACATACAAGTTGGACACGAATTCGTTTGGACATTAGAAAGTAGATGTACCTTAGATTTTGTTAGACTTGATTAAGTGCTTATTTTCTGTAAGAGCCTTCCGCTCTTAGGGGAGCCATGTTAGTGCCACAAAGCACTAATTGCCCTTTCATTCCTTCAAGAGTTTTGGCAATTCATGTTCGTTCATGTTATTTTAGTGCAGGTTAGTTACATTAACATATTACCATAGCTGGATAAAAGTCTAAGCTAATTCATGTAACTAAAGCAAATCACATCGCCTACCGGAACGAAAACAACGATTCTGTAAGTACTAAATATCAGTTTTTCCTCTATTTCTGTCATTTTGTAACTTATGGTTCATAATTCTTACTTGATGTTCTTGTATTTTGTTACTAGTCAACCGTACTGAACGTACCGAAGAATAATACGAAATGAACGTGCTGTAACGCCAGTATTAAACCAAAATGTACGAGTTTGGAAACGTTGTCTTGCTTTCATCGCTAAGTGATCGCCGCTATACTAAATATGATGAAAACTGAATTTTTGCTAATCGGCTCCAGGCAGAAATTGAGCACGTTGGCTGAGGCTCCTGAGGTCACAATCAATGACACTCCAGTAAAGCAAGTAGCAACCGCCAAATCTCTTGGATCATTGATTGACGTAAATCTCACCTGGCGAAGCCATTTAGAAATGTTATCGAAAAAAAATTGCCCATTGGAGCCATTAAGGTTACCGGATACCTTCGCGGGTCTCTCTCGTTAATAATTTTGTATGCGCATTGTTTTAAAGAAAACTATAGAAACCTATATACCTCTGTAAAGCTTATGAAGTGCAGAATACGCTGAATGGACTTGTTTAAAAATAATTTAATTCACAAATGGTGAAATAAATTGCTTTATGCAACTAGGATTGTTAAGTTGAATATTGTTACTTCCGGTGTTGGCAACTTCCGGTTATTACGAGGGGTGGTCACCTTTGGGCACATGGATGGTTATCACGTGACATGTTTACTCTCTCGCCTCCACCTTGGACACGAACGTGGCTAAATTTATCGTCCACTTCGACCACAAAAATCTGCTTCATCGACCTTCTTCAAAGAGTTAAAAGTTAAGTACCCTTCTAAATTGTTAATCGTCTGTCCATGTAGCACTATATTTACGAGGGTCAACACTTTTTACCGGACTTTTCAGCAATTTAACCCAAGCGAGGTGATGGCTCAATAACAAAATTTTAATAGCCACGATCATTAGTTCTTGGCCATTCCTTTGTGAGAAGGCTTATTACTTTTACCTCGACGGAGTCCAATGAGCGTTTTGGGTTCATCCCTTGAGTTCAGCATGTCGTTTGAAGTCCGTTTTCACGACACAAGGGGGGCGAACAATTGAAAAACATAACGCTGTGACGATCTGAATAAATTATGAAAGTGCAATTTATAATCGCGTGCAAAACAATTCGGAGAAACCGACCCCGTTTCAGGAGTACAACCAGTTGGTTGAAACCTTAAATAATCACCCTAAGGGAGGCTATAGAGGGAATTGAGTTTGCCAAATTTTGGCACCATTCTTGACTGCGTAAGCCAATAACTGACATTTATGTCCGTGATAGCATTCACTTAAACGATTATGCTAACAAACCACTTTCCAAAACTATAGAGAAGCCACATTATATACACTTAACTTTATAAACTTTGTATAGTAACGGTATCCGCGGAAATCTTGTTTACATTTATTTTGCCTTTTAAGCTGGCCGACATTTAATTTAACAGGTTGCTTTTGCCACCTTTTGTACATAACTGCACCGGAAAAATGTACGGTTTATAGCACGATCCTTGCGGCCATTCACGTAGTGTTTGAGCCATTCATGTGTCTATGCCGTTGGGCTTTGCCACTTTATTTATGTGCTTGTTAGTGCTCCAGATTGTTATTCTACAGCATTATAGCACTTTGTGACAACACTGTGATTGTGATGTCAGCCATGCTATCCTGATGATTTAATTGTGTTTATTGTTGATGTAATTGTGTCGTCTGGTTGTGTTTCTTATCCAGTTACGTGTATAGCACAGACGGTGTAAGTCGTTATTTTGTCAGTGTAAGCTGTTATGGGTTATTATAATATGGATATTCTTATTATTACCATTCTTATTACTCTTGTTATTATTGTTACTATTGTTATTATTATTACTATTATTATTATCATTATTATTATAACAGGCTGTGCCTGTTTTGTATACTCATTGTTTATATGTGTATGAATAGGTATGTGTTGTTTTAATTAGTTTTGTTTGTGTTTTCATGGTCTGTGATGAAGGATGTTAATCCCGTAGCACCTACATTGTAGCAGGAACAGTATTGGCATTGAAATTACCTTGCCTATTCACTCAGATTATGGCCATGTTATTGTACAGCATTATATGGAGCACTTTGTGGCAACACTGCTTGTATTGTCAGCCATGCTACCCTGCTCATTATATGTTTATGCTGGTTGTTGATTGTTATATAATTGGGATATATAGTTGTGTTTCAGGTACAAGTACAGGTATAACACTGTCAGGATTAGTACATTATTTGTCAGTGTTATCCTGCAAAATAAAATTGTTATTATTATTATTATATCTTTATTATTATTAAATCATTGTTATTATTATTATTGTATCATATTCTCTTTATCATCATTATTCCTATTTATAATTGCTAGTGCTGTGATTCTTATCAGCACCATTATCAGGCTAATAATAATTATCGAGGTTTTAATATGTTATTGCTGCTCATGCTGTGTTAGTATTGTTATTACTATTACTGCACAGTTGTTGCATCATTATTAATTAAAAAAATTTCGGTTTTGTTAATTGTAGGCCCCTTTAGTATCAAGATCATTAAGCCTTTATGCTGAGCCTTATTAGAGGGCCATCCCTTGTGGTTGCCTTTTTCTTTTAATTTTCTCCACAGTGTGCTTCATTCTGCAATGCCCCATCAACACAAAGGTGGCGTAGCATGCCTTTCCCCTCTGCTGGAAAATGGTTACACAATCCAGCATATGGGTTTGCAATAATTAATGCAGTGACCTGTGTGGTAAACGGACATCGAGCTCTGTATAGGAGCTATCGGGGGGCCATTCTATTCACATTGTCAAGGTGAATTCTCCTGAACAGTGACGGCGAGCTTGTGGTTAATTAGCATATATTTTATTTATATCTACCAAGCGGATTGGCTTTATAACCTTATAACTGCACTTCTGTGCCGGCTCGGCTTACCATGTCAATTCTTATCTCCCCTATAAGGGGAATGGTCTTGGGTTATTTATACCCAAACATACATAATTATGGGTTATTTATACCCTTACATATATTGCATTTGTATGGTTTGGGTTATTTATACCCAACATACATACAATGTAATTATGGGTTACTTATATGTATACCCTTACATATATTGCATTTGTTTGGTATAGCATGATCCCTGCGGCCAAGCAGTCCTAGTACATGTCTTGTGCCATTCATGCGTTAAGTACCGTTGTGGTCTTGTTGACCACCATGCATTATATATTTCATGTCATGGTTTGTATGCCAGCCCTGCCGGAGGGTTGTGGGTTTGTAGATTCCAACCTGTTTTAGCGGTCCACCATCCTCAAGCTTTCCGTACTGTTTGGGGGGTGCATTAGTTAATTTGAATGTTGTGGCGGCCCCCGTTTTTGTTTTGTTTTTTGTTTTCCTTTTCCTAGAATGCCAGCTACTGTTACAGGCAAACCGGCTGTTATCACACCTTAGACTACGAAGAAGTGTGAGGATGAAGCACCTTGGTGTCCAGGAAAAAATGAGCATTCCCTACTCACTATCAACATGGTCTCCCAAATGCCTCCACCCATTGTATGGTCATTTGGTGGTCAGCAACCGGTATCTGCTGTTTCACAGGCAGTTGTACATGCAATGTCTGCCCGGCCGTCAGTACTAACTTGGTCTTACTGCACTGTCAGTGTGTGAGTGACAGGAGGAACTCCTGGTTGATGCAAGTGGGTTTCTTCATGTTTCTCATTGGACTTACACTCAATAATTAAGTTACTTGTCTGGTGGAGGGACTGGAGTTACGTCTTGGCTCCACCCAGATTTCCTATATTGTATGTTTTTATCCCAAAGGGTTTTGCATACATGTAGGTTTTTTCTGGCCTCCCTGACGTTCTCCCATATAGCATATACATGTATGTATAGAGTACGTTTGTAGTTCCTGTTCTGAGGTAGAATAACGTGTATAACGGGACAGTAGCAGGGGCGCTGTTCGGGTCAGTAGGTTCATCTTAGTAACATATGCATGGTCATATAGTGGGACAGTAGCAAATACACTGACATTCTGAATCAATCTATTCGTTCTGGTTAATATATTGTTCATTTGGGTTACACTCTTATTGTCAATTATCAGATAAGTCTTTTGAGACAATGGAAGTCTGATGCCTTTAAAAAGTACAGTCGACTTCCAGGTCTTTGTTGTAGGTTGCACACAGTCTCCTTCCATTAATAAATATTGGGGTAAAAAGCTTGGCTGTAAGTTTGTCTACTCGGGTTGTGGAGTCAGCTGCTCTCCAATAAGAAAGCTTCATTCTACTCTGACAATGAGAGTGTAGTGCATATATAATAAACATGCAGATTACGAAAGACAAGAGTTTTTTAGTCCTGCTTCGGATACTGCTACTTACACGTACATGTCTAAACCATAACATCCTTTTCAAAGCCAAACACAAGCGGAAATAAGAATGTTCTAGCTGACAGTCTCTCGTTTGCAAGTCACCCGATTCAAATTGCTTGCACAGCATTCCACCTCACTTGCAGCTGGGAAACTGAGAATTACCCTAACTACTTTATTTGACAGTGCATTATCGCCCACGTCAATAAGCATTGATCAAAAATCTTGGAAACAGTTTCAGCTTGACATCATTAATAAGGCTGGCATCAAAAAATTCCAATCTCCTCGGAAATGCTGGCTTCGTTTATTGCCTATTTGGCCCACAAACATTATGCAGCAGCAACGGTGTTGTCTTACGGATATCTGTTATAGGTTTCGTTCACCGGATGGCTAATATATATGCTACCTGACCCATCAAAGACTGATTTTATGAAATTAGCTTTGCGGGGCCATTACGTTGCCTTTATTAGAACCGGTTACTAGCTGCAATAGATCACACAGTCTCCCCAGATTACCAGAGGAAAATGATTGGGGGGCTACGTGTGCTGCTGCCCCCTTTTTTCACCCCTTAGAATTGGCGAATTAACAACTAGATCAGGACAGCTGCCAGATAACATTAAGTTAAAACCGGATTACTTTTAACAAGAATAATAATAGGTTTTTCATCAGGTTGACAATGCAATTTCCAGTATGCCCTGTTGGAATGCTGTAACAGTTAGTATTGGCCCAGTTTCCATTCATCAGTAATACTTGGCCAGTCATCCCATCAAAACATGTTAGGGTCCTTTGGTCTTAGGGCCATTATTTTAATATTTATGCTAATTTATCTTCAGTCCCTGGAATAGAAAAGGTGCAGCTAGCTCGTGTAGGGCTTAAATCATTTCTCCGGGTATATGTTGCATTCTTAGGTAAAGTCAGTTTTTTAATTGCTAGGTCACTGAAGTGGGGCAAAGCCTCACGCAGGGGCTGGGGTAACCTTGCCCTGTCTTCACAGACTCTAATCTATACTACATTGTTATAAGGATTAATGGATCCGTTCAATCTTGGAGCACCGAAGGGGGAACAAAAAACCTCATGCAAGGGCTGAGGTAATTGTACCCTCTTCGTGGGTCTCTGGGTTTAATAGTGCTATAAATAAGAGCACTTTGCGTTCTCCATTTCCTGGCATTGCTTTCGCTTTGGGTGGGGCTGCCCTGTCGCAGACTCTGGGCTGTGGCGAATTTTGCCCTCACCTTTGCTGAGAACTTGGTAAATCTCGTTATACATCTGTTTGTAAATTAATTAGACCAATAAACGGCCACAGCAGTGGCCAAATACGCCAAACTACGGTGTGTATTTAATTAGCTGTATTCTCAGCAAACGGAGCTCAGCACAAGCAATGCCAGGGTATTTTGAGGTTTAAGACTAAGGTGCATAAAAAAATATTTAATTGTAAAGCAATGCTAAGCCAACAAACGCAAAATTGACAAGGTTTATAAAAGTGAATTAGCAGCCTTCAGGTTAACGCACAAAAACAATTCAACTGCACAATGTCAATCAGAACATGACAGCCTAAAAAAGGGTGTGAGCATTTGTTGATATTTTACTTCATTCAATTGCAATTCATTCCTAAAGTTTTAGTGTTCAATAATGTCCGAGTCACATTACGCGGGATACTCTACGAGGAAAAATACTTTGAATATTGCTAAACGCTCACACCCTTTTCTTTGTCAGTAACTTATCTGTCTTTTGGCCGAGTTTTATCAAAATCTGGCAAGTCTGCATACCTATTAATTCATTCAAAGCGAGGGGATACGAAGAAAAACCTAGTCGGAGATTTGGCGTGTAAAGTTTTGTGAACATTTCACACCTCATCAAAGCAAATGTCAACACGTCGAACCAACTAGCCAATGACTACGCAAGGACCCCTGGAGCTTCAAAGCAGTAGTGAAATTCGCGGGAAAGGTCAGGTCATATTTCAAAAGAAACCTTTTGCTCTCATAACAATTCAACAGTTTCGCTCAGTTTGAGAGCCGTTAAGTTTCATTCCCAAAGTTCCACAACAACTGCAAGTTGATATCCTCTCAAGCTCACGATTGAGAAGTCGAGGATTGACAACGGCCCAGGAGTGAATTCGGATCTGAATCAGACTCCGATGTGAACTCATCGCTGCTTGCGTCCTCAGTCTCTTCAAATGACTCATTTGCTGGTTCCTGGTATGGTGGTAAGCCAAACAACAGTTTAAGCCTGCTAGCGCTGCTTATATTTGGAGTTGACCCTGAAGTTGAAGGTTGTTCTTCGCTGCCTTTCGCATGTTCTTCGAACCACGAGCCTTTGTCGCTGTCCGCGAGCTCAATCCTCGTTTTACCGAATTCCTGCTTATCGCCGGTTTCCTTACTTTTTCGGTCCAGGGTTCGCTTCACGTTTTACCCAAGAACTTTGCTTTTCTCTTTTGGATTTCCCCATACAAACGATTGATAAAAGACTCTAAATGCACGTTTGTTATTTCGAAGAATGGAAGCTACAACAACAGTATGCAAATTACTCGGATAACAGCTCCCGCTAAAAGTCCACGGGGTGCCCGTGGCATGTAAAGGGATTATAACGCCTCGGTGATTTATTTAGTTTCCTTCTAAATAGGTTTTTTCTAAATATCTCGCAAGCTTTTATATCTTTTGAAATATTTTGTTTTTCTAAATTGTAGAACAATCCATAAACTTTCCAAATAATCAATAATATTTTTTTACAAAAAAACATACCTTGAAGGTATCCGGTAACCTTAAGCGGATGAGACCATATGTCCCCCCAGCAACATTGCATTATATCCATAACGCTTTAGTACAACCTCATTTCGATTATTGCAATGTTATTTGGGGGAAATGCGGCAAAAAGTTAGCAAACAAATTACAAAAGCTACAGAAGTTAACTTTTTCAACCTTTGATGCCGATTCCGACAGACTAATGCAGGATCTGGGTTGGAAAAGCCTACAAACGCAGCGTCAAATGCAAGAAGCAATTATGGTTTTTAAATCATTACATGGTCTCACACCGGAAAACCTTAGCTCCAAGTGCATTAAACGCGATGATGTTGCCTCATATGCTTTGAGAGACTCCGCAAATAAACTTAAGATTCCCCTGCCGCGTACCGATTATCGCAAAAACAGCTTCAGCTACAGCGATGCTGTTCTCTGGAACAGTTTACCAGGAAACTTAAGGCAAGCAGAATCTCTGAGCAAATTTAAGAAATTACTAAATGAGCACTTTTCTCAGTAAAGTAAGAAACAAGGCATTCATGGAAAGCAGGTTTTTTATTTATTTTTTATTTAACATATAATCGTAAATAAATAGCTAAGTACAGTCATATAGGTTAGTTAAATCGATATTATCTATCATGATATTATCTTACTAGCAGGGACCCGCGGAACTTACAAGAAATCAACAAATATGATATAGTAACATAGTCCAGCCGGCTGACCGGCCACTCACACAATGACAATGCAATATATGGCGCCAGATTGTGTACTGGAGGTTTTTAGTGTGTTGATGTTTTCGAAGTTGTATTTTGATAAAAAAGGGAATAATATCTTACGGATCTTAGTTAATTTCTCAAAGCGATGAACACAATTATTTATTGTCGAAAAAGTGCCAAAAACGGACGGTCACCTGACAGAGGCAGCTCGAGAACAAATATGGTCGCCGAAATAGCATTGATCGAAGCAGGAAAACGGAATAAAAATAATAATGAAAAGCCAAGTTATTTGAATGTGTGGTTGTAGTGAGTTTCTGGTCTGAAGGAGTGAAGAGCCTACGATAGTTGAGCGAGGAAACTACAGTCGTAGAGAACAGACATGGACAAAATATATTGCCCTTCGACACACCATAAGATAAAAAAATGAACAGCCTTTTCCACGGACAACATTTCTAACTGTGTTTGAATACCTGGTCTTACCTCATTCGGTCGTTTTACTTCGGCCGCTTCGCCTGGCGATAGCCGGATAGGTTTTCCCTAAAACATTCCAGTATAAAACTCGATGACTTGTTCGCCTAGGTTTTCCCTAAAACAGATTCCCGTAAACTCGATGACTTGCTCGTCCAGGTTTTTCCTAAAACAGATTCCCGTAAACTCGATGGCTTGCTCGCCCAACTAAGTCTAGAACTTGAGAAAACTCATTTCTTTTTAACATTATCTCCTCAAATGCAACGAAGAACCAAGACAGAGAGCAACTTTTCGCATGGTTTGTCGTCTTCGTTGGGATACCTGTGACCGTCACTTTTTGGCGCCATTTTCGGACGCGCGCGCGCGTTCTCCATATTAGGATGTCGATCGAGGGAGCCTGGGAAAGAGCGTTACACACATACACACTTAGCGTATTATTATATAAGATTATCTTATTATTCTTATTACACATATTATTGTATACAGCCTGATGATTTTTTTTACCGTGTATAAATAAAGACTATCTATATACCTATGCTAATGGTGAAGTCGAGCGATCTTATGTCAGAATGATCCATGGCTTGGTCTCAAGCAACGAGAAAGGCTGATTGAACATATTTGAGCTCTGTTAACAATGTCAATAAAGTTGTATGAGTCAGAATTCTTGACATTTAAAGAAGTCCAAGAGACTATTATGAACTGTTTGGTTCTGATAGAGTAACTTTATTGACATTGTTAAGGTTTACAACATTTGAACTTGTATTGTTATAATAGCTGGCTAGACTACGTTGTCAGAATTTATTTCCCAATAGGGGAAGATGTCATGTTATGTTACATGAGTAACGCAATACTTGTAAGCACGCTTGGGTCACATGACCAGCGCCATGTTGAATAAATTAAGTTAGTTATTTCTCACCATGTGCTCGGTTGTATTGTCGATATGGTCGGCCTAAAACGTCACTTAAGGACGGTGCCTACTAATTGCAAACCAATTTTTTTTCTAAAAATCTATAAGGATTGTTTGAACCCCCTAAGGACCTTTTGAAATCAGAAAAAAAAATTATGGGGTACCCATACGTTTAAGAGAGATAATTAAGGATGAAAATCGAAAAAAGTGCTGACTCAGCATTTTTCTTTGTCCTAGAAACAATTTTTTAATTCGATTAATATTTTGGGTTATTGCGCAAAATATTAGGGCAAAAAACGTTAGACATAGCGTTCTTCACAAAGGATGCCAATCAAACCATTTATCTTACAATGATTATCATTTTTTGTACAAATTTTGCTTTGTAAGCCACATTAGTGACCATGAACAGACATATTTTTTTGCTGAAATGGACATTCAATTTTATAAAGAGAAAAAATATACGTAAACGTTGTTTAGCTTCTATATTATAGATTACAAAAAGAAAAAATGGGGGTATCCACGCGTTTTAAAACGGTAGGCCTCTTTATCGCTAATTATATTTTCAAAAATTGACATTTTTTACCAAGGCCTCCCTAGTAAGTCTAAAAATTGGTTTCTTTTATTGCATTCTGGGAGATTTTCAAGATGGCGGTGGGGAAACAAGTCAGTCCGGTCTTTCGACTTTCTTCATTGAAAATCAAACCTGTTGCTGCTTCCTTTGTGCTCTAACCCCATACAGTCCTTCCTTCTTCATTCTTCTTTGGATTTCCAAGAAGTTTACCCGTTTTCACAAAGCTTATTTTACCGTATTCACACATTGTTTATACTCGGTCGAGTCCATGTTTGGAGAAACTGACGAAACTCGAAAGCTAGTAAGCATCGACAGGCCTACAGTACAAGGCGCTGGGCGAAAAGACAGCAGCTATTCATGGCAGTCTTCATTCAATTGGTCGGATAAATCTCCTAAATCTACGATTCTTCGACCATCTCCCCACGATAAATCATTGAAATGGGCGGCTCTTTGAATACCATTTCAGCTGAAAATTGTCTTTCGTGGCCGTGTAGTGGAATTTAAAGATTTCCCAAATCGTTCATTTCTCAAGCATATCTTTCGACCGTATTTTAAAATCCTTCATCTTTGTCTGTCAAATTACACAATTAACACAGCTTTTTCAAAATAGTTCTGCAAATGGCCTGTCTCGCGGGATGACCCGCGGGACGCATGATGCTCAGAACGGCGTGCGCGCTGACAATAGTAGGCACCGTCCTTAAACCGCTAAACACGACAGTGTAACTAAATGCTTTCATAGGAGAGAAAGGGATCAAAGTGGTCTCCAACGAGGTCTTGGTGAATCAATGTCTCATCTACCACAAGTAGTACCTGCACACGAAGAACAATTTAACAGAGCAAGGCCGATTATTCCATGTATAGTTTGGATGTTTCCGTAATAATACACAATGTCGATTATTGTTCTTGTTGTTTGGCCGTCCAGTGGCCCAGTTTGTGTAATCGACTGGTGTACCATCTATCCAGGTAAAGTGACCTTCCTGTTTCTTGTCATTTAAACCGATCCATAGTTTCACCTGGATATACCAGGCGAGAAACGAATTCTCCTCAGTGCTGTGGATGGAGGCAAGGCGTGCCCCATACGACTCACACTTGGTTTTAGCATCATCCCAGGTTTTTTCATCATCAGAGACGTTGTAGCAGGAACCATTAAAGTGCTGCCAACCTGACTTGCAAACTGAGATTATATAAAAAAAAACTCTTTAGGGAAACTTCATTAGATATCAAATAAATTAAATTTTAAACAATTCTTTGGGAACTTAACTGGGACAACGGTTTGAAAATCACCCTTCAGATATTTCTACATGATCTAATTTCATTATTTTGCTGTACCTCCAGATCACTGGAAATTTTAACATTGAATTTCATGTTTTCCCTTGATTTACAGTATAACTAGTGGCACAATTTCTTCTTACCCTTGCACGTGACTCCGTCCCCATGGTAACCCTTCACACAGGTACAGTTAAACGAACCCTTTGTGTTGGTACAGTTGGCGTTCACTGAGCAGTTGTAAGTTCCATCTCTACATTCGTCGATATCTAGAGGAACAGGGACAGTAGGAGATTAGAATTGCAGTTTTAGAACAATTAGGTTTTCAATTCCTTCTTTTCTTTGTCACCATAAAACTGATGGGAAAAGTGCCGTCTTTGAAGCGCCGCTAGAAGTAAGAAGCAACTGAAATTTTTCCCATATTTACTGCTTCGAAACCTGCTTACAAAACGTATACAACTAAGTCTGAGAAAAACGTTTCCGTGAGAGTAACAACAGCGCATGTGCATAAAAACTAGAACTCAGTTCGACTCAGACAAAAACCGGAAGTAATGTTGTGTCCATTCCGCCGACCTTGACTGTAATCTGATATAAACCAATACGTGTTACAAATTCCCAAAATATCGATAATAAAGATATAAAGGGGTATGCTAGGATGACCTTATTACAAGATTGGCAGTTCAGAATAGTTCAGACCTAAGTTTGCTCCTCTTTCGGTAGGAATAAGCACATACAATACGTCTCGCATAGGTTCCATCGGCTGTTTGGACGGTGATAACTCTGACAAGTCGTTCAGGACCAGGTCGTACATCGGAGACACGGGAAAAGCCCGCTGACAGGGAAGCAGACGATCATCTTTAACAAGAACGATGTCTCCTACAGCTAGGTTTCGTTGTGGAAACCTCCACTTATTGAAACGTTGCAGGCCGTTGAGGTACTCGGACGACCAACGTCTCCAAAAATGCTGGACCGATGCTTGACAAAGATGCCTGCGCTTCAGCAGTGATACAGGCTTGGCTTGAGTGTCAGAAGTACTGTGGATTGCTTCCAGAGGACACCCAAACAAGCTGTGACCAGAAGTGACGGGTGCAATGCCATCATCTTCGCTTGCATCGAGTTTGGCGACGATTGATCGTGAATTTCAGGCAGGCCTCAATTTGGCATAAGACGTCATTTCTTGCTTTCCCCTACAATGCGCTTCAGATGGTACTTGCAGGCCTTGACGTCGTTTTCCCAAACAGATCCATGATGAGGGCCGGTAGGTGGGTTAAACGTCCACTGAATTCCTTGAGTGGCGCAAAAGCCAGCGATTGCACCTTGAGTGGCCTGTTGAAGGACGGAGAACACCTCTTTCAAGTCCTTGTTTATAGCATGAGTGAAACAAGACGCGTTGTCGCTCCAAATCTGACTAGGGTTTCCTCTTCGTGAGACAAAACGATGAAGGGTGGCAATAAATGCATCAGCCGTGAGAGCTGTTACAAGTTCAAGATACGAACACAGCTCCGACCTTGAGGGTGAGTCGGTCCCGCGTAGTCCACAGAAACTTTCTCATTGGCGAAAGTTGGCTGGATGCGGTCGGCTGGAAGTTGTCCCATGAGCGGAGTGGAGATCTTTGGCGAGGTACGGCGACAAGTGATGCACTGATGCGTCCACGTGCGAACGATTCGTCTTGCGCCAATGATGTGATACCGCTCTTGGAGACAGCCCAAAAAATAGTTTCTATTCTCCATGACACAGACGTTCGTGTCCATGCTGCACAATCAAAGTGACAATTCGATGACTTCCAGCAAGGATCATTGGATGACTAAAGTGGTAGTCTTTGAGAGACATGGAGCCGAATAATTGCCTGTCCACGATCTCACAATCAGTAGGCGCATAGCAGCGTGGAACTCTAAGCGACGAGATGTGAGGGAGTTGCTCTCTCCAGCTCAGCCAATCTTGGAGGATGTCAGGAGGAAGAGGATCGTCCCAATCAATGCTTCGTTCACATAAGCGTTGAAAGATGATCTTGACCACGATTATTACAAAAGCAATGAGCCTTAGTGGATCGAAGATCTTGGTTGAGTCGGAAATGTAATGTAATGTATATGTAATGTAATATAATGTAATAATATATAGAACTTATATAGCGCTCTTTTCCAAAGTTCAAAGGCGCTTTACAGATGATATGAAAATGTTTAAAACAAAAATGACTATAAAAACGACTAAAACAAAACATAGGGCCCTAAGGGCAACTCGTGGATGGTCAGTGAGCTATTTTGGCATATACTAAAAATCACGTGACCGATGACGTCATCGTTACGTCATCGCCACTAAGTGATTTGCGGGAACCCAATACCATGCCTGTCCAAGTTGGAACTGTCTGGTATTAGAAATGAAGGCGATATGGGCATGCACTTAATAATAATAATACTTTAATAATACTTTATTATTTATATAGCGCACTCTCCAGGGTGCCCAAGTGCGCTTTACAATATTCTGTTTAACACAAATAAGATTTAAAAATATGATTTATATATTTAAAAGGAAAACAAGATTTTAAAATATATAAATTATGCGAAAGACTAAATAACCCAATAATAGTAATAATAATAATAATGATAAAATACCAATATAATAGTTCTACTAGTTAATAATAAGCTTGTTTAAAAAGATAAGTTTTCAATTGGCTTTAAAAAATATCTACACTGGCGCTACGCTTAATTTCTAGTGGTAGCACATTCCATAGGCTCGGTGCACATACTGAAAACGCCCTAGACCCGTAGGATTTTAAACGAAACATACTGAACACGTTCCAGAGCAACGCTGGATATTCCAAAGTACCGTTTTTTGGCACGATTTAGTAAAATATATGTTATATTTTTCCAAATACCCACAAACTGTTACAAAACTGGCAATTTTTTTTATGAAGAGTCGTTTCTTTCAAAAATTGTTGAAAGTTTGAGAGAAAATTGAAATATTTAGACTGCGAAGTGGCACGGAAATTTCCAAGTCATAGCACAACACCGATCGCAAAGTATGCCTTGGAAATTTCCAAGTCACACCACAGGACCGATCGCAAAGTATGGCTTGGAAATTTCCAAGTCACACCACAGGACCGATCACAAAGTATGGCTTGGAAATTTCCAAGTCACACTCGTCACAAAACCAATTCCAAAGTAAGGCTTGGAAATTTCCAAGTCACACCACAGGACCGATCGCAAAGTATGGCTTGGAAATTTCCAAGTCACACTCGTCACAAAACCAATTCCAAAGTATGGCATGGAAATTTCCAAGTCACACCACAAGACCAATTCCAAAGTGTGGCATGGAAATTTCCAAGTCACACTCGTCACAAAACCAATTCTAAAGCGGCATGGACATTTCCAAGTCACACTACAAGACCATTCCGAAACTGTGGCAGGACAATTGTCAAGTCACACTAAAAGACTAAGCCAAAAGTGTGGCACGGAAATTTGAAGTCGCAATTAACAAGACCAATTTCAGCCGTTGCCTTTGGCAATTTTCAAACTGAAGAAAGTTTAGCCTTTGCCCATGTTGAATTTCTCTGCTAGCAGTGGTCTTTCCTGCTCATATGCCTTACATAGACGCAGAGACCTCTGTTAGCAAGGAACTTTGTTGAATCGACTTTCTGCTTATATGCAGTGAAAGTAATCGTGATTTATCTGAAATGCTTTCTTTTAAGTAATTCGCAATCTGTGTTTCTCATCATCATAGGACATGCAACATCCTGAAAAGCTACGGATACTTATTACCTTCAAAGTGCGTGTAATTATTAAGATTTCTATGAAGAACAAGGCTTACGAAGTTGTAAAATCAGATAGTGCGGTTTGTGCCAATGTTTAAATTTTGAGCGCATATTAAATAACAGTAACCGTGATCCGATTGGTTAAACTTGACACTTCGCATATAGCGGGACATTCAATTCCATTCACATGTATGTGTTAGCCGACCAACGAAGAATCGAACAAGCTATGAATTCAAAAAAAATTCAAGAAAGTACCCATATTCTTATCACTTCGCCTTTCGACCTTTCCAAGTCATCGGGTGACAAAAGAACAAGAACAAGAAGAAGTCCGGTTTCTGGCGAGTGATGTTTCAGTTGTATTAAGCGTGACTCCGGCCTGCAGCCCCGAAATTGTCGACTACGTAATGTACTGAGAATCTTTATAATATGCCGCTTCACATCTACAGGATTGTATCAGCCGATGGCTTTTAGCTAACACTGGTATGTTTTGGACCAGATGTTATGTCGGCAAAACATTCATCAGATAGATATTGCGAAGTTTCAGGCAATTGTTGTGTCGAGTTCGAAGACGTGAACAGCCGACTAAATTTCACTCGAAGACTGAATTTCTAACCGGACCTGAAACAACCATAGGGGATGGATGATCAAAGCCAGGACCCGGCTAATCCACAGATCGAATTGGAATCTTAGCGTGGAATTTAGACTCAACCAAGACATTCGACCCTACTCATAATGACGAAGTGTAGCCCAAAACAGCCACCAGATTATATGTATATGTTGTAGGTTGTTTCTCAACAGCAAACTAACAAAACCAAACTGAGTCACATCATGTTTCGAAGCCCGGTTCTACTGATATATTTTGGTTCTGAAAGTAGCCATCAATCGAAATAATTAAGAACTCAATGCGAAAATTGCCTGCTTGTAAACCACAATGACTGCAATAAACTGGCGTTATTCGTGCAAATGTTAAGTACATGAATCATGAGTTGAAATGCTAGGTAGAATCTGAGTAATTTCTAATCCTAGCTAAGGTTATAACACTAAACGAAAGCTACATGTGGTAATTTTCGCTCTTAATTGAAAAGAAAATTAAAACATAGAACCTTCGGACTCTTGTGTTGTAAGTCTATGAGTGTAGTCCACAGTTTATGCCGTCTACCTAAATATTATTCTCTTTCAGAAACTGTTGCTGTAGAGCAGAGAAGAAAAAGTAAAACAGAATCAAGCAGAGATGAAAAGCGTCGGATTGGTCTTGTCGTGTGACGGAAATTTCAGTGCCACACGTTCGGATTGGTCTTGTAGTGCGACTTGGAAATTTCAAAGGCCATACTTTGTGATAGGTCTTGTGGTGTGACTTGAAAATTTCCGTGCCACTCTTTGGAATTGGTTTTGTCACGAGTGTGACTTGGAAATTTCCATGCCAAACTTTGGAATTGGTTTTGTGACGAGTGTGACTTGGAAATTTCCATGCCACATCTTGTGGTGTGACTTGGAAATTTCTAAGGACATTAGGACTTCGTGGCAATTTCCAATGGCTGGACAATTTTTGGTACACATTGCTGAAGTGAGGCGAGTTCTTTCTCGAAACACTGGTCTTTGCAGATTTTACGCAAATGTTGGTATTTCTGACACAGAAATTTGTGATTTACTTGAACAAATTAATTCATTATTTAGTTTTTTTTCCAACTGCGAGTAATATGTGCATTTTTGGAAATTTGTGCTGATTTATTATTATCTTAGAAACCCATCATTTGGAAAAAAATTCTATTTATCCAATATTTTTCTATACTCATTTAAGTAGTTAGACAAATGGTCATATCAGAACATTTTACCATTTTTAGGAAGGCTAAGGGTAAGCTTTAACAGTTTTTATTAAGTATTTCCGGCAGAATGAGCAATTTTGGAATATCCAGCGTTGCTCTGGACGTGTTCAATACTACGCACAAGAGCATGAAAATTAGAAACACCATACAACTGATGTGCAATAGCTCTAAAAAAACACAATCCCCTTCACCGCCTACATCTATAGCTGTCAGTCCACGTTCAGTCAATCTAGATAGTAACAATGATGCATAGGGACTAATTTCAGAACAACCATTTGAGGGCCCTGGATTGAGTTCTACATCACCAGATATTAATATATTTTTAACTGAAGCACAAAATCGCTGGCCCTGTTTATATTTTATTCTACCTTTACCATTTCTAAGATGGTAGAACATGCAACATATTGCTCTTTTCTTATGTTTTGAAGTTTGTCGTTCGACTAACACATACACTGAAATTGTTATGTACATTCGATCTATGAATCGTCCTAAAATGTCTCAGTCGGGTTAGTTTGGGGTGTACATGCAACGTTTAATTCACGATCAAGAACATATGCTCGATTAGAACCACATAATAGACTTTTAAGCATTGATGTTTGAGAAACATTGTTTCTAATATATGATCTAATACACTTTCTAATATACCTCGACTTTTTAATCTAGAGCTTTGTCGCGATAACTGTTGTACATGACCATCGCTATGTCTGTTGCATCCAAAACGCCGAAAACTCAACCCTCTTGCTCACAAATTAAGATTAACGCTATTCTGTTCTGCTGAGCTAAGCGAAACTACCTTAATTTCGGACTTCTCTCGTAAATACGACGAAGAACAATATAGTTGTAGGGGTCACGCAAGATTATTTTAAACAATTTTCACCATCTACATTGAATTAGAGTAGCATGAAATCTCACACTCACAGCAGTTAATTATAAGTCATTTCGGAATATTTACCTTAGAAAACGAGATATCTACAACATCACCAAATCTTTTCGAAACCATCCACATCTCTCTTTTAATAGGAATCAATAATACCTTATCAGATAAGTTAGAGCATACTAACTATTATGTACTCAGAACTCTTTTTAAGATACCTAAGTCTATTAGATATGAACAGATTTTGTCACAGTATAACTTAGAATATATTAAGCATAGGCGCTGTGCGCAAGCTCTTACACTTATTTATAAAGGTTATCCTAACTATATAAGTAATATGTTTCGTAACAAAAACTGTACTTACAATCTCCGTGGAAATGGAAGTAGACTTACTCAGCCGGCCCCCAATACTAGTTTCAAACACAGATCCTTTTCGTATATTGCATGCCGACTCTGGAACAAACTACCTATTCAGGTAAGGGAGGCTCCTAATCTTAAAAACTTTGCTGCAAAGCTTAAGAAACTTAAACTAGGCCAAGACGAGTGCCTTTGTATCCAGTGCTCTAGCTAGTGCTAGCCAGCTCATGACTTCATTTATATATATATGTATTATATTAGGATTATTGTCATAGATTTTTATCGTAGTTTTTATAATGATACTATTGATTTTTTTCTTCAACCATTCTTCCATAGTTTCCCTTAATTATTTAATGATGCTTTGTAGATGTATTGTTAGTTTTTATTGTAGAGACACGTACATTTTTGTAACGAGCCTTTTTAGGCTCAGTAATGTCACGTGGATAAATAAAGCTTATCTTATCTTATCCACGTGTACTGTCTTCTCCGATAACAGTTTGTTCTTCACAGTAAAACCAACTACAAATCGCCGTCAATACATCTTCTACAACATAACCAAATCCTTTGGAAATCACAAACGTCCGTCAATATATCTTCGGAAAATCAAACGTCATTCGGAGAAAAGCTACGCGGCCATTTTCGATACACATGTTGCACGGTGCTCGTAAATGAAATCCACCTAACCCCAATAACTCGTTTCAGCACATGCGTGCATCCACGAGTTAAAAAGCACAGAGTTATAAGCTTAAACAAATTATACAGCATAAAATTGCCGAAATAAATACGTTTTAAGACTGAATTTAAAAGCGTTCAGTGTAGACAAGAGTCTGATAGAGTCTGGGAGAGCGTTCCACAGCCTGGGCGCTGCCACAGAGAAAGCGCTAGCTCTATGGCCATAGGTCCTAGTTCTACAAATTGGAACCTTAAGCAAACTATTGGAACGTAGGGATCTACTCGGTACACATTTCTCTAACAAGTTGTTTAAATAAATATGTGCCAACCCGTTAAGCCTTTTAAAAAGTAATAGGATCTTGGCACTGAGTTACAGGAAGCCAATGGAGTTCTATAAGTAAAGGCGTTACGTGATCAAATTTCCTCCTATGCATGATTAAACGGGCTGTACAGTTACCCGTGCGCTTTATAAAGCCAGTTCCAAAAGTGAAGATATCCACAACGAAGAAACGGAACTGATCATGATGAGGGTTGTACTCAACTCCAAGTGTTTTCACAAAAACTTTAGAACCCGCGAGGCTAAGTGATACCTTGGTGCTTCGAATCTCAGGCGGAATGGCACTCAGCACTTGAGGAGAATTTGAATGCCACTTGCGCTAATTGAAAGCGCCGTTGTGGAAGAGCTCTTGAAGCTGCTGATCAAGTAGAATGGCTTCTTCCTCGGTGTCGACGGAGAGTAGTCCATCATAGAAGGATTCTTCGACTGCCTTAGCAGCTAGAGGAAATTCTGCCTTGTTTTCCTTAGCATTATGTAGGACTGCATTTATGGCTGTGAAGACAGCACTAGCTATACCAAAGGTGGTTCGTCGCATTGGGTTGTCGACGACTGGAACAGTTGGTTTCCCTCTCCACAGGAAGCGATCATGGTAGTCCTTGTCTTCTGGAGCTAGGTTGACAGCCCGATACATTTTTGCTACCTCAGTGGTAAGCACATATGGATACTTCCTGAACCGATAAAGGACATCATTAAGTGAAGAATGAATCGTAGGTCAAACTAGGAGGCGTTCATTCAACCTGTTGAAGATTTCATGGATCCGTCAAAAACTACCCTAACCGCTGTGTTAGCCGAGTCTTTGTAGATCGCATGATGAAGTAAGTAAAACGACTTCTATTGTGGCTTCTACGGTGACTTCTATGGCGAGATCTGATATGGGAACTTGTTCTGCGCGACCACTTCTGATGTATTCGTGGATGCCATCAGCGTAATAATCAAACTGACTGGATTGACGAAGGCGTCGCTCAAGGGATAGGAATCTTCTTAGTGCTTGAGAACGAGATTCCCCTAATAGTCCAGTCAATCTATAACATTTTTGGGGTTCAGATGGACCTAATTGCAAGAGAAAGTTTCTCACTGCCAAAAGATCGAGGAAGGTCATCTTAGTAACATACTAAAAATCCCCAAAAATCCCTTCGGTGGAACATGCCGAAATTTGAGGGAAATAGTTTTGAGCTTTCACCACAGGTATCCCGCGTCTATATATGTATATATTTTTTGTGAACTTATTCTTTGTTTATTTTTTTATCAAACCTGTGGCTGAAAAATATTCAGAAGGATAAAACAAAATAAAATAAGCCCTTTCTGTGCGTTTTAGAGTGGATATTTTAGATTTTTCCTAAAAAAGTACACGTATATTTATGACACGAAAGCTAAGCTATGAACAACCTGATATTGTAAACAAAATTACTCGGTTAATAAAAAAAAATGAGAAATCGAAACATTAAAAGAACATTATATACCATAATTCAAGAGCTAAAATTTGTGCTCTAATAAATATATTAAATGCCGTTTAGTCATAAGCCATTTCAAAAATAAATATTTGAAAGGTTATTTCAGTCTAGCGTCTCCACATATTCAATGATTGTCGATTTCAGTTTCCAGACATCTATACCCCGGATTGTGTCTCGTTGCGCGGAAAAAGTGAAAGTAACGTTTTAGCAATATCCTAGATCTCGCAGATTTATCTTGCACAGCCACCTGGAAATAAAATTTAGACGCTCTTAAGCAATGCATAGGAGTAGCTAGTAGCAATGGAAAAGCTTCCTTGAGCGACTACGAACTCTAAATTATTCTTAGATTCGCTTTGATAACGCGGAAGAATGCAAGTCAATAATGCACCACTCAATGTGAACAATACTGAAGAAACAATACGTAAGAACGATAGCACCCAACAGCAAAAAATGCATAAAGCTGTTAATTTTGTTCTGCGAAATCTTTCAGGAAAATTAGAAAACAAGAAATTTTCCATGCAGAACAAGCGTACAGCCGTCCTCTGGATGCAATACATGACGATGGTTGATATCCTCCGCAGATTGATAAAGGCTGAACGAATCGTTTGGCTAATGGCTAATATGTTTAAATAGTCGTAAGTATTTCGTAAAAGAAAAACTAAAAAAAAAATTTTTTCGTTGATACGTTATTTTTCTAGACGCGGGATACCTGTGGTAAGAGCTCAAAACCAGTAATACTAAATTTCGACATCTTCCACCGAAGGGATTTTTAGGGATTTTTATGACGGCGAACAAAAAAATATTTTGTTTTATCCTTCTGAATATTTTTCAGCCACAGGTTTGATAAAAAAGTCAACAAAGAATAAGTCCACAAAAAATATATACATATATAGATGCGGGAAACCTGTGGTGAAAGCTCAAAACTATTTTCCTCAAATTTCGGCATGTTCCACCGAAGGGATTTTTTGGGATTTTTAGTATGTTACTAAGTTGACCTTCCTCGATCTTTTGGCAGTGAGAAACTTTCTCTTGCAATTTGTTCCATCACAAACTATAGATTGACTGGACTATAAGGGATAAACCTCTGCATTAAATGGGAGTCTAACAGTGAAACGCACATCTTTGTCACGCTGATGATGTTGTTCGATATCTTGAGTAACACATTTATCAGTGGCTGAGAGGAGTGGATTGGAGTTTGGGGCTTCTTCCAAGGTCCATAATGTTTGCAAGATCTTTTTAGAGCTCGCTAAGCCAGTTGAGATTTGCAAGGTTGTGACTTCACTGGACAGCCTTGTGGGGCATGTGCCTCCAAACAATAGCCGCCTAAACATGGTAGCTTTTGCTCCTGGAGAACCTCTTGGTTCCAGTATCATGCTAGGTTTCAAGATATCTTGGTACTCATTGACGCCAAGGAGAATGTCAATTGGCTTAGAAATACTGAATTCTGGAGAGATTTCAAGTGTGGCCAATCACCTAATGGAACAGGTGCAATTGGCAGACATTTAGTTAACTTAGCTAAGACGATAGTTTGAACTTGCTCTAGTGACGAGGAGTCGTGAAATGATTTCAAGTTAATATCAACAACTGTCCTTTGCTGATTTGGACATGTGTGCCACCAATCCTATTGACGCAAATTAGTTGCTTGCGCTTTGATAGTTTGGGGTGTTTATATAGCCACCTTTTCTGTCACGAAACAGGCGGTAGACGCTCGATCTAAGAGTGTGCGTGCCACCATTTGAAAACCATGTGGTCCACTGATAAGGACCTTAGCTGTCATCATGAGTGCAGTAGCTGGAGTGCTTGTTTCTTGAGAGACTAGAGAAACTACTGGGTTGACAGTGCTTCCACTGTTATTTCTAGTCTCAGCACTGGTGTTTAATTGCATCGTATCTTTTCGCTGTACTGCGGGCGGTAGTGCTGACTCATGAGAATTGACAGTAAGCCAATTTGTGCATGCTTTCTACTAGCGCATGGCAAGAATTTGCTACCAATGATTGATGCATAAGTTGTGACGGATTTGGGTGTCGGCGAGCTGGAAGAGAACTCTGTTCCGAATTTCGTTGAGGAGCTGAAGGTTTTTCCTTTCCTTTTTCCAATTCAGTTGCACTTGATCTTAAGTTCAGAAATTCAAGGAATTCCTCATACTTGGGAACAAGTTTTGGTTTGGATGTACTTCTGCCATTCAACCATAGTTGTAGAATATAGCTTGGCTTCTCACAGTGCTGCTATAAACTGATCAAATTTGAACTTTTCCAAAGCTCTCAGCGACCTACATCATGTAAATAACGCAACTCAGAGCTCGATCCATATTTGACGACTGGTGCAGTGAGTAAACGGGTACATGCACAATGAATTACTTGAGGTCGGTCAAAGCGAGATTTCAGTGCTGCGACTGTTTCAGGGTATGCTTCTGCGACAGCATCAATTCCTTCAACTGCATCCCTGGCTTTCTTGGTTGTGAGGTATTTGAGCAGATATTGAATACGTAGCTGATCATCCAACCTTTTAGAGTTGTGGATAGTGGCGTCGAATGGTTGCCAATATGATTTCCAGTTGGGTGGTAGACCAGCGAAGGATGGAATATCCAATTCGGATAGCTTCACAGTTTTTGCCGTTGCTCTGTAGAATGTTCAAGGGTTTTACGAAGTGTATCCATTTCATCACGATGTTGGCGATTACGAAGCTCGAGTTCCCTTTGACGATGCTCGAGTTCTGCCTAATGTGCCGTTTTCGTTCCTCCTCTTGCTGTTCTAGCAGCCATTCCTGTTGTTGCTGTTGGCATATGTTTTTAATACGGCGACGATTATCGATCAGAGAAATAAATTCATCTTGGCTGAGTTTGATTTTCTCGTGTGCAGCTGTGAATAATTCATTCCAATTATCTCCATCTGGGTTTTCAACGTTAAACGGGACGGAATGAACTTCGCACACCAAATCATCCAACGTCTTCATGAGTTCGGATAGCTGCACTTTCAATTCGCAGTGCTCATCAATTTCTTGCGTGTCAGAATCTGCACACGCTTTTTCGACTTTGGTGACAATCTCACTCGCATCAGTGTCGAGTCGTTTCCATTTACGATCCAAAAATCGTTGGTTTTGTTGCCATTCGAATTCGAAGAATTAGATTTAGGATGTGGATCACGTTCACTTAGAAGAAATAATAACTTACTAATGAGGTCTCGCAGACGATTATCGTAGTTTTCGATTTCCTCGTCGTCCTTTCCAATTGATTCATTGTTGTCGGATTCCAGCAGTTCGCTGGCGGCTTCGTGCCGGGTAATCTTGATATATTTGATCGAGTGCACGTAACTCGTCGAGATATTGCTTTGCACACACGAAATCTAATATCGACCTTTCTCCAAGCTTTTCGAGTAGTTGATCAATTTTCTTGACCAAGTTGGTAATCCGACGTTTGATTAAACTTCTCTTGTAAAATAGCGAATCTCGTTCCTCTCTAGCGGGCATGTCGAGAATAATCTACTATTACAAGCACAATTTCGACTATAATCTTGCACTGACTGCTTAAATATCCGGCTCGAAGGACCATGAATGGAAGCGATGCTAGAAGTAAGAAGCAACTGTGCAACTTGCTTACAAATCGTATACAACGAAGTCTGAGAAAAACGTGTTCGTGAAAGTAACAAATGCGTGTGTGCACAGAAACTAGAACTCAGTTCAACTCGGACAAAAACCGGAAGTCGGTTAATGGCGTGTCCACTTCTTACCTTTGCACGTGACCCCGTCGCCAATGTACCCCTCCAAACAGGTACAGTTGAATGATCCCTCTGTGTTGGAACAGTTGGCGTTCAGTGAACAGTTGTGAGTTCCATCTATACACTCATCGATAGCTAGAGGAACAACGACAGCGGGAGATCAGAATTGCAGTTTTAGAACAATAAAGTTAACACTAGATTTGCTTTTCAATTCTTCTTTCTTTGTCACCATCAAACTGATGTGAAAGTGTCCTCTTACCTTTGCACATGACTCCGCCGCCAATGTACCCTTCTAGACAGCTACAGTTGAATGATCCATCTGTGTTGGCACATTTGGCGTTCTGTGAGCAGTTGTGAGTTCCATTTGTACACTCGTCGATATCTAGAGGAACAGCGAAAGTGGAAGATTAGAATAGCCAAGTTTTCGAACAATTTGGTTTTCAATTCATTTTTCTTTGTGTCCATAAAACGGATGGGAAAAGTGCCCTATTACCCTTGCACGTGACTCCGTCCCCATGGTATCCCTTCACACAGGTACAGTTAAACGAACCCTTTGTGTTGGTACAGTTGGCGTTCTGTGAGCAGTTGTGAGTTCCATTTGTACACTCGTCGATATCTGAAGAAAAACAAAACAGCAAAAGAACTGTGAATTCGTAATCTCACTTTTTCATTTGACTTTTAGGTTAATAAAAGAAAACGTCAAATGCATTGGTCTGACGTGCAGGAGATGAAGGCTTCAAAAGCCTGGCCGGACCAATACTCAGTGTATTAACAATAACCGAGTAAAGGTTGCTGCCTTTGTGAAACAATATCGTTCTTGAACTGTAAATAGGTAGACCCTCACCTTTTACTTAGATAACAAGGTTCATCTGTCTTTCGAGTTACCGACGTTAAGGTCTCGATAAAGGTTCGATGTGTCATTCGGAATAACGCTCTTGCAGCGTCGCAATTAAAGCCACATAGACGTACTATATACCGTTTTAAAGGTATTGAATTGAAGAAAGTATATATTTAATCCGTTTTGAACAAAAGTTAAAAGCGTAGATGTTGTATATTTTTCAACACGAAATGACTCCGTCCGACAACAGGAGTTCATGTGGTCCACTGATAAGGAGTTCAGGCTTTGAAACATTTTTTTCTTAATTATCCCTTTCGAATCCCAACTAAATTGTCTCAAATACTATGTCGGAAATTTTTGTGTTTGTGTATTACATATTTTATCCCCATTTCACAGTTGAAAAAGTAGCTTTTCATCCCATTTCGATATAGACTGCTAGCAATTCCCTTCTATTCCCATTTTGTTTTAGAATGGCTAAACATGGTTCCAGATGGCTAACAATGGCGAGTGTAGGTTTTTGTCGAGGATCGAGGGTAAAACGTCGAGGGTAAAGGATCGAGGGTCCAAAAATTTGCGTAAATGTTTATGACAAATAAGTATATCGGTAAATAATTTTGCGAGTTCTACTGAGTTCGTCATCAATGCCCGCCCGTCACCGCTTCACAAGCTTTTCAAGTCCGTGTGACATGTCAGTGCCCGGTCTGGCGGCATTTGAAACAGCGGTTTCTCCGCCTTCTTTGCAGTAGGAGTATCTTCATCCTTTTCACACGTCTTCAGTGGGATTTACTTATGAATCATCTGAGGAGAAAAATAGCAAATCCTGCACTGAAAATACGTTGGCCAAGATCGGCATCACAAAGAACTCGGAAAATTAAACTGCAGACAAGTATGACCGCCTTGTCTGTGTAATGACAGCTACATGTACTTTTCGTTTTAATTAACATTCCAAAACAAACATACAATGTACCTCTCGAGTTTCGTAAATCGTTATTAGTTTTTACACTTTTTTAAATCGTGAGTTAGGTCGCTAATCCTCGTGTGACCTCAGCGGCTCAGCCAGTAACAAGGAACCCACCAAGCCATCCGCTCGAGACGACGAAGCAGTCATGTGATCTTGAGGGACTTGAGGCGGGAAACAGTTCAGGGGTCCCGTCGGGGACACATTCTAAAATTTCACTCCATGTACTTTAATTGACATCGGCAAGCTCGTTCACACTCTCTGGAATGCTGGTTTGGATGACTTGGATTAGTTAACCAGGATAGTTTCTCGCCTTTTTATTTGCTTTGAGCAATTGTTACGATGGAAGAACTTGCGAAGAGAGCAGAAAAGGCTGGATTTAGTATGTCATTGAATCCTCGTGGAGATGGGAGTTGCCTTTTCCCCCTCGACTTTTTCCCCTCGACCCTCGACAAAAACCAACACCCACAATGGCTAGACATGGTACGCATAGCTGGCAGGGTCTGGTCTGTAAGTAGGGACGTCTGTAAGTAGGACTAACCCAGCCAACTACGTGTACCATGTCACGCCATGTCTAGCCATGTCTAGCCATGTCTAGCCATCGTTAGCCATTGTTAGCCATCTTGAACCATGTTTAGCCATTCTAAAAAAAAATCGGAATAGAAAGGCTTGCTAGCAGTCTACAGAACAGAGAAATCTATTCAGTTTACCGATGCTCGATACTTACAGAAACTAGTGTCGATTCCAGTACAGAAAAATGGCACCAAGTAGGCAAACAATTAATATCAGGCAAGGAAAACCATTGAAGCGCTGCTCTATTCACACCATTTCATCGCGCTGAAACAAAACCGGTAAACCTTAGCTTCCTGCATTGAATTCTCTTTAAATTTTAGGTCGATTGAAGATAACAAAACTTTCATTGCTTGATTCTTTGTGGACTTTCAGTCTTCGATGATTCTAACTTCTTGGAACTTGAGTGTAACCCTCCAGCAATTGTTTGTCCTAAGAACTTTACACCCGCTGCCAAATTTACTCACAACAAATTATCACAAACTAAATTTTGCTCCTTTCTCTTTTCTTCTTCTTTTTTGAATATTACATTTTGGGCATTGCATTAACGTAGAAATCTTTATGAACGAAAAGTAGCGCAGAAAATCACAGGATAGCGAAAATGAAATAACTTTCCCAATGAATGACAGCAGCTGTCAATCATTTTTCGCTCCTTTTTTAGCGGGAAATTAGAAAGCTTTAAAAATTTTTGAGTTTGAGTTTTTTTGTGATGCTAGATTAGGACTTTTAGATTTAGAATTTGCAAAAAAAAGTATTTTCGAAACCTTTCCATTTTGAACCTTTATTGAGACCTTAATTATGGTTGCTTTACCTAGTAAATTTAAAGGACCTCTCCTTGTTGGCACAGGAACTGTACATCAGTGTTCTGGTTCATTGTGCTTTGTTAAAATAGCGATAGAAATAAATGAAAACTGGTCTCTTAATCTTGCACACTGTTAATTAAAGAAAGATGTTTCTAGAGAAGATGTGATAATTATTAGCACATAGGTATATGACCCCCAATGCAGTATCTGACGTGTTAATATTTAGCGCCAAATGTTAATCGGTCAGCGTAGTTCCGGCGCCCCATGGACATGCGTGCGCCGTTGTAGTTTTCGGTACGATCATCTTGTCTCAAAGGTCTTGTTGTTGTACAAACTCTGTTAACTGGCGCAAAATGCATGACTTACCTTTGCACGTGATCCCGTTGCCATGGTAACCTACCGGACACACTTTAGGCGTGCACTGCTCTCTATCCTAAATAACAATTATAATGATATATAGCAGGTCAATAAAAATAGAGAGGCTGTCTTGATTTAGGTTATAATTACTAACATGTCTTTAACAAATGGAAGATGGTTCTCCATGTTCTATAGAAAATATTGCACTCGAGGTCTTAAGAAAATCTGTTCACGGACCTCGAGTGCGTTTAGCAGGTAGCTTTTCAAGACCTCGAAAGCGCATTATCCTTTGTTAGGGAGGGTTCATAATTTTTTTTTTTTTGGGGGGGGGGGGGGGGGGGGGCTATGGCGATATTCCCCTTTTTGGCCCTTTACTTTTCGGAACCCCCTCCCCTCTTCTAGTCTTGATAAATTGTATTGGCCCCCGCTTATTACTTACCTCACTGCCAATGATAAAATGCTGTAACTACCCCCCCCCCCCCCATATTTAACCACCCATTTTATATATGATATTCAACTATTAAATATGTAGCACAATTATTAGAATTGCAATGTTAGAATTATTAAGAAAGGTTGCTTGGTTCTAGTGAAATACAAAAGAAGCAACTTTACAAATGGACTACAAAAATACTTTTACATTACAATAGGTTATCTATAAACTGATACTGCAAGGCTAGTCGTCATATATTGCATTATTATTGGTCAAGCAGTATCATCTAGCACGTTCCCGTGAAGTTCTTTTAATAAAGCATGCAGCAGTCTTTCGTTTCTAGGGAAAATGTAAAGAGACCACCGTCTCTTCAACATCATTAGCACTGAGTTGTCAAGAGTTGTGGTCCACCAGTTAAAGATCTACTGTACAGTTCATCACATCCAATTGTTGCTCCCAATACACGCCTTTCATAAGTTTTACTTCCGGTCACGAAAACGAGGCTCCAGGTGGTTTGAAATCCAAGATGGCGGACAACTGCTCAAAGTAGATCGTACCTGAATTTGGCTTTAAAATCACTGTATTTATGTTCATGTATAGTTAACCGTATATTACTGATGATTTGCATGAAAAACGTCCACGTTTTGGGCAAAATACCAAAAGAGCGCGGATGAAACTTTTAAACTATTAACTTTCGTTGAAAATCTCCACAGATCAGTACCACAAAAAGCACACGCCGTATGAAATACTGCATTGCTGTGTACACTATGTACTGGAATAACTCTTGAGACGTGATTTGTAGTGTAAGCCGACCCAAAACTGAGAAAGAGTATGGCTGATACGGTTGCTTGAAATCTGATTAAGTTATGTTTGTTCAGTTAACGTATAACTTTGAGGAAAGTGGGGGTTTCTTGGTGTTACAGATCACCACATATGTAACCCAAAGAAAACTATTGTCTTCTAAAGCAAAACAATACCCTGAAATACAAAGAACCCTATCCCCAGAAACAATGAATCAAACAATGAATCTGCTTCACCAAGAAGCACCCAGAAGTAGTGGGAGAGGCACCGAATTAAGCCTCTTTTTGGGGGTGAATACATAATTAGGGGGGTGAATACATAATTAGGGGGGTGAATACATAATTAGGGGGTGAATACATAATTAGGGGGGTGAATATATAATTAGGGGGTGAATATATAATTAGGGGGGTGAATATATAATTAGGGGGGTGAATATATAATTAGGCCTCATTAAATGAAGTGAGTAAATCCACAAAGACTCATTAGAGCAACTTTGCTATTGTCCTTAGGGATTAACGATAACTGAAGGGCCATCAGTACAGTTTGATAGAAACAATAGCCCTATTGTTTTGAGGAAAACTCTTGAGATGCAAATTCATCTCTAAAACTGAACTATAATTACCATACGAATAAAAACAAATCCACCAGATAAATTAAACAAAGTTTATTCAATTTCAAAAACACCTATTGACAGTTTGTTTTCCTTAATACGATGCACTACAAAACAAGGATGAATGTAAATAATCACAATGATCTTATGTGCTTACCCTTTTCAAACTTATCTGATGCAGAATTTAAAGCTGTAACTGGAACTTGGTATTACGATTTGTCAAATACGGATATTGATCTCTATAATATAATGCCAAATCCTGATAAATTTGATGATAAGGATTCCGACTTTATGCTAACTTCTCCAAACTCTAATTATTACTCCATTACTAAACTTAACAATTATTTAAGAACTATAAACCAAAAGAAAAGTCTCACTCTATTTCATTGCAATATACGGAGCCTACCAAAAAAATTAACTCTGCTTAACGATCTCTTATACTCCTTAGATGCTAGACCTGATGTTTTAGCCATATCTGAAACAAAATTAAATAACAAAACTGTAGTAAATACTGATATACACCACTATAATTTTTTTCACACTGATTCAGAAACTGCAGCTGGAGGTACATGTCTTTATATATCAGATAACCTTAAAGCTATATATAGACCAGATTTAACATTTACAATACCATTAGTAGAATCGTGCTGGTCTGAAATTATAACAGATAATGGAAAACCACACATTATTGTTGGATGTATTTATAGGCACCCTTCTGCTAGTAATATATCAGAATTTACACTAGAACTAGAAAACATAATTAAACAATTAAATGAGCAGAAATATCAGGTCTATGTAATGGGTGATGTAAATATTGATTTTCTAAAGTATAATGAACATTCTAAAACTGAAGAATACTTAGATATGCTATATTCTAACAATCTTATACCTCTAATAACTAAACCAACTAGGCTTACTGACCACTCATCTACTTTAATTGACCATATTTACACTAATACACCAATTAATGACATCACTTCCGGCATTGCCCTGATTGACTTATCAGACCATCTACCGGTATTCTGCATCTGCAATACTACAATATATAGAAAAAAGATTAAAACATACCTTAGGGACTATAGTAAGTTTAATAAAGACCAATACCTGGAAGACTTACATTCAATTAACTGGACGGACATTTACAATAATTCCCAAGACCTCCATGAAATAACTACTGAGTGTATAAATAAAATTAGGCAAGCTGTAGACAAACATGCCCCCATGAAACAAGCTTCTCTAAATAAAATGAAACAATTAGCAAAACCATGGTTAACAAAAGGCTTATTAAAATCAATCAAACATAAACAAAGGATGTACCACTCATATTTTTTAGGAAATGACTCAACAAATGTTAGAACTTACAAACAATACTCAAATCTACTTAATCGAATAAAAACTAAAGCAAAAGATGAATATTATAATCAGCATTTCCAATTTTATAAAGACAACCTTAAGGAAACATGGAAACTTATCGGGACACTTATCAAAAGAAAATCAAAAGGTCTACAGTCTTATCCATCCAGAATTATACGCAATAACAAGACTTACACTAAACAATCTGATATTGCAGAGCAATTTAACCACCATTTTGTTAATGTAGGTCCAACCTTAGCTAGTTTAATTGAAAATACTGATAATCATGATCCTACAAAGTACATAAAAAATACCCCCACTCATAGCTTTTATCTGTCTCCAGTGACTGAAGACTATGTATCCCAGCTATTCTCTGAATTAAACGATAAAAAGGCATCATTACATATCCCCAACAAACTAATAAAAATTGCTTGTAGATTATTAGCCATACCCTTTACTTTCATTTATAATCAATCAATCTCATCAGGTATAGTCCCAAATATACTTAAAGTCTCTAGAGTAACTCCAATTTATAAAAATGGCATTGCAACTGACCCTAATAACTACAGACCAATAGCAATTTTGTCACCCTTCAGTAAAACACTAGAAAAGATTGTCTATAACCAATTAAACCTATTTTTAGAAAAACATAATATACTCTTCCAATATCAATTTGGATTTAGGAAAGGTTATTCCACTGAGCAAGCTATTTTAGAAATAACTGATAATCTCAAATCATCAGTAGACAAAAACCTTATAACTTGTGGCCTTTTCTTAGACTTTTCTAAAGCATTCGACACCGTTAATCATAGTATATTGTTAAAGAAACTATATAAGTATGGGATACGTGGACAACCACTTGATTGGTTCAGGAGCTATCTTTCGAATAGAACCCAATATGTAAAAATTGAAAATACTGAATCCAACCCTTTAAGTTTTGTTTGTGGTATTCCTCAAGGATCAACGCTTGGGCCATTATTATTTCTCCTATACATAAATGATATCTCTAATTCATCAACGAAATTATCTTTCCGAATTTTTGCTGATGATGCCAATATATTTTACTCTTGCAAAAATCCAAAGGAACTTGAAACAGTTATGAATACTGAATTAAAACATGTTCTCAGTTACTGTAATATTAACAAACTTTCTGTCAACATGAAAAAGACCAATTATATGTTAATTACTTCACCGAGAAAGACCCTCCCACAAATGAATATTCTAAATATTGAAAGGAAAAAGAACATTAAATATTTAGGAATATACTTAGATGAATACCTCAATTGGAAAAGTCAAATCACCCATATCAATAACAAGATAGCCAAAAATGTAGGAATTTTCTACAAATTACGGAATTACCTCAGTCTTCAATTGCTAAAACAACTTTATTATACACTTATATATCCCTATTTAAACTATGGGTCCATCAGCTGGGGAAACACATACCCAACCAACTTAACAAAAATATGTACCAAACAAAATAAATGCATTCGAAGTATCTTTTTTGCCAACAACAGAGAATCTGCTTCTCCTTATTACCAAATTCTGAGCATTTTAAAATTTGAAAATATTGTTAAGTTGAACATCTGTACCTTAACACATAAACTATACAAAAATCCATCTGATATCCCCTCCGTGTTTCACGATTTCCTAATACCCGTAACAAATGTACATAATTACAATACCAGGTATGCAGCTAGGACAAATTTCTACCCCCCTAAAATTAGAACCAACTTAGGTAAATTTACTTTTAAATACACTGCTACGAAAATTTGGGAAACTATACCTACTAGCCTAAAGCACCTAACAAAAACAAACAATTTCAAAAAACAATATAAAGCTCACCTGCTTAATCATCAAATTTAAGAGCACCATTTTACTTTGTTATAAACCTTCTCACAATAACTATTTCTCCTCCTAATCCTCTCTTTCGTTTTCTTTTTTTCTCCTTATTTTTTTTTCTTTCGTTTTCTCATATTGTAGTTCCTCTCAAGCTCAATTTATTACTCTAATCAATACTTTATTTAATGTATTCTATGTATTACGCTCAGTTATTCAATTATTATCTGCATGTAAGCAGTGGCCAACTCGAAAGCTTTTAGCTACTTTGACCACTGTACACTTGAATCTTTTAATTTATTCCATGTACTTATTTTGTTTATACATTTTTATCTACTCTCCTTATTGTAAATATTATACATAGTGTGAAATAAACTTGAACTTGAACTTGAACTCGCAGAGTTGATAACTTTCTTATTTCTCAGTTCTTGGGTTGGTATAATTAATGTACCGTGTTACAAGATTACACTGATTTATATTTCATTGATGTTTTTCTCGTTGACAAATGCTACAGGTGTTGTGTTTTTACCGAGGAGAGGAAAATTAATGACCTAGGTAGTCTAGTCTAGTCTAAACACTATACTTCAGCTATCATTTTCTAGTCTAGTCTAGAAATTGTTAACCTAGGTAGTCTAGTCTAAAAACTCTACTTTAATTAGCTATCATTTTCTAATCTAGTCTAGAAATTGTATTATTTTCTAGTCTAGTCGTTCTAGACTACAAAGTATCTAGTCTAGAAACTCACAACACTCACAACACCCGATGCCCGCCGCCCGTCAACGCCCGCCGTTCGTCGACGCCCGTCAACGCCCGTCAACGCCCGCCAACGCCCGTCAACGCCCGTCAACGCCCGTCAACGCCCGCCAACGCCCGCCGCCCGTCCTCCTCCCTCCTCCCTCCTCCTCCTCCCTCATCGCTACCCCGAGGCTTCCTTATGTTACACTTTCGGTTGGCCAGATATTTTCTGTAACATAAGGAAGCTTTGGGGTAGCGATGAGGGAGGAGGAGGAGGGAGGAGGGAGGAGGACGGGCGGCGGGCGTTGGCGGGCGTTGACGGGCATTGGCCGGCGTTGGCGGGCGGCGGGCGTTGACGGGCGTTGGTGGGCGTTGACGGACGTTGGCGGTAATCTGCTAGCGTTCCTCAAGCGATGCGAGCAACGGAACGTCCGCCTCAATCCAGAGAAGGTTAAGCTGAGACAGAGCGAGGTGCTTTTCATTGGCCACGTCGCAACCGACAAGGGTCTCCAGGTGGACCCAGCGAAGGTCAGCCAATTCCCACAGACAAGGCAGGAGTGCAGCGACTGACTTGCGCAGTATCTTGCAAAATTCCTACCTCACTTGTCAGACATTACGAAGCCTTTGATAGAATTAACTCAGCGCGATATTGACTGGGTCTGGAACGGCGCTCAGCAGACAGCATTAGAGAAGCTGAAAGAAGCGGTCACGAGAACCCCAGTGCTGCGGTACTACAGTTTAAACGATGAGGTCACACTCCAGTGTGATGCATCCCAGTCAGATCTCGGAGCAACGTTACTGCAGAATGGACAACCGGTCGCCTACGCGTCACGGGCGCTGACATCGGCGGAAACACGATATGCACGCACAGATTGAGGAGCTTCTTGCGATAGTTTTTGCATGTGACAGGTTCGATGTATATGTATATGGTCGACATCTGGTTAATGTTCAGACAGATCACAAGCCATTGGAGCCGATATTTGTCAAGCCGTTAGCATCTGCCCCACAGCGTCTGCAGCGAATGCTCATGCGTCTGCAGAAGTACAGCCTGCGTGTCAAGTACAAGAAAGGAACGGAGATGCTGCTCGGTAATGCAGCAGTAAATTAAAACCACGTCCCGACCCCCGACCCCGACACCCGCGACATAGCGGGGCATTTAACATTTTCCCTTGTTAAATGGCAGTTATTTCCCAGGCCAAAAACGCTAGTTTCTTGTTAAAAACATTCAAATACCCCTGCTCCCGTGGACCCTTGGATAACCATGGGTATTATTAACGGCAACATCTTGGAATGTTTTGAGAGCACCCCATGTACCCAATTGTCAATAATAGCGATACAGCTATAAATCTGCCTCCCAACTCTTGAGGACAAGCACGGGGTTTCTGCAGGATTTTCTGATAGCATTTGTAAACATCGCCTCTTCGAACGATCCTGTTTGACTGCTAGTTTCAATAACACAACACTCACCCCAACTGGTTTGTTGTTACAAATAGTAAACACCTGTGGGCCTCCTGTGCTTTGAAATGACGAAGAAATGTTCTTTATAAGAAATTAAAAGCACTTGATGTCCATGTGGGATTCCATATAACCCCCTCCCGGTTACTTCAGTGTTTATGAGCCAATCAGTGCGAGCCGACAGATAGAGATCCGATAGAACAAGTACACATACAATTTTGTAAATGGCTGCTAGGGCTAAGTACGACTGCAACAAACAATGCATGTCGCGCGGAACTTGGCAGATTCCCTCTTAAATCCCAAGAAATTTTGCGCAGCATAAAGTACACGCTAAGTCTACAAGACGCGGTAAACGCTGATAAAACAAAGCAAAATATAGTGCTTTTACCGAGTCTAGGCATATATCTAAGCCCATGGTTTGGGCCCAGAAGATAAAAGCAATAATATTTCGCCTCGGGTACGGTAATATCTGGCTATATCAAGACAACAACACCAATAATTCCCCTGCACTTATAAATAATATAAAACAAAGAATCCAAGATATAGAACAACAACATTGGCTAAGGGAAATACATAATGACTCGTAACACGAGGCAACGCAACAGGCTGCGAACATATAGAACCTTTAAATCAGCTTAGATGAGAATAAGTAATCACTGCTTGGAAATAGAAAAAGGAAGATTAAAAGTATCGAGGGAAGATTGTGCCCTCAGATATGCAATGCAGGCATTGAGGATGAAGTCCATTTTCTATTCAAATGTAGAAAATATGAAGATTTAAGGAAGGACTTAAATCTGTCTGTGCGGGTGGACCTTAAATTTGGTTCGTACCTTGGAAATCGGGATTTCTCTCTCTCCGCCGTACATTCATATATATTCATATATTTATTAATATATATGGATATTCTATTAATGATCTATAGTATGTATTCCATACACTGCGATAATTAATGTCACTATTTATACACGATATGGCAGCCTTGACAGTGTGGGGTGTAGCTTCGTACACTAGGTATATTGGCCAGATATAAATATTGCACGAGAGTGCACAAAAAGTTGGTTATGTTAGCAAAGTTATTTCTATTAACGAAATAATGAATGATATATATTATATTGCTGTGGAGAAGAGGCATAAGACACTGTTCATTTTTTATTAGGAGCGGATTTTGTACTTTGCTTGGACAAAAACACATGTACGCCCCTCCCTCTATACGGTAACATACTTTGTATGTCCCCATCTCCATGTAGATTAACATATACTACAATTTCTGCCCAATATTTCAAAGTCTGTTTTAATTTTCAATATTCAGGGCTGTAGCAAGACTTGCGAACGCCATCACTACACACACACCGTGGCATAACGTCACGCGCGTGTGCTTTTGAAGGGCGGCACGCGGGCATCTTCCCAGTACCGTACGCGTACCCCCCCTCCCCCCTTTGAAAGTACATGAAGCCCATGTAGCTGCAACGATTAGTGATTCACTGCACATCAGTTATCTGAAAAGTATAATTAGCATGTAAAGCCGGAACGTTCATTTGATACAAAAGTAGGGAAACTGAAGGATGCTTTTTCTTTGAGAGTACTAAGGATTGGATGGCCTCTTGGTTTGGAAATGAAATACGTTCCACTGTAGCATGCACTAAGGAATAATAATAGTCTCTGTTCAAAAAGTTTACATTCAATATAAAAATGATGATAAAACTAACACGAAATCATTTAACTAGCAACTGAACTACTTGTTAATTAAATTTATAATCACCTATTAACGGAAGCACCTTTTAAATCGTTCAGGTTTAGCTCCTGGTAGAATAAAAAGGTGAAGTTTGACCGGGGCTTAAAAACACGGTAAATATGTTGCTATAGCGTTTAAGTATATATTGGTAGCATAGACAAAACATCATTTAGAAAGTGCTTTTAATGTCCTTAAAAAAAGGAAAAATAAGAAAGGGTATATTTACAAAAATAGCTCGGTCACTCGAAGGCACCAGTCACACAACACTGAGCCGACTATCGTGCCTATGCATGTCGACTGCTACTGTTCAGTTTATCTTTAAAATTACTGTTTCTGTTAGAGGCAAAAGGTTTTGAATAACCTTGAAAAGACCAACAGGATTTTGTAATGGTCAAAATCGGTCAAAGAATATGCACAGTCAGTTGGAATACGTGAAGTTTCGGGATGAACTGTTAATTGACCTTCCGTGTTGTCAATCACTTGTGGAGCAACTTTATTATACCCGTCTTAAAATCAAGAAAAAAATAAGTAGAAGTTTGCAAATGCCATACCCTTCAGTGAGGAAAGTTGTTTTCTAATTCTCAGGTTTCAATTTAAGTTCGATATTCACGTCCTAAATTAGCTTTGTGCTCGGAATCTGCAAACAGTCAGACAATAACAAAGAGTTAATTATTCAATTGTCTTGAATTTTATTCAAAATTTCTCCAAATTCGAGGGTTTCGTATGAAGCGCAAAGTAAATTACCCATTCCAGATTTTACATACATGTATGTGTTAGCTCAATGTGTAAACACTTCATGGCCAGCTTTTTAGAAAAATCGAAGGTGAGGCACATGGATAAAATTTCCATCGCGATTTTAATGTGGAATCAATATTTCTGTCGGTTGGAAAAATACGAGTCCTAAATTGTGATTGCTCGCCTCTCGAGTTATTGCCAATATCAAAATTTCAGCCCAAATGAGATGTCAAACCCTTCCTAAATCAATATATCGGGACAGATTTTTGGAAGATTGCTTCACTTTTGCATACGAGAAAAGTTTTGAGACCTGCTAATTTCACCTTGGAATTTGGCTGTTTTGAGGCTGCCGACAGCCAAAATCGATTTTCTCGATTTTCTCAAAATTCGGGCGGTTTTTTGAAAAACAAACTCCAGCACGTTTATTTACTTGGTAATACCTATCTGTAGACCAAATATGAGCGAATTTTTTTGTTGCTCGATATTTACAGGCATTCGCTCTTAAAACCCACCGTAAAGTAAATATCTGCGTCTTACACAAGGTTGGATAGTACGTACTTTATTACTGGTCTCAACGACTGGCCATGACCAAGCATTGACTGACCATGAAGAATCATGGACTAGCCATGACTCTCTTCTGCTTTCTTCGTTTTCGTCTATCTTCTATGTTACAAGATATTCGTTCTGTATTTATGTCATTTACAGACAATAGTTATTGAGAACCATACAGGTGTCTATATATGTAAGTAGGGTCGTGACCTGAACAAAGGAAAACTGACCTTGAAAGAAAGATGTTTCAAACGATCGACAACAAAAATAAGATATGTCAAAGGTGAAACTAGAGATCAAATATCATAGTTTGAGCGTAAAACATTATATGAGTCTTTAGATATTTCCGTAGAAATCCAACTTGAAGTTAGTAACTAATTTGCATTGACGGAAAGTTCAATGAGTTTGGTACCTTCCAAGGTACGGATCTGTAATTAGAAATACTCAAATCTTATTGGCTTGTTGTCGGGATCGCTTGGTATCGATAAATTAAGATATAATCAATACTTAATTAGTTCCCTGTAATAAACACAGGTTATTGGAAAATGAGTTCTATTCAATGTTGTCCGATGGCTCGAAAGTGACCTTAGTAAATACAGGCTCGTGATCCAAACGAGTTTAACTAAAGGACGTTTTAATTAAAGTAACTCAAATTTGGATGCGTCGAGCGTGGGCTAGACTAGAACTTGTTAATTTATTATATGTTTCTCCTAAAGTAGAATTTTGTCTAAAACCGTAAGATCCCTTTTCTTAACATTAGTAACCACTGCCTTCAAATCGAAGAAGGTAGGCACTTAAAGCCTTATCAGAAATTAGGAGACCGAATCTGCCCAAAATGTCATAGAGAAATCGAAGATGAAAAAGACTTTTAATTCGATTCCATTCCTATAACTCAAAGCGTAATCGACTCTTTGATGTTCTATAAAAAACTATAAAAAGAAAAATACAATACTGGACGGAAGACGATATATTTTTCTTAATGATCAACCCGTCCTATATAGTGTGCGAAAATTAGTATCGAGACATATAAATTATATGAATGTATGAAAGGAAGAAACAAATGAAGTACTTCTACTACTTCTCTTGTTTTTGGCTTGTAAAATATATATTAGAGAGTTTATGTGACTTTTCATCATTTATTTATTATTGTTATTTATTTGAATAAGAGCCGATGTATTTAATAATGCAAGGTCCAAATAAAGTCATGTATATGTCTAATGGTTTCACCCCTCCCCTCTCACTGCTAATTTATTACCAGTCCCTAACGCAAGCGCAAGCACAAGGATAAAAATGTTTCTTTTTAATGCTTGCGCTTATGCTTGCATTCGCGTTGTGCTCGTGAAAACTAAAAAACTATCAGTTTCCAAAGAGCAAGATCTCTCTTGTTATCAAGATGATGAGCAGCAAATAATGTTCTTCTATTGGCTTCGATAGTCAAGCAGCCGGTTCAAAATACAATTAGCATTTACAATTACATTCTCAATTACAGTTGATTTCCGGTGTTTAAACTTCACCGGGGAGAACAGTAGTTTGTTGTGCCGGGAATCTTAAGAAAATGTCGGGATTGGTAGGCCTCAGAGAATTTACTGGGAGATCGTTGATATGTCGGGACAAAATGAAAATAAATCGCGACAACGTTTGAGATACAGACCATGCACAGCTCAAACAGGATTCAGTTGCACGACACTTGGCCCAAAACTACAAAATATATTCAACTATCACCTTGGCATTTTTATCACCCAGTAATCTATTTTTCCTGCCAAAGTGCTACTGTAGGTTCTCTTCTAATACACTTCCTTAACTGAGCGGAGCAGCATTCACTACCTGTTAGGTATACTAGTCATAAAAATAGGCTCGTTATTAAACTTTCGCATCAGTGGGTTAATCAAATGTGTCAACTTCAACTATTTTATGAACATATTAGATCTTCTAGTTATAAACTGAGAAGGTCATCCTGAATAATTTTCATAAGTTGTTGTATTTGCGGGACAAAAAATACATTTATAAACAAACTTCTTTTTGCATCATGATTAACTCTTATTTCGCCAGCTGCAAAGTCCAAGCTTTGAAGGGGATGTGTCACGGTGAGAGCTCTTTTATTTATATTAGCTTTCCGATAGCATACCATGCTGTGAGTAAGCATAGGGATGTAAAAAGGGAACTTAATCAATACATCCTGAACCTCCTAGACACTAATGCCGGGAGGTGGATGGTGAGGATATAATAGAGGGGCATTGGAATTAAGGTTGCGATTACATCAAATCCCTGGTAACTTTTGTATTGCCATACAATATGACAGTTCTCGGTTATGGCTAATTTTACAATCTAAACTAATGGAATCGAAAAGCTCCTAAAAATGAACCCTCAGAAAGATAATAGGCCAGACCTATAATATGAAGGATTGCGCCTCTGAGATCGCACGATACCTAACGGTAATCTTTAATCAGTAACTTTCTGAGCAAGTTTGACTCCAACATTGGCTGACAACAAACATCTGCCCAATTTATAAGAAAAGGAATAGGACAACTGGCATCCACTTTATAGGGAGGGTAGAGGAACGGTTTAGGGAGGAGGGAGAAACGGTTAAAAATAACTAGTGAGGCGGGAGAAATGTCCAGAAAAACTAGGGAGGAGGGAGAATTTAGCATACAGGGAGGAGGGAGAAAATGGGATCTACAATCATGCTCTAGGGAGAAATGTTTAAAACTCACTAGGAAGTGAAGTAGAAAAAAAATCGGAAAATCTGGGGAGGAGGGAGATTTAACTACTATTTTTAGATGCTCTAGTTGATTTATATATCTATATAATTCTTATATTCTTAGCTTGAGGTTTATTAGCGCATGTTATACACTATTTAGTGCTCACCCTCGTAAAATTAAGTCTCTTTTTACCCGTTCCTCTCCGCTCTATAGGTCAGTATCCAAAACGTGTGTTGTGTAACGTTGATGGAACACATATACCACCAGATCATGGCACACCTTGACCATCATAATATTCTTAAAACTATCAACATGGCGTTCGTAGAGTTCGGTTCAGTCGGAGGGAGGGAGCATCAAAATATAACAGCTACTTGGGGGAGATCAGATATTGTACCTTGGTTTCAGATAGATAGATAATGATAGAAAGATGAATAGATAGATAGTTTATTCAGTTACTTAACACCTTGCAGCCCCCGGGCCGGCTGCCAATTATGATAAACTTTACAATAATAATAATGGTAAAAACGTATATGTAAAAGCGCTAATTGTAGTGAAAATATAAAATTGGAATACTAAGACAAAGGCATCTAGAAGCATTAAACATGATGAAACTGTTCTTGTATCTGTTTGTCTTGCAAACAGGAACGTGGAATTTACGATTATTCCTTAAAGATACGGTACTTGTGTTCGTGCAAGTAAAAGACGATACAGCTTATCAGTGGTTTATGTCATTTACAATTTCGTCAAAGAGACGCTCCGTCAGAGATTGCCTTCTACTATACAATGTCAGTAAGACCCGATGTCTGTAGTGCAACCGAGTAAGACATCCTGCAGCTTCTATAGATCTTCCGACAAATAATTGGGGAGCATTGTGTAGAATCATAAAATCTAAAATCTAACAAAAACGAGTGAAAACCGGTGCTAACTATTGTACAGGTGTATAAAAAAAATTGTGATTAATAGTGAAAAGCGTATAAGAAAAAAAACATACATATTCTCACCTCATTAGGCCTGAGCTGCTGGAAGACAAATCCGCGCGTGTAGATGAGAACTTCTTCCACTGGTTTATTAGGATCCACTCCACATTCATTCAGTTCACAAATCCCGTTACTTGTAGCGCTGTACTCGTAGTTATACGAGACGCATCGCTGGTCTTCGTTACAGGACATGATGCAGTTGAGCCAGTCTTTAGCATGCAGTGTGAAATAATTATGGCGAACCAAAACGTGCTCCTTGACTGTTAAAGGGTAAAATGCCGTTACACTTGCTCCGAACAGCAAAACGGCACCAACGAAGAACTTATATCTTAACATTATTGTGAACAGAAACTGTGCAGGAAAATTGCACATCCTTTTCATCACTGATCGAGCTCAAGTGAAGTGTGCTCCAGATATTTACACCTGTTCTATCATGATTAAAGCGGCTCTATGTCAAGACAGAGGAAAAACAAACATCATCTAATAACTGAACTGTTTTCCTAGAATGTGAGTGGGTGGCTTCCTAGAGCTTCAGGTAACACTGAAGCATTCTACATGAATTATTTATGTTAAAGCCAAACCAAATTTTAAAACTAGACCTTAAATAGGCCTTATCCATGATGTCATGCTTTTGTGATCACGACCAAGCCTCACTTTGATACAACATTTCCTCTCCTCTGAGAATACCAAGACAATGGTCTAAATTAGAGTACCACAAGATAATGCTGAGGTATCATGCATAAGGCAGGTCTATTCTCTCCTCTGAGAATACCAAGACAATGGTCTAAATTAGAGTACCACAAGATAATGCTGGTAGTGTAGGTATCATGCATAAGGCCTATTATCTCCTCTGAGAATACCAAGACAATGGTCTAAATTAGAGTACCACAAGATAATGCTGAGGTATCATGCATAAGGCAGGTCTATTCTCTCCTCTGAGAATACCAAGACAATGGTCTAAATTAGAGTACCACAAGATAATGCTGGTAGTGTCTGAGAATACCAAGACAATGGTCTAAATTAGAGTACCACAAGATAATGCTGGTAGTGTAGGTATCATGCATAAGGCCTATTATCTCCTCTGAGAATACCAAGAAAATGGTCTAAATTAGAGTACCACAAGATAATGCTGGTAGTGTAGGTATCATGCATAAGGCCTATTATCTCCTCTGAGAATACCAAGACAATGGTCTAAATTAGAGTACCACAAGCTAATGCTTGTAGTGTAGGTATCATGCATAAGGCCTATTATCTCCTCTGAGAATACCAAGACAATGGTCTAAATTAGAGTAACAAATGACCAGTCTAGTAGTGTAGGTATCATGCATAAGGTCTATTCTCTCCTCTGAGAATACCAAGACAATGGTCTAAATTAGAGTAACAAATGACCAGTCTAGTAGTGTAGGTATCATGCATAAGGTCTATTCTCTCCTCTGAGAATACGAAGACAATGGTCTAAATTAGAGTAACAAAAGATCAGTCTGGTAGTGTAGGTATCATGCATAAGGTCTATTCTCTCCTATGAGAATACCAAGACAATGGTCTAAATTAGAGTACCACAAGATAATGCTGATAGTGTAGGTATCGTGCACAAGGTCTATTCTCTCCTATGAGAATACCAAGAGAATGGTCTAAATTAGAGTAACAAATGACCAGTCTAGTAGTGTAGGTATCATGCATAAGGTCTATTGATATCATGTTTTCTAAATCCTTTAATTATGTAAACTACGCCGCAGGAAGCTAATGGTTCGACAGAAGTGGCACCCTTGATTTACACGACAACAATCAGAAGGGCCGCTGCCAACATCATCGGTCCGCGAGCACAAATTTAGGAGTGCTGTATCCAAAATGCTTGTCATGCAAATCGGGCTTTAGTAAAACTAACATGGCTTCTGTCTGTAGCGTTTGATTCTTTCCAGAGGATACCAGGCAACATCTGAATGATAATATTGGTGTGATCCAAACACTCACGAAAGGAGTTGGTATATGAGGGAATATGTATTAATGATACAGTGAAAAAGTTGAAATAACGTTTTACTCTCTGGGAAATTGTTTTTGATCGAGAACTTATCGATGAATACTGACTTCAGTTTCACAATTTTTTTCGTCCTTTCGCCCACATGTTTTCTTGAGAAAACTTATTCCCTCTCGATTCATCAACAAAAAAGACAGTGTTGCCTTCAGAAATTTAAATTTAGTTCTAGTCATACGGATAAATTCTTCAAAATAAGGCCAGATAAAAAAAATACTTGTTTAGCGTCCCCGCCCGACCTCAGAAATGCCCCCGCCCTCTATTTTATGTTTTGTTTTATTTTTTTCATAAAAAAACTTTAGAAAGTGTAAATGCGCCCGCGAACACCAATTCTTGTACCCAGACCCCTACATGTACTACTTAAAATATGCACCGGCGCATTTAATATTTTAACATCGACGCTATTTTGTTTCTAAATCACTCTTTTGTAGATGCAAACCGGTGTCCCTATGTCTAGTCAAGACAAAATAAACTTCACATAGAACACAAAAAAAACTCCCTCCCTACCTGAAAAAATTGAAATGGGTGGACGCTAAACAAGTATTTTTTTTAATCTGACCTAACGTTGATTTGAGCCTTTATCGATAAGAACCTTCCACGAATGTTTTAATAGTGTTCATTTTGTTGTTTGAGCTGTGAAACAAAACTCACTGACTAGACTCACTGACTAGACTGACTCACTGACTAGACTGACTCCGTGACTAGGCAAAAGGGCGCGAAAACTACAATCAAGACGCGCGCGCGCCAACCGGATGTAGAATATTAACTTCCGGCTTTATATTTGTGTTTTTGTTTTCCAACTAAAAAGTGCCATATAATAAACATCTTATTAACCTCGTCCGCTCGGTATTTACGGGAAATATCAAACCTCGGTCTTTTATGTACGAACCTCGCTATCGCTCGGTCCGTACTGTCAAGACCTCGGTCTGATATTTTACCGTAAAGACCTCGCTCTCGGTTAATAAGAAGTTAATATGACAATGACTGCACAAATTTATTTCACTTCCAAAAACTGTCTTACATAATTAAATAACAAGTTCGTTCCATTCCTCTTTCATCTTGTTTTTATAGTAGTAGTAGTATTTTGGAGGGTTTCAGTCTAAGTTACACGAGAAATGGTTCTCTGTACCTATCAGGCCAACTAGAGATAGTTCACAGGCGCTTTATTAAAATACTTTTTTCAGATTCATCCTACCGTAATGCACTTAATAAACGTTATCATTTACCAAACAGGGCCATAGACCACACCATCTACTGACAAGGCGTCATGACAGAACTAAGGCATTATTTAGTAGAGAATTTTGACTTTCGTACGGAAATACTTCGCAACAACACATGTACACTTCCTTCAGCCTCTTAGACAAAGCGTAAAAATACGAAAAACTTCGTATATTGTCTTACTACTTTCTCTCATGTAAGTTACGAATAAAATGTTAATTAGGCTATTTTAGATTTAATTATTCTTGTATTTCAGAATTAATTAATAAGACATTTAGATTCACTTTGCATTTGTACCACCCTTTTGTTAGGTCTTGTTTTTCGTTTTTCTTTCTCTCTTCGAATTCTCGAACCTACAGTAATGACTCAATTTGTAACTCCAGAAAAAGTATGAAATACATTTTGTGTAAGGTATATTAGCGATTTCGTCTACTCAAAACCGGCCATTCCTTGTTAATAATGAATGGTAGCTAATTAACATGTGATTCAGCTGCCCAAGTAAATAAATTATAGGTCATCAATTTCTAACCAGACAGTGATAATGACAAGTTATGAATAATTACAACTAAGCCCGCACACTGAATACTATTAATGAGGCTCAAAAGGGTTATTCATAAGCTTAAGAATTATTTAACTTGTGGCTTTTGCGTCCAAGTGTGAAAAGGCATAAAGCATGGTACCACCATATGATGATATAATTTTGTTCAGTGAATAGATGATATCGGATGCCAATGGCAACACAACAGCCTCGCGAACGAATCGCACTATTATGTATAAATTATTATATATTATATATATTTTAGTGTGTTCTCAAGTGTAAACATGTGAAAATGTTTACAGCTTAAGTTATTATTGCTGTTGTGGTAGCCTGTGTAACCTGTAAAACCACGTGACAGATGACGTCTGTCACGTCTGACACCTGCTATTAATATCAAGCGAGTTGAAATGGCATGAAAACGTACAAAGATTTACGTCACTATCGGCGCATGAGCACACATCTCCTACATGAATGAGAACACAGATCTCCCACATGGTTAACACAACTGCTCTCTCACCTGTAGCGGTACCTTTACAGTTAGTAGCAAGAAGGGAACCGGCGATGAGGACTTGAGCAACGTCAATTCCAAGGACAATTAATATTCCACATCGATCTTCAATTGATAATTTTTTTAAATATCGATAACTATTATCTTACCATTTGCATTCCAAGCATTTCATTCTGCTAACAGCTTAGTGAGCGAGTGAGTGAGTGACACGATTTCCCAAACCATCCCGATAACTCGTTTCTGCGCTTGCACGCAAATGAAGTAATCAAAATTGCGTTTTTAAATTCTTCTAAAATGCATTATCTTTACTCTGAGAAAAATTATTGTTGCGATTGGAAAAGGAATTTTATTACAGGATGTAATAAGAATCCATCTACACGCTCTTTGGAGTTGTATGGTTTTGTCTACTAAAATTAAACAAATTTCACAGCGCGGTTTTGAATATATTGTCGAAAAAAGACAGGGGGTTTTCGCCCAGCAAACTATTTGGTGCTTGCAGATTTTATTACTATTCTCCGCGCAGCAACAAACATCCAATACAAAGCGCGCGAGCGAGGCCTGGGGAGAAATTGTAATATTTGTTTGTTTTATTCTCCCAGTCTCGCACGTGTTCTTTGTACTTGATCAGTGAACCATTTTAATAAGACAAATGATCAGTCAATTAACCGATTCCATAACGTTAAGTTGCAATGTTTTTTCTAGGCATGCGTTAACATATCAAAGTAGCATACAAAAGCCTACATATCGATATCCGGTGACTGACTTCCGGTATCGGCTCACATATCTCATTCGAAAATACATGGTTTTGGGAGCTATTTTACCTTCTAAAAGTTAAGTAACATCTAATCTGCGACTGGTAATTGTTTGGAGTGATTATGTTAAGATTTCGACATGGCAAATTTGGATTTGCTTGCGCAGGTTGAAGTGAATTTTTTAGGCGTTACTGACTTAGGACCCACCAAGCAGAGAAAAACTGGGTTTAGCTTGAATACGCATGCTTGAACTGACTTCCTACCGGCGTCAGATTCAAATAGGACAATAAATTTCCAGCATTTTGATGTATATATAGAACGTCGTTTCTCGAGTTTAAAGTATGGCAAATCGCTCTTTCTCTTGTGTTGACCTTTGGTATGGCGGTAGCCCCAGACGCAGAGATTTTCTAGAGTCCAAACGACAGGACAGAATTCCACTTCGTATAGTTACGGAAGTACGTCACATTATAAACTTTTAGTATAATTTCATCAGTGAATATAGAGATCCCCGTGCTCTGATTGGTTGAGAATTACGTCATACGTCGCTATATTCACCTCCAGAGCACCTGGAGGTGAATATAATATACACTTGCATTTACCAAAATGGTCGCTCGCATATTTACCGATGTTTCTCACGAAGAAATAAATAATATGAAAGAAAAAGCTTTTCCAAAACCCACCAAAGAAGCAACTAAATAAGTATGGCTAAACTTGAAGCTTTTTTAAATCCATAAGCCTTCACAAACAAAGTTTACTTACGAGTTTCGTGTTGAGTTTATTCTGTCCTCGTGTCTTCATGAATCACAAACTTTCACAACGAAATAACGTCTACTTAGAACAATAAATAACACGACGAGACCTTGGCCTACAAATCTGGGAACTGTTCGACTTAAAAAAGAGTGTACTTACTTGAGTTCTTTTCCTCGTGGTTCTTGATAGAAAAACAACAAGTTCTAGTTTCATTCAGGGAGCCGGTTGCTGTTTAATGCTCTTCCCTCGCCGCTCTCGGTGTGTTTTCAAGTTTTATCTCATACAGAAATCATTTGTCTCTTGATTTACCATTGTCTTTGATTCTGTGATATTGGCTATAATCCACAAAACTACAAACTGTAGATTGTAGTTTCCAGCAAATTTGTCCTTTGAAAAGCGGTTCCTTTCGATAAATTTTCACTCGCCGTGGCAGATTTTCAGTTTTGTCCATTTCCACTCATTTTCGCTGCATTTCCTCTCTCTGTGTAACACGGTTCGAGGTCTCAAAAGTGAAGACTGCTGCTTCAACTTGAATCCTAGTGTGGATTTGGACTGCTTTTCGGTATTTCTCTGTCTTTAGCAAATCCATTCTTGTAGTCCCTGGAAGTCTCGTTTCGAGGCGGTTTGTGCAGTGAACCGTAGCGGCACGTGATTATGCAAATGTATGTCACAAAACTATCCTGTCACAAAACTATCCTGTCACGCGTGCTTATAAAACTTATAAAATGATCGGAAATCAGACTATTATTATCTAGTTTTAATTTCTCTGACATTCACTGATGAAATTATACTAAAACAATTATTCACTTCAGTCTTAGTGGCTATTGGTGAATATTTACCTCGACTTCGTCTCGGTAAATATTCACCAATAGTCACTTCAACACAGGAAACCCAAGCTGTGGAATTTTTAAATCTAGCTTTCGTTAGTTGCAGAGAATGGATTTAAAATTCGCTAAAATTAGCTGCAACTGCATACAAACATAGTCAAGACACAGGCTATAAACACCAGGTAAGTTTTGTTTATTTTGTTGCAATATATTTATCGAAAAGCTAGATTTAAAAATTCCCAACAGCCATAAACAGAGCTTGGATTTCCTGTGTTGGCACCACTTTGGCGAGTTAAGGGCATAGATTTTGGCGGACTCAATAGTGGATTGTAGCTCGGCAAATACAGATATCTTCGTTTGGTTGGCACATATAGACTGGAAATTTATCACTGCGTATGCTGATGGGGATAGAATGTAAAATCGATGCGATTTTCGTGAAACAATCGACCCAAACGTGAGTGGCTTTGAACCCGAGATTTGAAGTTCGTCTCCTACCTTTCATTTCTTCTATAGTATGAAGAGTAAGGGATTCAAAATTCGCCCAAATTCGCTGAAACTACGTACAGACACAGCCATGATACAGATCATAGACACCAGGTAAGTTTTATTCACTTTATTACAGTATATTTATCGAAAAACCAGATTAAAAAATTCCCATACAAACCCTTATAAATGAAATTTACATAAACAGAGCTTGGGCTTCCTGTGCTTAAATCACGGCACAAAATCAAGAAATATTTATCATGTGCCTTGGAGTGCATCCCTATACTTTTAATTCTTATATTTGCTTTTTAGAGCTTTTTATCGCTGATTGGAATTCGTAGTTCTTACAGATAACCTCTAACTTTGATTGGGTGCAAATATACAAGGCGCAGAGAATCTATTCATTGATAGTTTCCGTTCGTTTTGTAGATCCACCATCTTGTTTTGTATTTGTATTACCGCTGTATCATTATACTATTGAGCCGCCTGGAGCAAAATGGTATTAATATATACATAGTTTATATTTCATTCCTATAAATAATCATTCGCAACGCGGTTAACGGTATACAATAAACGCTTATTAAAACCACATGACAGACTTTTATAATAATAGTGTGACTGTTCTGTTCGTCCGGTGGACAGCAGAAAACAGTGTATATTTGTAAACGAACTACTTGAACCGGCTTAGGCCCCGAGTGGCTCCTGAAAATTTTAGTGTAGCGTAGCGTTAAGAAGCTTAGCGTAGCGTTAAGATTGCAGCTCAGTTTTAGATGGGCAGTGAACGTACGGGAACTGCTATTTTCTAGCTATGTTGTAAACATTAAACATCCATAGATTCCCGGTTTTTTCGTGTCCTAGCATATACAAATAACGTGGATAAGATGGTATAGCCTGCTGGTTTCTAGGTTTAGAGAAATAGATAGAATCCACAGGCAACCGGAGTAATTACAACAACTCAGTTTTACTGTTTTTTTATTTGATACAGTATGGCGTCGTTAAAACGAGATCAGTCTCTTTCCCAGAATTCTTTTCGGCAGTGTCAAATGCCCCACCATGTCCCGGCCGGGGGAGGGGGGGGGGGCATTGCTGGAATTGACTGATGCATAAGCTTTGTAATTATATTTACAGGTCACATTTTTGACGGACCGGCTTTCTCTCTTTCAAAAACTGTATTATTATTACGATGTTTGTGCTCTTAGACTGCATCATTAACTGCATAGTTATCTCTATTTTACCTCGATTTCCTGAGCTTAGACCAAAATATGCCAATTGTGACCGTTATCATGGTAACGGTCCGTACGGCAAAATCCCGACCGAGTACCAGCCAATCAAAACACTCGATTGACATCGAGAGTGGCTTGCCATATAATAATAACTTCTTATCATACAAATTATTTTTCCGTCGTTTAGAATGGCCGAGAGAACTGCAAATAACTGCCTACAAATAACGGTCTGCTCATGCGCATTACGGTGCAAAGCCGTTTTGCTGCAAATAATGGTCTGCTCATGCGCAGTAACATTGCATTTGTCAACATGGCTCGCTTTCCTGAGCTGTCGGAAAATGACTTGGCATGTTTGATAGAAAGTAAAAACAGCGAAAACAAAAAAAGCGACTAAAGTTGCTCTGAATGCCGTGAATGATAAAACAATTATTGGATTCGGTTATCGCAAAATATTGTGATTTGTTAGTGTCTCACAATCAATTATTTGCTTCGGCATCGGCAAATGACGGATTGCTCGCCACTTACAAATCACGATGTTTGGCTCAATCTCGTCCAATAATTAACAATTATTCACCGAAGTTGAGGTGAATAGTGGAGGATATTTACCGAGCCGCTTGTATATACCACACTCCAGGTGAATAGCCAGCACCAAATAGTTCTTTTATTTTCTGTAAATTGGGCAAAAACTCGCGCGAGATGATCGCTGCTTTGCTAGGAGGTGAATATGAAATCATATTCACTGTTTGAGTAGCCAATCAGAGCGCGCAAAAAGTGATATTCACTGGTGTGGTATATCAGTACTAATTGCTTATTATTGGACGAGGTTGAGCATGATAGCGAAAATTATCAAGAGAGAGGTCTGTGTTATCTGCCGAACTTTCTGCCGATAATTTTCGCTATCATGCGAAAACCGAATTCAATAATGGTTTTATTTTACATTTTAAGAAAACGTTTTAACAAAACGAAAGCTAGTGAAAACAAAGCTAAATGAAACGCCGTCAAATAGTTTGTTTACGATTGAATTTCAAGACGTTTTTTTCCCTTCAGTATTCGAGCTACACATTGCTTTTATTTACAAGTTTAGGGGAAAGGAAAGACTGGAAACAAAGCGGAGAGCTTAAAATAGTAATATGGAACAAAACTGCGAAATAAACTACGGCTTTCTAGCGTAAAATGGTCGTGCTCTTATCATCGAGCGCTACCTACAGCTCATATCAAACAACGAGTGTCGATTTAGAGGTCTGGAACCTAGAAACCGCCATTTTTAATGTACTGGCAGCCTTCCAAATATGGAATGTTCATAATATGGAAGATGCCTCGGGAAGTTCAAAACGACACTTTTACTTGCTATTTTCTTGATATGAATAACAGTGTGACGTCATAACCTACAGATAATATTGTACGCATGCGCAGTCAATACTACAACCAGCTATCGAGAATTAGCTGTGTGTTCTCAGCCAATCAGAACTGAGATAGTGAGTAAAATGTATAATAATGTTGAATATCGATTTATTTTGAAATGTAACAACTTATATGTTTAAGAAATAGAAAACATTTCCCGTGTTTCTATAGAGTTATAGAAACACGGCTTTCAGCCAATCAGAGCGCGCGTCCTATCGAATCTATTTTATAAATCAATATTGTAAACTGCACCTTTATATTTACGACATAATTTAGCACCTTTCTTCCACTGTATTTCTGCACCTTTCTGCACGTGTTTTTTGCTTATTTAATATTATTCTTGTCGTTGCCTTTTCCCTTCTTATCTTTTCGCTTCAAATATTTATTGTCTATGTACTAAGTTATACCACATAAGCTCCCTTGATGAGCTAATGCTATTGGAGCAAATGTGGAGAATATATATGCTTAAATTAAAAATACATCAAATATGTACATGTAAATCAACAAGTCAAGCCAACTCTTATTGAGGGAGGGGCTATTATATCTAAGAGAAGTTGGGTGGAGCATAATCAAGGTGTTTCATACAAAGGGAATAATATTATACGGTGATCAAGCTTATTCTAGTTCGTAGCATATAGAGACGTTAATTGGGAAGACAAAACTTAAGGTAAGTGGAGATTAACTATTAAAAGGTGTTTGTTATTCTAAGTATTTCCACCGTTGTCATGACAACTATCCATGAAAAGCATTGTGGTGGCTGTAATCGAGTGACATCATCGCCTTCTCGCCGTTAGCGGATCTCGTGTGATTCAGTAGCATTTCAGCTTCCCCAAAGTGTGATAACCGTCTTCATAAGGCCTGTCAGTGTCACCAAATCTCAGCTGTATCACCGGTAAGTCGTTCTTCGATGTCAGCATCCCACTGTCCTCTCTCCACACACGATCATTAGCATCGCAATTACACCTTTTGCTGCACGTGTTGCTTACTCCGCATACGCACTTGCCACTACCAGGGGGAGCACCTCCCCAATACGCCATCTTTCGTCCGTCACGTGACACCCACCAACCGTACTGTATTCCTTTAAAAGTCAAAACTGACAAATGACACTGGTATTTGATGTACTGCTCGCAGTGGAACGAGGCTCTTGTCAGGGCTGTTAGCTGCGTCACACTCGCCCCAGTGTAAGTCACGTTACGGTAATACGACCCAGGCTTCTCAAATCCCTTGACGCGAGTCCTAGCCTCACTATCATGGCTGATAGTTGTCACGCCTATACCGCTTTTGTTGACCATGTCGCAGTATACTGTCATGGAGGGTAACCCACCATCACCGTCTGGGTCGATGACGTAGTTATCGCTAGGGGAGGAGGGGAGGAATATTTTGATGTGGCGACATGATAATGCTGCGTTAAAAAAGGATGAGTGAGTTTTATTTGGAAACTACGACGGTGACAATTTTGACGAAGGAAAGTTAAAATAGCTTTTGAACGATGTATTGTGTGTTTTTTACTGTTCTAAGCTTTGTCCTCTTACCGTTGCACTGACCTCGTCCCATGGTAACCATGGTAACCCTTCACTGAGACAGGTAAAGTTCAACGAGCCCTTTGAGCCGGTTGGTATAACTACCCAAAATGCAATACCTACCTTTGCACGTGATCCCGTCTCCATAGTGACCTACTGGACATACTTTAGGCTTGCACTGCTCTCTATCCTAAACAAAAATTGCAATGATATAATGGAGTAACTGCAGAATACCCTGTTCCTTCAGGGATGTGCTTATTAAAAATAATTCATTTTCCATTGTTTTCCATTGTTTCCATACAAAGCTTACCCAACCATTTTAACAAACCCTAACCATTCCTAAAGTAATTTCGATCAGTTAATCTTTTGTCTGGTATCTTAAGTTTGTATCTGAAGAATATTTCAGAAATTCGATTTTACGGATTTTATTTGGCATCGGATTCCCATACAAACACTGTATTTCGCGCCATGTTTGCACCCCTTTCAAAATGTCCCGCGAACTGGTCTATTATGTTGCTATGGGAACCTTTTGAAGCTTAGTTTTCCTCTATAATTTATCGTGAAAATCTCTAAAAGGCAATGTATCGGAGTGCAAAATTGCAACTGATGCCCAAAATTACGGCTATCACTGAGTCGAGTCCGATTCAAACGTCGTGCTATCCATGATATACGGTAGCCCACAAGTTCATGGCAAACGTTTGTAGATGTCACGGCAAATTTTTATACGCCCTTCAGCTCAAATCTCACGGCAAGACGAAAATGGTTTAGTGAATAATGAAGTTAAGTATGAAGAGTAATGGGAATAAGAAAAAAGAATTTCCATAACTCTCTAAAATTCGGCCTAAATGGCTCAAAACCGTCATACAGAACCAAAGTACAATACAACAAATACATATGTTAGTAAGGAAAGTCTGAGTACGATTATATGTCCCCTCCTCTGATTGGCTTTTAAATATGCTCATTCTTACACGTCTTCTGACTGGCCATTCAACTGTCACAAGCCTCGTGGAGATTGTTGACATGACGGGCAGTTCATGTCAGAGGCTGCTCGGTTGAAACTGGTTGTTTGCATGTGAGTCAGTGTAACTCGCACCGCTCCGTTGTCAATCAAAATAACATGTTCTCACGATCACATCATCCCTTGTGCAAACGAAAGGCTTATCGCACTTCATCATCAGACTTATTTGTCAGCATGACCTTAGTTGTTGTTCGAAACATTTTCACCGAAGCGAAAATCGTAAGGAAAGGAAAACGTACACTTCGCAAAAATTGTTTTTTAGAATTTTAGAACATTTTATAGGGGGTCCATGGGGGGGGGGGGTCCATGCCTCCATGGACCGGGTCCACGAGGGGGTCCATGGACTGGGGAGTCAGTGTTTTTGTACCTACCCCTATTATGCAAATGTTCGCCTCAAAATATATATCTAGATAGAGTTCAATCCTGCCTTTACGTTTCTAGTAATTGTGTACATTTTCACTGTTAAATATGCGATTGGAATGAGGTCTTCAGTTCAAGCCATCCAAACACGTAACTAAGCGAAGGCTGGCTCGCATGCTCGCATGCTCGCATGTATCGGGAGAAAAGCTCGCATGTATCAGGAGAGAAGGTCTATTTAGTGTTGAGTATACCAACACTATAATTTGCACTATAAAATGAAAGTCAACCAAGATCATTACTATAGCGTGTTTTTGTGTATGTTCACCGGCCTCGCCATAACTTCAAAAGAAAATGCCAAATGGTTTATTTTGCGTCGAAGATACAGGGAGCCGTTACCGGGTCTCCCAAGCCAGAGGATTATGTTTAATTGTTCCGATGAACTCCAGCGTCAAATTGGAATTTAGGTTCAGTTGGTTTGCCAGGAGGAAGAAAAACCGGAGAACCCAGAAAAAAGAAAAAAACCCTCGAAGCAAGGCCGGAGAGATACCAACAAACTCAACTCACATATGACGCCAGGTCCGGGAATCGAACCTCGGCTCACACCACTCCGCCAACCCTTGCAAGTTATACAGTTATATAGGAAGGTTTGCGATAATTAATAAAAGAGAAAAAAACATGATACCCATTCTCACCTCAGTAGACCTGAGCTGCTGGAAGACAAACCCTCGCGTGTAGATGAGAACTTCTTCCGCTGGTTTATTAGGATCCACTCCACATTCATTCAGTTCACAAATCCCGTTACTTGTAGCGCTGTACTTGTAGTTATACGAGACGCATCGCTGGTCTTCGTTACAGGACATGATGCAGTTGAGCCAGTCTTTAGCATGCAGTGTGAAATAATTATGGTGAACCAAAGCATGCTCCTTGACTATTAAAGGGTAAAATGCCGTTACACCTGCTCCGAACAACAAAACGGCACCAACGAAGAGCTTATATCTTAACATTATTGTGAACAGAAACTGTGCAGGGAAATTGCACATCCTCTTCATCACTTGTCGAGCACAAGTGAAGCGTGCTCTAGATGATTACACCTGTTCTATCATCGTTAAAGCGGCTCTATGTAAAGACAGAGGAAAACAAACATCCTCTAACGACTGAACTGTTTTCCTAGAATGTGAGTGGGTGGCTTGCTAGGGCTGCAGGTAACACTAAAGCATTCCACATGAATTATTTGTGTTAATGCCTTATGCATAATGACGTCATGCTTTTGTGATCACCGCCAAGCCTCACTTTGACACAACATTTCATCTCCTCTGAGAATACCACAAGACAATCATGGTCTAAATTAGAATACCACAAGACAATCATGCATGGTCTAAATTAGAGTAAAAAAATATCAGTCTGGTAGTGTAGGTATCATGGATAAGGGCCTATTGATATCATGCTCAGACATGTTTTCTAAACCTCTAATTATTTAAACTAGGAGAAAGTTAAGGGGTTCGATACTTAGTAAAACTAACATGGCTTTTGCCTGTAGCGTTTGATTCTTTCCAACCGGAGACCATCATCTTTATGATAATCTGTTGGGATCCAAATACTCACGGAAGGACTTGGTATATGAGGGAATACATATTAATGATAGGGTGAAAAGGTTCAAATAAATGTTTACTCTCTAGGAATTTGTTTTTTTAATTTGTAAAATAAATTAATGTTAAAACTAGCCTGCGCTATAACTACAGCAGTTGGTAGTCTATTCTAAATGTGTTTATATATATAACATTTTACAACAACATCCAATTTTCTCGCTTTCTGATTGGCTCTCCGCTATGTGCAAAATAGTACATACAATGAAAATGACGTCACTCGCAAGTCGTGGTAGCTTTGCAAAGTGCTTTCACGGCGAGGTTTGTGAATTCAAATGGTGTTAACTTCGCTTCCAAAAAAACAAGAAAGTGAGGATTTCACAAGCATTTTATTACTAGGAGAAGTTAATCGGTGAGTCAAACTTCTTTGTAGTGCACCATTTGGCAAAATGAGAGTTTTCTCTTGAGTGGAGAAAGTTTCGGCGACTTTGTGACTAGACTAGTTCTCTCAGAGCTCAGAAGTTTTGAATTATATAACAATAACTTTTCTTATCCAGAAAAAAAAGCAAGAAAGGATTTCACATGCATTCTATCAATTACAGACCAAATTGCCATTTGTCTAAGAAAGCTTTCTCTCGGCAACGGTAATTAGAAGTGTTTACGTTTTGACTTTCAATGGCCTTTTTCGACTCTAAAGCAGTTTATTATGCACTCATTTGAAGCTATAAGTGCTTCGTCGTTGTAAAAAACAAATCGCACACATTTTGCCATTGTCTGTTCAGACAATGGCAAAATGTGTGCGATTTGTTAATGTTATTCATAGGACGATAACTGTACACATTTCTTTCACTTTCCAAAATCTATGTTAAATAATTAAATAAGGGAGCGGTCAATAATTATTGTGGGTAAGGGGAGGGCCACTAAGTTTTTATAAATTCGGGCCTAAAAATTGTGGCCCCATTGACCTTCCCTAAACGTGCGCCCAGAATTTTGTGACCCTCCCCCTATATACTTATATTGATAAATATGTGCTGCTACTGCACTAGTACAACAGTGTTGGAGATATAATAATGAACAAAAATTTTTTTTTCAACCATTTGGAGCATACAAAGTCGTGATCTTGCCCCTTATCTGCACTCAAAAAGATGTGACCCTCCCCAAACCGGAGCCCCCAAAAATGTGACCCTCCCCCCAAATAGTAGCCCTCCACCACAATAACCACTGACCGCTCCCTAACAAGTTCGTTCCCTTCTTCTTCTTCTTTGATCTTGTTTTCGTTATTATTTTGGAGGGTTTAAGTTACATCAGGAATGGTTCTCTGTACTTATCAGGCCAACTATAGATGGTTCACATGCGCTTAATTAAAATACTTTTTTTCAGATTCATCCTACCGTAATACACTTAATAAAAGTTATCTCTGCTATTTGCACAAGCGCAGATCTTATTTATGGCTTAAACGTGCTGAACAGATAAATTCCTGAGGCCATAGACTACATCACCCACTGACAAGACGTCATGATAGAACTTTAAGAACTAATTCATTATTTAGTGAGAATTTTCACTTTCGTACGGAAATATTTCTCAACAGCACATATATGTGCACTTCCTTTCGCTATCAGCCTTTTAAACAAAGCGTAAAAATAAGAAATACTTAGGTCATTTAGATTCACTCTGCATTTGTAAACAAAAGACAATTCAGTCGGCTTGTCCGCGACTACCTTTATGTTGAATATACTATTATTATTATTATTAGGCATTGTTTTTCGTTATTCTTTTTCCCTTCGAATTCTCGAACCTACAATAATGATTTAATTTGTAACTCCAGAAAAAAAAGTTTAAAATATATTTTGCGTAAGGTATATTAGCGATTTTGTCTACTCGGAACGGGAATTTCTTGTTAATAATAAATGGGTAGCTAATTAACATGTGATTCAGCTGCGCAAGTAAATAAGAAGGTTGCATGTAGATCGATCAAATAAACTATAGGTCAATTTCTAACCAAACAGTGATAATGAAATTAAGCTTGAGAATTATTTAACTTGTGGCTTTTTCGTCCAAGCCAGTGCGAAAAGGTATAAAGCACGTTACCACCATATGATATAATTATGTTTATTGAATTGATGATATCGTTGCCATGGCCACACGAACTATTATTTAAAAATAAAGCATTCAAAATTGCGTTTTGAATTTCTTCTAAAATGCAATAATTGAAAGTTTTGTACATTATCTTAAATCCGATAAGAAAAGGTAACATTCTGTAAGACTGCAGTTTTTGAAAACAATTGTTGTGTGGTTTTGTGTACTAAAATTAAATAAATTTCACAGCGCAGTTTTCAATATATTATCGAAAAAAGACAAGAGGTTTTCGCCCAACAAACTATTTGGCGTGTGCAGGTCTGCGCGGTCACAAACAACCTTTCTATTGATCGAATACAAAGAGCGAGGCCTGGGGAGAAATTGTACTCATATTTCTTGTTTGTTTTATTCTCCCAGTCTCACATATGCCAAGAAGCGCTGCAACGTTTTTCTGCGCATGCGTTAAAATTTTAATTTGCTGCATAAAGTAATATATACATATATTTAGGCAAGCATAAAAGCGGAGTACTGAGATAACGACCCAAAAAATTATTATATAAAGAAAACAAAGATAAAAAACACAATTATAACTCGTAGAATCAAGAGAAATCAGTGCAAACGGTTTAGAATTTTAAAAAATGATAACTGAAAATGAATTTTAAAATTCTTCACTAGTTACTGGCCAATGGAATGAGGATGTTTCACCAGCATACCTTACGTGCCTGGCCCAACCAGCGATTGTCACGTGACCTTTCATTTTCTCAATGTGTTGTGGTCGAGGAAACACCAGTGCAAATTACACTTTTCACAAAGTATCTCGAAACCAAAGTTTTTGACGAGATTCTGACGTAAATGTACTCTAGCATTGCATTCCCGTATTTCTGGCACATATTTGATAAAGGGAGGTGCAAAGAAAGGGGAAAACCTGAACACATTTGCCTGTGATTTTAATGATTAGTTCGGGCGCGATGCTGACGCAACTATCACAAATAGTGCGCGCTTCAGACTACTTGTTTACGAGCGCGCGAATGAATAATATATATATGAGCGGAGCTCCCAATAATCAAATACGAAGTGAAACACGCGCATATATGTCATAGAAATTAATTAGTGCATGTGTAATTGAGTTGCACGCGCATGCGCGAGCTAATGGTGGACGGTTATGGTCTTTTTCAGCTCTCCAATATTTTTACTTTTTCTGCTACAGTTCTTTACTTTTTCTTAACTTCAGCTCATACTTCTACGTCTAAAGGTTAGTTTTACGTATCTCGTGTATTTTGTTAGTGTTTTTCCATATTTTTCATCTTTAAAATTCAGTTTTCTATTTCGGTAGTCGGTACCTTCTAGCTGTTTTACTTATATAATTATCTTCTCTTCTTCATTAATTGCCCTCTTGATTTTTTTATACACTGTTTTAAGACATAGTACACTGCCTTAAAATCGTTTACATTTCTGTCTTTATTTATTATTATCTTTCTCATTCTTGTTTTCCTACTTTTACTCTTCAGTCATTTTACTTTCATTATACTAGTGCATTTTCGTTCACGTATGACTTCCCTTTCCCGTTATTATCTTTCTCATACTACAGTTAATTCATCCTCACACTGCGACACTCAGTTCCCTTCTACTTTTTTAATCATTAATTAGCTTCATTGTTCATCTCAGTATAGTAGGGTTAGGGTTTTTCACTATTCATATCATACGATCATTTTTTGTTTCGTTTATTTCTCATACATTTTGAATTTTGGAAGAGCATAAGAACATAACCGTTCTTGCAATCTTTTTTGTTTGTTTTTCCTTTTGTTTTCCATCTCTATTTATTATTATTATCGGTTTCATTATACTGCAACGGTTTTGATTGTTATTATCATTCTCTTTTCGTTACATTTTGAATTTTCAAAACATTCCATGAGCTCGATCATAACCGTCCTTGTGGCGCGCGCTGTAAATTACAACGGCTACTACTATAACAACGTCAGCAGAGTGACAGCATGATGAATGGAAGTGCTTTGCGCCACTTGTTACTCATCCTCGTCTTGTACCTATGTTTCTCAAACCTGAAGCACTCCCAACAGTTCCAGGCGCAATGACTGTCAAATTTTCTATGCCGTTTGTGAAGTCTCTCGTCCAAACACCTATGGCTCTGTTCCCTCAACTCACACCAAAAAGACTACAATGAGATCTACCTCAACACTACTACTGTGTGGATGCCGCCTGGTTCAGAAATCTTCCTTGGCCATCTTATTAATCTGTCTGTCTAACGCTGTATCTCCAAACCCTGGCCCATCTACTAACGGATCGTCAGTTGCTGACTTTCCTACTTCGCGCGGTCTTAAAGTCGGTCATCTGAACGTCCGAAGTATCATCAACAGGATGGATTCTGTGCGACTTTTATTGAAAGAGAAGCCCTTTGACGTACTCACAATGTCTGAAACGTGGCTTCACCCGAACATTCTTGATAACGAAATTTATGTCCCTGGTTATACAGTTACCAGACAGGATAGGAATGGAAAACCTGGTGGAGGTACGCTCGCTTTTGTTAGAGATGGCATTCCCTATCGATCAAGAAGTGACTTACAGAACACTAACATTGAGTCATGCGTAGTTGAGATTACTCGTCCTAAAGCAAAGAAACTCATTATATTCACAATATACAGAGCCCCAGACCAAACACTGGACGGTTTTCTTAATGATCTCAACACCGCTTTATCATTACTCCCATCACAAGCTGAGATAATATTACTTGGTGATTTCAATGTTAATTTTTTGACTTCAAATACTGACTCATCAAGGCCATTGAAACAGAAGCTCGTTAGACTTACAAATCAACATAACTTAGTACAGCTTATTGACAAGCCTACGAGAATATCCGAGAACTCATCCACTGCAATTGACCTGTTGTTCGTTAACAACAATCATCGCATAGTCGATTCTGGAGTTATTCACATAGATTTGAGTGATCACTCACTCATTTACTGTGTCATCAAAGCGGGTGTTCCTCGGGCCCCTTGCAGAGTTATAGAGTATCGATCGTACAAGCACTACTCAAGGGAGTCTTTCCTGACTGAACTCAGAGACATATGTTGGAATGTCGTCGACGAGCAATTGGACACCAATAGTGCAGTTGAAACTTGGAACCAACTATTTACGGATACAGCCAATGGCCATGCTCCAATTAAAAAATCTAGAATCAAGGGTATACACGTGCCCTGGATGAATTCAGAGTTATGCAACGCCATGCAAGACCGAGATTACCACCACCGGAAGGCCATTAAATCAAGATCGTCATTCCATTGGTCCATGTACAAAAAGATAAAATCCTACGTAAACAACCTGGTCAAAAAATGCAAAGCTGATTACTATTTAAACCTTATTACTAGGAACAGGGGAAATAGCGGTGAACTATGGAAAACACTGAACGAAATTACTTCGCGAAAGACATCCTCAATCCCTTCATGTGTCGAAGTCGATGGCGTACCACATACTGACTCAAAGTCGATTGCTGAAGTTTTAAATAATCATTTTTCAACAGTAGGAACTAAATTGGCTGCTAAAATAAAAGCAAGCCTTGATTTTTTCTATCCACGACCCCCTTCTGGTGAATCCATCGCTAGGTCTCGAAACTTTATCTTCATTCCAGTTGAAGAAAACTTTGTGCATAGACAACTAAAAATGCTCAAGACAAATAAATCAATTGGCCTTGATCGCATTAGCGCCAGACTGCTGAAAGACTCTCCAAGCGTCATAACTCCTGCTTTGACCAAGATATTCAATCGCTCACTTGAGTCTTCTACATTCCCTTCTATCTGGAAATTTGGTAAAGTTACAGCTCTCTTCAAATCTGGTGATCGAAGCAACGCCAACAATTACAGGCCGATTACAATCCTCCCGACAGTTAGTAAGATCCTTGAGAAGGCAGTCCATGCACAAGTATATAATTACCTTATGGAAGAAAAGATCCTTACACCCAGGCAGTTTGGCTTCAGACCTAAACTCTCAACAGAGATCGCTCTTACTCATTTCACCGATACTATCCTTGGGAATATGGACAGTGATCTAGTAACGGGTGCTGTTTTCCTGGACTTGTCAAAAGCGTTTGACACTGTTGACCATACTATTCTCTTCAATAAACTAGTTACAGCTGGCTTTTCTGACACAAGTGTGAACTGGTTCAAGTCCTATCTATCTAACAGAAGCCAAATCACCAACTTGGCAAATGTCTCTTCCTCTCCCAAGAAAGTTCCTGTCGGAGTTCCTCAAGGAAGCGTCTTAGGACCACTACTATTCCTTGTTTATGTAAATAACTTACCCTCATGTGTTAATTACTGCGAGGTGTCCCTCTACGCTGACGATACAGTAATTTACTGCTCTTCGACTAATGTCCAGGAACTTAAAGATAAATTGAACGCTGATCTTCTGTCCATATGTCAATGGTTTAACAGCAATCTCTTGACACTGAATACATCTAAATGCAAGTTCATAATTTATGGCAGCGCACGCAAGCTCAAGGATTTCAGAGAGGTTTCACTAACCATAAATGGCTCTGCTCTTGACCGAACTGACTCTTTTAAATATTTAGGAGTGACAGTCAGTCAGAACATGAGTTGGTCAGAACACGTGGATAGAGTCAGTAATAAAGTCAATCAACGTCTTGGCATCATCCGCCGGGTAAAGCATTTGCTGCCCTTGCATGCGCGGCTAACTCTCTATAAATCTCTTGTCCTTCCCTTACTTGACTATGCCGATATAGTCTGGGGAGATAAGAATAATACCGTCCTCATGGATCACCTTCAAGTTCTTCAGAATAATGCTGCTCGACTAATGCTCGACTTTCCCTCAAGCTCTTCTGCATCTCAAGTACTCGAACTATTAAACTGGAAACCACTGTACCTTCGACGGCGCTATCATCGCTGTATTACTATCTTCAAATGCTTAAATAGCATGGTGGACTTCAACTTTAAATTAAAGAAGAATCACGACTTTCATACATATAATACACGCCGTCAGCACAATCTACATTTGCCACTGATTCGCACGTAGGAATTGGGGACAACAGAAGTTTACCTACCATGCACTATTAGACTGGAACTCTTTAGACTCTGAAGTTATACAATCAACTACATTATCAATTTTTAAATCTTACTGGCACATAACTTAATTTCATAATAATCCTTGTTCTATTTCTATTTTATTTCAACCATTTATCTTTTCTGTTTTCCATATATTAGTGAAATATATATTTTTAATACAGGACCTCCCTGAAAATCACAAATTGTGATTGGAGCTTTCCTGTCAAAATATTATTATTATTATTATTATTATTATATCTAACGGGAAATGTAATGCGGGCGTGCAAACGTAATTACGAAAATACATTCTGCACGTGCAGATGAGCACGCGCATATGTAACGGCAAAGGTGACGGCATACAACAGAAAGAACATGACGCGTATGCGTGCACGCGGAAATGTAACCGAAATTAAAGTTGGAAATTGGATATTTTACACATTACGGCAAACAAATTAATAATGATCATTGAGATAATTTAGAAATCACAAATTCCCATAAACGAAAGATTGAATGTAAAGAGGACAGGACGGCGTTAAAGACCCAGGACGGACCATTACGCTTTGCGCGCCTGTTTTTGTTTTGATTTTCATGAAACCGAGGCTTCTATTGTTTTCGCCTCGCGCGCGATTCCCTCGGCTTGCCGATCGATCAAATGGGCTATTGCACTTAATTTCCGTACCCCCCCTGTTGAGGACCATATTTTGAGTTGTACCCTAAAGAATTCCTCTGAAATTAGAAACACCTGAAGAATTCCATGGTTACCCTGAAGAATTGACTTCAACCCCTGAAGAATTGTCCAAATATTCACTTTATCCCTAAAGAATTCCTCTAAATTTGATATGTGCCCCCAAAGAATTCCTCTCTATTTATATGGTATCCCCAAAGAATTCCTTGAAAAATTATCTGGTGACCCTGCAGAATTCCTTGGTCCTCAACAGGGGGGGTACGAAAATTAAGTGCAATAGCCCAATGCGAAGTACAAAATCGATATCGTCCTTCTACTCACCTTCGTCATTTGTTTGTATGTCTGCAAAACACGGAAATGAACTCTTCGTTATCAATCGAGTGTTGATAGAAGATTAACAACATAGTTAGAGTGCTTATGGCTCCATTGTTGCAGGCGAAGTAAACATTTGTGAGCATCGGGCCGGAGAAATGAAAGTTTAATTTACTCTTTCTCTTGATTCGGTCACTGGACATCGTCAGTGTTTACTTTTTACTTTTACTAACCAAGAACCCATAATAACAAAGCCAAGTGCAGTGCCGAGGAACGGAGGAAGGTGCTTGTATAAAGTTTTGCCAAATGTATCAAAAGACAGAAGCAAATGTAAAAATAAGGTAAGCTAAATAAGGCAACTTGTTTTAGCACAATCTGTCCATTTTTATGTTGTCCTAATACTAGAAATATCCTTTATGGGAATATTTAATATAGCCACCCCCCTTTCCCCACTTTGTCGACCTTTTACTTTGTGGTAGTTTAAATTGAACCCTCTACCAGTCCAGTAGTGTCATATTTGAGGTTGCTTTCTTCTTTTTCTTTCCACAAACAATATTATTGTACCATTCTTCTATTTATTTCAGGAAAAGTGCATGCATTGTTTTCTTCAATAAGAGGAAGTATGGACTTTGTCAAGAAATTAACAATAAATAGTCACCACCTTCAGATTCACCACTGTGGTATGTAGACTATATATGCAGATAAATGGAATTGCCTGCTTGGAGAGCATCACCTCCTACAATTTTTTTACTAAGATTATTTTGTGTAGATTGGGACATTTTGAAGGTCGACTTGTATTATGAAGACTGCAAGGCTGATCGGATGGCTGAAAGTCTAATGCCATACCTGTGTGTAGCCTCCTCCACAGGCAACTCCCACAATTTAGGCAAATTTCTTATTATTTAGGAGTTGCCTACAGAGGAGGCTAACCTGTGTGTTTGAAAGATAAAATTATGGTATTCAGGTGTCCCCTTACAGCACAGTAGCTATATGGGTTTCTGGACAAATTAAACTAAGAAATTAGTGATCAATATCATCTATATTGTTGTTTTCACTTCGAATACAAAAAATCAAGTGATTACCAACTTTGTGTTGAATATTTTTAGCTTGTTACAGACACACAGACTATATTACATACTAATCGTGAAATGCTAGTAACTTTTTTTTTCAGTATACACAAGCCTTTAGGCATGTGTATACATATACAAAGAAAAATCGTCACAAGTGGAATATTCATGGATTACCACAAGAAAACAGTGTATGTTAACTATTTTATTCCAGGGGGCGAGGGGGGTACTCCCATTTATAGGCTATACAGGTATGTGCCGCTCGACAGGGTATGGTTTTTGACAATTCTTAGTCTGGAACAGGGTATATAAATCAGTTTTGGTCTGGAACAAGGCCTAGTTATTGATGTTTCCTTGCCGCTGCAAACACAGAGTCCATTTATCAGTTTATGATTCAAGATTTCTTGGTCTGGAATAGGGTAAGGGTTTCAAGGGCTCGGTGGCACACCCCATCCTAATTATAGGGAGCAAAGGGAAAAAGAATAGAATAAGACTGAAGTTTTGTGGATAAGGTCAACATGTCATTATTTTAATCTCACTGCAGTATTTTATCCCTTTTTCCTAAAACTTGAATACTATAGAGCAGAGCCCTTGTTTGAAGCAATGAAATAATCCTGAGGATTCTGTGTTTTTTTTTGGTAAAACATGTCATTCTGTTCTCTAATATTACAAGTTAGAAATGCACTACTCAATGCTCATTAAACACTGTCATCCCCCCCCCCCCCCTAAAATCTGCATCCTTATAGTTAAAAATGTGTAGTGCTGTTCATAAAAACATGCTAGTAAAGCATTATAAACACCCCAATTATTCCATAGTTAGATTCAACATTTTTATAAAACTACTTTGCTATACTGTGAAGTTTCTAATATTGTCCTTCCCAACAGTCTCAAAATGTTTGGGCTATATTCTTGCAGGCGGGTGGAAGGATTCTTGGCTTTCTCACGTACAATATTTTTTACTATAAATTCATTCCTTTTTGCACAGCAGTACCATGTTTCAACTATAATAATTAATTTAGTTGTACATGCATTTAGAAAAGTCTCTGGTAAATTGTTGTAATAAACTAACAGTACTCTGTTATTTTACCATTCATTTTACCATTCATTTATATAGTTTGTTGTTGCTTCAGTTCAGTTCGCCGAAGATACATATATAAATTCACAGACAAACTCCCACATCATGCCCATCGGTCCGTCAAAAAATACGCTTAGAAAATCCACTGCACTTCTCCAGCAGACTTGCAGCGTGTCAGGATAGTAAAATGGTCCCTTTCCTCTTTGACCACTCCAGCCAGTGCCAGTCACATACAGTGGAATCTCTTTCGGCGAATCACTCGATCAGTTTATAAGATCACCGTTGATGACAGTGGCACAAAAAACACTGATACTTTTCCCTGCAAAACCCAGATGTGGCTTCCTCTTGTTTCGACGGTCAAATACAGAAGAACAAAGTCTTATTTGCCGAACAGAACCAAGCTAACGTGGTCTTCCTACCGACGGTTCCGCCATGATGCCCTCTTCATAAACATACATCACATCCTTCGTAACATAAATTTCACCTACATTACGACCTAAATGTCTTGAAAATGCCACAGAAATGATGCCTTACAATTTGGCAACATGTGAAAATAAATATACTGAAAGTCAGATTGGAATACCGGCCGATGGAAGTGGATTGCACAGAGCGATCGAAAAGAGTGCATTTTTCGACTCTGACATAAAGATGGCGGCCAGCGTCTACGCGCGCAAAGCGTAATGCCCCATGGGATACCCCTTCTTCAACGCTTTTTACGGACTTGAACATAATTCCTTTCCCTGAACGAGTAAAACGCCTCAAACTAATGCTGTTGTATAAGACCCTCAATGGTAAAACGCCTGAATACGTCCGAAATAAATTCAAATTGCTGAAAGACACACACTCGGTTAACACAAGGAACGCTGCCCACAACTTTATGCTTCCAAAGGTTAAGCAAACCTTTGGCAAGAAAACTTTCAGTTTTAGCGCTGCTTCTCTATGGAACAAACTACCAACTGAACTAAAACAAGCAGCCTCAAGAGATTCATTCTCCTTCAAGTTGATCGCATACTATGCAGGTTAACCTCACTGCTTCCAATGATTATTGTAATTCGAAACTGTCTTTATTAGTGCTTAGTTGTTACTGTTATTAATCATCTATTTTATTTATTTTATTTATGTTGAGGGCCACGTGTATATTATCTGTACGATATTAAGTGCTACCCTCGATAAATAAAGCAATATTATTATTATTATTATTATTATTAATGGTCCGTCCTGGGTCTTTTCAGGACTCGGAAATGACACGTGTTCCGCGCGCTGGTGTACGGTCGAACGGTCGGTCGGGCAAGAACATGTCGCTAAAATTTGACCCTCGTGCTATATGTATGGTGGCCCGCGCGGGAGCTCCGCTAAAAAAAACAGAAGTACTTTTTTCATTTTGTTCGTTTGAATTTTTACTTCAATATTATTACAAATAAATCATTTAGTTTCGAGTGCAATTCGGGGTTAATTCAAACGAGCGAGTTTTCTCACATGAGTCCGTAAGGCGCACTAGCATTAAAAGATTGCGAACTAAATGTAAACAAAACTAGTTGAGTAGTTGTACGAAGAAAGATTTTGGCTCGTGTTTTTCTCACGGCTATATCTTTCTCAATCATGGAGACTTGAGGATACCTAAGCGTCAGATTATTATTCAATGAATTCATTTTTAATATGTATTGGTCTTTTCGTAACGTCCCAAGGAAAACATTTTTACTAAACAAATATTTGAGACAACTAATTAACGCGACTTTGAAACAATTTACTTATGCACCTATCAATTGAAACCCCGACCCCCCCCCCCCCCCCCCCCCCCCCCACCCCGGGACAAGGTGGGGATTTGACTTGACATCCTTACAAATGTTGATAAACCCCCACACCAGTGGGCATGTTTTCTGGTAAAACCCCCACCCTGGTGGGGCAACTCAATGGTATTATGTCATTTTTAACAGTCTTAATAAAATAATAATGAGTGTATGTTATTAAAAACGTTATTACAAAATGAATTCCAACAAGAGCTACAATAATGGCAGAACAAGAAGTACATGTGGTAAAACCTGCATGTTTATATAATATTGATTTGCTCTGTGTCTTGTGCTGATGTACATGTATTGGCATAATGAATCTAACACAATAGAAAGGATAAACATTTTTCAGAGGTAGTCAGTCAATCTAGTTTCGCTGTTGAATAGTTTAAGTGTAATTTGGTGATAACTAATTTTACTTTTTAGTGTATCTAAATTTAACTAATTTAAATTTCACTTGCAACGGTCCTCAAAGTCTGGAGGCCGCATTTTGTTTTGTTTCCATATTTGATTGGTTAATTTTGTTTTGTCATTCACATCCATCAATCGTAGTTCAGAAATAACATGTACTTCCTGCCAAATTTAGAACCGTTGGTCGCGTGACACTAAGCTATTTAGTGACACTATTTAGTACTAATTTAGTAATCTATTTTTTACATTAGCTAACTATCCAGCAGTAGACACTAGAACTGCTCTAAAACTGTACTGTACTGTAACTACCACATCTGTATATATCTTATGTAATTAGGATGCTGTAGGATACAGTAGCAGGGACCCAAAGCTACTTATTCTGCACTGGAGGTACAGGAGGGACAGAACCACTCGCCAACCATTTCGTCTGCAAATCCTGAAAAATCCCCTACCTCCTTGGGCAAAACTTGCTTTCAAATGCGATCAAATCCCCCGCATTCCCCGACCTTGTCCCGGGGTGGGGGGGGGGGGGGGAGGGTCGGGGTTTCAATTGATAGGTGCATTAGCGATCTGTTTATAATTTATTCATGTTACGATTTTGCTTACTTTCGAAAGATAAATTGACATTTTATTCAATTAAAAGGTTACATTAGCCGAACCTTAAAACAAACTGCTTAAATATCATTGTTACTGATATAAATTCTTACCTAAAAATACAAGAAAATAGGCCAGAGAACCGTTATGAGACAGCCATTTTGCTCAAACGCAATCAAAAATTTGCGGGTTCACAAAGCATGCTACGTTCCATCAGTGCGCTCGCAGGTGCAGCATTTTTGGGGGCACATCGCTCGCCGCGCATCGAGGTTCAGGATTCTGGATACCGGAAGTCGTCAGCTAGTTTTTGCTCTCGGCCTATATGTATGGTGCTCCGCTCGTGCGAACCTTCGGCCCGTGTGGGAGCTCCGCTAAAATCTAAAGTAAGGTAACTTGATTTATACTCGGTGACACGTAGAAGTCCTCGGGCCGATAACCTTGAATAATGTTTAGAAAAATGTTCATTAAGCTTGTGAAGACAGAAATGACTGGGCGGGGGTGTTTTGCTGAGTGCAAATCACAAAATCCGGTCAGCGGAAATACCATGAGCCGCGAACCTGTACTCTCGTGTCAATTTTCCTGAGAACTCGTTTACCTGTGAACCCTAGCCACAAGTTAGCCCTAAAACCTCGTGTTCCCTGACCGGTTAGGGTGTGTTTTATGTTTTGGATTAGGATCTTAGTTAGTTTATATTGTCAGATGTCGGAGCCATTCCTGTATTTAGCGTACAACGTAGAGCACGTGGTTCGCGGTTCATGGTATTTCCGCTGACCGCATTTTCCAATTCGCACTCATCATTCAGCTGCACTATGCACCGTGTTATCTTTGTATTTAAATGTCTTAATTGTAATGGTCCAGAGTTTTTTTAGTGGCCTTAAATCGCATAAAATCGCATTAAGTCCCTTTAAGAGGGTATTCAGCAGTTACACCTTATAATCAGTTTTGCTTAAGTCGCCTTAAGGTGGCTCGCCTGGATTTTCCAGGGACGCACCATACCCAATTTGAACGGCTGCTACTCCACTGTAAGAGCACGGTCGAGCTAGCCACTTCACCCATTTACTAGAAATAGAATAAACTTTCCAAAAATGTAGGTTTGTTTGACATCGGTGTTACCATAGCAACACAGCGTTGACGTTATGTGTTTTACATATCAGCAATTTTCTTGAAATCTAGACCTAAACTTTTAAAACGACCTAGTGTCCCTTGTAGTCTAAATGTAGGCCTTCAAGACTGCAAAGTTTAAAAAAATTGTATGAGAGCGTTTTCGAAAAAAAATGGGTTGAATATTTTCATTCAAAAAATAAACAATTCGCCTTACTTCCTGTTTAGTCGTCGAGAACTGTATGTTCCGGACCGATTCAAACGCTGTTTTTAGCATATTTCATACCTGTGACATAGGACTACTTGCCATGAAAATTTCATTCCATTTGCTTTATTCGATTCCGGTCTATGGAATAATAAGTAATGTAATAAATATGCTCATTTTACTCAGCATAGTAATGTATTTGCTAAGGAAGCTGTAATTCGAAAACTAGTCGATAAATATTTTTTTTAATCCATTCACCTGAAATTCAACATGTACTACCCTTGCCCTGTAAATTTCAAGAGCATTGAATCATTTTAAGGGCACGAAATAAAAACAAAAACATAGGGAACTTTTACATTCATCCACGCAAGCTTCATTGCTGTATCATTTTGTTTATAGCTTGTGTCTTTCCGAAATTTCTCTTTTGTCTAGATTCTTCATACTTGTGTGCTTTTGAACTAACAAGTTTATTATGCACGCTTGCTACACTTCGCTAATGCCGGAACGCTCGTGCAAATTCTGTTTTTAGTACAATAGTCACGCTGCCAGTTGTAACGCTGTTATAATATAACTTATAATATTTATTTACAAAAGGTTTTATAATATCACTAATACAAAATCTCGTTTTTAATTTATATTTAGAACATGTGGTCTAGACGTCACTTTTCCCCGATCTGGTTACTAAAAACACACTTATTCAACATTATCATCCCGCACTGCCTAGCTTCATGGTTTAACTAATTTGCATGTCATTCTACTAAGAACAGAATTTGCACGAGCGTTCCGGCGGTAGCGAAGAGTAGCATGCGTGCATGGTAAACTTGTTAGTTCAAAAGCACACAAGTATGTAGAATCTAGACAAAAGAGAAATTTCGGAAAGACACAAGCTATAAACAAAATGATACAGCAATGAAGCTTGCGTGGATGAATGTAAAAGTTCCCTATGTTTTTGTTTTTATTTCGTGCCCTTAAAATGATTCAATGCTCTTGAAATTTACAGGGCAAGGGTAGTACAAGTTGAATTGCAGGTGAATGGATTAAAAAAAATATTTATCGACTAGTTTTCGAATTACAGCTTCCTTAGCAAATACGTTACTATTTTGAGTAAAATGAGCATATTTATTACATTACTTATTATTCCATAAACCGAAATCGAATAAAGCAAATGGAATGAAATTTTCATTAGAAGTAGTCCTATGCCACAGGTATGAAATATGCTAAAAACAGCGTTTGAATCGGTCCGGCAAACACAGTTCTCGACGACTAAACAGGAAGTAAGGCGAACTGTTTATTTTTTGAATGAAAATATTCAACCCATTTTTTTTCGAAAACGCTCTCATACAATTTTTTTAAACTTTGCAGTCTTGAAGGCCTACATTTAGACTACAAGGAACACTAGGTCGTTTTAAAAGTTTAGGTCTAGATTTCGAGAAAATTGCTGATATGTAAAACACATGACGTCAACGCTGTGTTGCTATGGTAACACCGATGTCAAACAAACCTACATTTTTGGAAAGTTTATTCTATTTCTAGTAAATGGGTGAAGTGGCTAGCCCGACCGTGCTCTTACAGTGGAGTAGCAGCCGTTCAAATTGGGTATGGTGCGTCCCTGGAAAATCCAGGCGAGCCACCTTAAGTTGTTCAAAGTTGCAACAAGCAATTCTTCATTTTTTTCTAAAAAGTCGCCTAAAATTTCCCGAAATTGACTTAAGTTGCTATTCATCGCCTTAAATTACAGCGACTTTAGGACCCCGAGTAGGCCTAAACCTATCAATTATTTAGTCTAACCTTGGAGTTAGAGGAAATTGAAATGTGCGACACTATTAATGATAGAACTATCCGTCAGTACAGTGTTCATGTATATTTCCAGGAGGCTAACATCTTTATCAGTGATCATTTGTTGGGATTCAAATACTCACGGAAGCTATAATGATATGGAGGGAAGATATATTCTATATATTCTTAATATCATTAATTGTATAGTTCTCATTAACTACTATTGACTAGTCTTTTCATTTACTCGGCGCCATTGAGACAACACGATCCCCAAAACTATTGTTCAATTTAACAGCGCTATAGCTCGACTTACAGTAACAATCTATAAATCTCCGAGAATCCATCATAAAAATTAACTGTATTTTCAGATCCATATCATTATATACAGGTTTTTAGTCGCTAACCAGCTAATACTGCTGAGCCGTATTTATTTTGGCAAGCCTTTAGGCGAGCGAAATGCGAATGACGAGTATAAAAAACGCAGCTGTCGGTATTAACTGGTTCGGCATACCAATATGCTGTATCGTTATATCGGTTTCCAGTTTACATTATCTCATACAGATACTAACACATCACATTTCACCTTTACTTGTTCTAATTCATTCGTAGTCTTGTCTATATACATTGACCGAAAACCCTTTTCAGAAAACCAGACTCAGGAACTATGATTTCATCAGCTGCGCGTATTATGAGAACTTGATGAGTCTTGAGAAGATTTATTTCTACAGGAATAGAGCATACAGTGCAAGCAAAAAAAATAGAATGATCTCCTCTCAATGAAACCGAGCATTGAAGCTCAGATTTAGTTTCTCCTACAAAATCATTGCCATTTTAATTTACAATAGGCCAATAATGCCGACATCGTAGAATGAGCTGCTTCCCCCATTGCCGCCATTTTGAATACGCCAGCCCCTGTCATATATACCTTCCATAAAAAAATGGTACCCCTTTCAGACTTTACTAACATTTTCACCCCTTAAAACACTTGGACGAATCCGCCGTTAGGTGCGTCTATTCGATATATTTTGAAAGGCCCTTTTAAATACCTAAATGACAGTTTTCCCTACCCTTTTCTATACTTCAACTCGTGAAATCCATACCCGGACCCGGGGAGCGGAGCCTCCCCGTATAGTCCATTATAGCGAGTACCCCCCCCCCCCCCCCGGCCTCTCAGGTAGACAACCATGATATGTTCATTGAATGAACAAGGGCATGGGATATTGGCTGCCTGTATAACTTCGACGGAATTTGATCGAATCCAAATGCGGATTATGAATTTTAAAATGGATTTTCTGTTCCGCCTTGGACATTTGGATTTACTCCAAATCCCTTGAATCCAACCTGAGAAAGACTTTAGTTTAAAATATTCAATCCAAATCTGGATTCCTTGAATTTGAAATCCAAGCGTTCCATTGGAAAATCAACCATGAGTCGAGTGTAGTGTGTAGTGTAGTGTAATTCTAACGTATTTCAGACAGAAGTAAGAGTATAAACACTGAATTGTAACGGACCTGAAACAAAGTCAAGTCAAGCTCCGGCTCAACCACAGATCGAATTGGAATTCAGCGTGTTGGTTTTTGTGGAGGGAGGAAAACCAGACTGAGAACCCGGTGGAAAACACTCGGAGCAAGGGCGTCATACACGCAACAAACTCAACTCAAATATGGTGCCGCGATCAGCAACAACAACAACAATTTTTTTATTTGTACTTACAGTGGCAGATTACATGGGTCGGATTAAAGTAAACAAGTTATAAAGTAACCGGGCACCCGAAATAACTATAAGGAGCTAATCTAGTCGGGTGCCCATTAAATGATAGAGTTAATTTTGCAAGTCAGAAAAAGGCGAAAAATCAGCAAGCACATAACATTAAATACGTTGAATAACTAATTAAGGTGATAATAAATACACACGCAACACACAATATACACACTAACAAACAAAGTTACTATTAGTAAGCAGGATGTGGGTCAAAACAGTTATTTAGATTATTAATAAAGATTTAGAAGTTTGTCTTTAAACTTTCGCTTGAAGCAGCGAAAGCTCAAAGATTTTATAGATTCATCAACATTGTTCCAAACTTTGGGGCCAAGATATCTTATATTAAATTTTCCATAATTTGTACGAATCTTTGGAAATGAGAAGGTGGATTTAGATGCAAGCCGAGTCCTGTACTTATGCTTACTGCTAGTAGCTTGAAAGAAAGTGTCAAAAACGTTAGGAAGATTGAAGTAATTATATCATGAAGTTTAAGCTGACTAAAAAGCGGACTAGTATGGGCATCAAATTTTGAAAAAGTAATTATGCGAATTGCTTTCTTTTGTAAGATTTCTAAAGGTTTGATATTGGATTTGTAGGTACTCCCCCATACCAGGCAGTTATAAGTGAGGAATGGATAAATGATGGCATAGTACAACAGGAGTAAAGTATTAGTATCAACAAAATGTCTAAGTTTGCATAAGATGTCTATACTCCTTGATAGTTTTTTGTAGACATGAAAAACGTGGTCTTTCCAGTTCAAGTGACAATCCATTAAGACTCCTAGGTATTTTATACTTTTAGACACTTTTATAATTTTATTGTTAATGATTATATTTATGGGGGCAGTAACTTTCTTTTATGGAGGATGAAATAAAACAAAGTTAGTTTTCCCTATATTTAAAGACAGCTTGTTTGCAGAAAGCCAGTCATTGATCTTACATAATTCATTATTGACTGTTGTCTCGAGTGTTTGTAGATTTGTATGAGAGAAGAATAGGTTTGAGTCATCAGCAAAGAGGTGAAAATCGAAAGCTGTAGAAGATTTATTAAAGTCATTATTAAGATCAGGTCGGCACAGAGGTGAGAAGTGAAGCATTACCACTTGTGCCAATTGTTGTGCTAATCGTAGAATAGTAGTGTCACTATGGTAAATATGCTAGTCATGAAGTGTCACTATGGTAAATATGCTAGTCATGAAGTTGCGAGTTGTGAATCCAAACTCCTAACCCTACATTAAAAAATACCCTAAACCGTCAACAACGGGTGCTCACTCATTTAGCTGACTGAATTTATGGTGTTTAGAGCTAGTCACTAATATGAGTTTTTAGGGCTAGATCACTAAACAACACATGCTTCTTCGTTCTCCCTATATATATGAACTAATGCAAATCCTAACCCTACATTTAAAAATACCCTAACCGTCAACAACGGGTGCTCACTCATTTAGCTGACTGAATTTATGGTGTTTAGAGCTAGTAACTAATATGAGTTTTTTAGGGCTAGATCACTAAACAACACATGCTTCTTCGTTCTCCCTATATATATATATATGAACTAAAAAATACCTTAACCGTCAACAACGGGTGGCTAACTAATTTAGGGTGTTTAGAGCTAGTCACTAATTTTGAGTTTTAGAAATACATCACCGCTAATCCAAATCCTAACCCTGCATTTAAAAATACAACTCTCAACTAGCCGGCCTTCATGACTAGCAATATACCTGTACCCGTAGAATAGTGGCCTATCTCCAGTACAAAAGTCTGTACCATAGATGATATCGCTACCCCAAGTATCTTAAGAGTATCATATCGTACAATGTTAGAGATCATATTAAAGTGTGACATGTGTCCTTTGTTACCAGAAATGAGTTATTTACATTTGGTAGGATTGCAAGTCATGGCATTAGAGGTTGACCAGTCCATACAATGATTAATAACAGTGTTTGAAAAGTCATATACCGTTTTTCTCATAATGACTTGTAAGTTTGAGTTATCAGCGTATTTATCAAGAGCGGCATCATTGTGATTAATTGTTTCTAGATCGTTGGGATGGACACATCAGTTACATATACAATGGGAAGTAATCGAACCGTGAACTTAATTAACATGGTGGTCCATGGTCCATGCACGTGATTCCGTTCCCATGGTAACCCTTCACACGGGTACAGTTAAAAACGAACCCTTTGTGTTGGTAGAGTTGGCGTTCAGTGAGCAGTTGTGAGTTCCATTTGTACATTCGTCGATATCTGATCGAAGAAATAAAACAGGCAAAATATGAAATATTTAATTTGAATGAACCTCATTGAGTCCTAATAGTATATAGAGGGTAGACATGCCATGTGTGGTACATTGGAACACTATCATGCAGGATACATAAAGTACCAACCTGTAATTGAGTAACAGACTCGTTGTTTAGGACCTACTTTCCAAAAGTACAAATTACTTGAATAACTGCTGGCCGTTTAAACAAACACACTACAGTTTCTAGATTTCCAAAGCTGCCATTTTTGTTGGATTTGGTCGCTTGTGGCCAGAGTTATGGCAGTCTCAATACGAGCAATATTACGGGTGTCTATAAAACTAAGACCTAAGACCTAAGACCTATAAAACTAAGACCTTAGAAACGTAATGCAGTTTATAAGTGGGTAAATAGAGATTTGAGTATTTTAGCTGCAGAAGTAAAAAAATAAGATTTTATTTGTGAACTTCAGGTGGAAAAAGGAAACTTTTTCTTCGAAATTTCCGCTGAATATGCAAGAGTTTGTCATGAGGTTTTATTTGGTGAAAATCGCTTCAGAAATAAATATTTGAATCCAAAAGCTGGGAAGGTTGAGTAGTTTTGAAATCCAAGATGGCGGCTAGCTAGCCGGCTTCTTGCTGACGGACACTCGTGGTTAGATGTTGTTAAGTTTAGTAGGTTTATGTGACATTAGGTTTGCCAAGACGCAGATATTTTAAGACTAGAATGTCCAGCGAACCAGCTTATATAGATGTTGGGGACAGAAAGTGACTATTTGTGGATTATTTTGTCTTCATTGATGTCCGCCTTTTCAGTTGCAAAATGTGTCTATAAAACTAAGACCTAAGACCTATAAAATATTTTTTTCACATTTTTTAACTATTTTTAAGGCTATTTTTATTAATTCAGTATAAAAACTACTTTTAAAATAGTGAAAACAATCGAAAACGTAGGGAAAAGGATACGAAAATATAGCATAGAGATAGGAAAAAAAAAAGGGAAAAATCAAGGGGAAAAATTGCAAGGAAAAATAGGTCTAAAATATAAAAAAATTGCTAAAAAATGGTAAGAAATGTTTTATAGGTTTTAGTTTAAAAGACACATTTTGCAACTGAAAAGACGGACATCAATGAAGACAAAATAATCCATAAATAGACACTTTCTGTCCCAAAAAATCTATATAAGCTGGTTCGCTGGACATTCTAATCTTAAAATATTTGAGTCTTGGCAAACCTAATGTTACATAAACCTACTACATCTAACCACGAGTGTCCGTCAGCAAGAAGGCTAGCCGCCATCTTGGATTTCAAAACTACACGTCCTTCCCAGCTTTTGGACTCAAATATCTATTTCTGAAGCGATTTCACCAAATAAAACCTCATGACAAACTCTTACATATCTCTTCTATTGATTCAGCAGAAAATGTCGAAGAAGTTCCTTTTTCCACCTAATTAAATTGACAATGGAAATCTTACATTTTGACTTCTGCAGCTAAAATACTCAAATCTCTCTTTACCTACTTTTATCAAACTCATTAATAATTCATGAAGCAAAAACAAAGGAAATCACCGACCGATAAGTGATCTTTAAATCTGATAAAGATTTCGTCCTGATTTACATAAACTTTGGCTTCGATTTTCTTGGCCAAAATAAGTCGTATCGCCAAAATAACTGAAAACATGACTCTCTACATCTAGACGTTTGATAAGTAAGATAAAGAATTCGAGTCCGGCCGATCTTTATCCGATTTACAAACTCTCGCTTTCAGCTCGAGTTTGTAAATCGGATAAAGATCGGCCACTCATTCTTTATCTATTACATAAACTTCATTGTGTTTCTAAGGTCTTAGTTTTATAGGTCTTAGGTGTATATATCTAAGGTGTATAGGTGTATAGGTCTATAGGTCTATAGGTCTATAGGTCTATAGGTCTATAGGTCTACAGGTTTATAGGTTTATAGGTCTATAGGTCCACGACCCATTTCACACAGTGAACGGAGGTCAAAAATGTTATTGCGCAATACCATATCTCGAATTTCTGGCGATGTTTTTTAATAGAGTTTATATAAAGTTGGATTTGTGTTGTTAATTACGATAAAACATATTTGAAAGTGTCCTCTTACCCTTGCACGTGACTCCATCACTATGGTAACCCTTCACACAGGTACAGTTAAACGAACCCTTTGTGTTGGTACAGCTGGCGTTCAGTGAGCAGTTGTGACTTCCATTTGTACACTCGTCAATATCTACAGAAATAGAGATTTCATTAATCATGCAACCCGGTGTTCGGGACTGAAAGTCCAATGACCGATGTCTATTTGATGACGTGGCTCACCGCCTCCCGGTTAGCTCAGTGGTTAAGTGCATGCCGGTCTATCGAGCGGGAGGTCGCGGATTCAAACCCCGGCGGCCCGGCCGGACCAACACTCAGGGTCTTAAAATAAGTGAGTAGAAGGTGCTGCCTTTACATAATACAGTAAACGGTTAGACCTTCACGTCTTCTTGGATAAGGACGTAAATTTAATATTGTAGGACTAGTGTCAATTTAAATACATTGATACTTAAATAAAGTCACTTTGTAACTTACTTACCTTTGCATGTGAGGCCATCTCCATTGTAACCTGCAGGACATACTTTAGGTTTGCATTCTTCTTTATCCTAAAAAGTTATGTTTGATTTGTTACCATACATTTCTTTATATTTTTTTCACTTTAACAAAGCGGATCCTCCCAACTCCGAAAACGGGAAGATTTTTTCTGTTTATAACAAAGAAAGCACCTCCCTTCAAAGCGAACTAGTAAGTTAATTAAAAAGGAAAACACTCACTCTTTGGTTCAGTCTATAAGCCGTATGAAGGTCATATATCTATGCTACAGAGAAATGCGACTATGGAGACCAGAAACTGATGACGTCGCCAGAGAAATAAGAACAATGCTAAACCACAAAACACGAACCAAAGCCATCCACGAAAACTGGGCATTAGACATGCAGAATCCTGCCCGCAACGGTACTAGATGAAAAAACGAAGAAACCGTACAAGTGAAAGCCAAAGATAAGAAAATTGATGCCGATTGACCCAAAACAGTAAAGAAAATATCCACAAGAGCATCAAATTAAAATAAAACTAGAATACGAGCAATATGGAACTCATCCAGTGCTAACCTAAAATCCACAATACCTTCCAGTTCATACTGCGCGTGACTTGTGAGTAAAAGACACAGCTAGTTATAAAATTAGCCTGCGAGGAGATGTCCATTCCGGAACGAACATCTGCATGCAGGCTAAGTACCATGCATAAAAAGTCTGGACCGGAACTTACTTAACTTGATCTGAAGGTATAGAGAGGTTCACTGTAATTACAAAATGAGTGCTGCATCAGTGGAACACAAATACTAGTTTAGAAATTCCAAAGAAAGTAATGAAAATTAAGCAATCCCATGTTTTGTCGTGCCTTTTTATTCACTTAGGGCCGATTTTTAGGACAAAGGCCTAATAATAGATAGACGGCGTCTAATATTTAGACTTTCTAAAAGGATTTTAGGGGGCTTATAACCGAGGGTGCTTAATTATATCCGGGGGCTTATAACCAGGTTAATAAAAACACAACTACAACACTCTTTAATTGACACTTAGTCTCTTACCATTCATGTACGAGAATGGGGTAAGAGAGGGGTGGAGGTGGCTGTTATAACCGGTGGAGCTTATAACCGGAATTTTAACAGTTATTTTGAGACCTCTAGAAGGATAAAAACATTGCCTTCAAACATGCAGGATATTTGTGCTTGTTTCTGCGCGAGAATACAAGATATGCGAGGGAAGTGTTTTCATGCAGTCCTACCGTGACCAAGTCTTAAACAAACAAAATATCCTTATTGTTGTCTAATTGTAAAAGAAATTCGTCGCCATTTTTTCGATCAAAATATTCCAAATTGAACCAGGGTTGTGGAACTCAACCTCAACACAGTCGTATCACATTTTTGAAACTTTCTCAACACTGAAAAAAATGAAAACTCTGAATTTCTAACGAGACTTGAAACAACCATGGAGCGGGTTAATCAAAGTCAGGACCCGGCTAATTTCAGATCGAATTGGAAGTTAGCGTGTTGGTTTTTGCGGAGGGAGGAGAACCCGGAGAAAAACACTGATGACCGCTTTATTCAATTATCGCCAGAGCGCTACAATATACAAATTTTCGAGTTGCGTCTCCTTCCTCTTCCATCTCCCTGTTGTTACGATAAAGCCGATTTCTTGAAAAAAAAAACATATATTGTTTTAATTAGCTACTCGAGTACCGTTTGGGGAAATTTGATCTGACAGCACACAATTTAGGATACGTTCGATTGACCGTATTCCGGAATAAGAATACATAGAATGATCACTACAAATCACGTTGACTGGGTTTGTTAGCCACTGGAATACTAAGTGTATGCTGAATATCATATGTCGGCAAGCATTTGTAGCTTACAGTGCAAAATATGCCCGAACCAGTGATTTCCAGAGACTATTCCATCTATTCCTATTCCGGAATACGGTCAATCGAACGCACCCTTAGAGAAGTACGTTGAAAGCATTTGGTATCAGTGGAAAATGGCAGTACAGCAATATTGTAATAATGTGGTCTTTTCCTGCGATATTCACCTTGCCATTCCTTGTTAGTGAAAGGTTTTGAGAAAAATAAGAAACATAACCTACCAAATTCTAGTTATAGACTTTATACACTTCAGATGAATAAAAATCATGTAGCCAGTTGTGCGACAAACCCAAAAATTATATAGGATGCGAAAAACATCTAGAAAATATAAAACACATTCTCACCTCAGTAGACTTGAGCTGCTGGAAGACAAACCCTCGCGTGTAGATGAGAACTTCTTCCACTGGTTTATTAGGATCCACTCCACATTCATTCAGTTCACAAATCCCGTTACTTGTAGCGCTGTACTCGTAGTTATACGAGACGCATCGCTGGTCTTCGTTACAGGACATGATGCAGTTGAGCCAGTCTTTAGCATGCAGAGTGAAATAATTATGGCGAACCAAAGCGTGCTCCTTGACTGTTAAAGGGTAAAATGCTGTTACACTTGCTCCGACCAATACAACGACACCAACGAAGAGCTCATATCTTAACATTATTGTGAATTACTGTGCAGGGAAATTGCAAATTCTCTTTTTAACCGAATAGTCCTGGTGTCCACACCTGTTCAACCATTGCTATCATCAATAAAGCGGCTCTGTGTCAAGATATAGGAAAACCTAACACCGTTTATTGACAAAGCTGTTTTCTTAGAATGTGAATGAACGATTTTCAGTATTTAAGCCCCACAATTGCAAAGTGCTAGGAGATAAAGGTCATTACGATCCTCCGGTTTCAAAGTAAACGTTATTAGATTCCTAGCCGGTTAATAAGGTTCCTCGCGTACAAATTGCTTTGTGGGTGATATTAGGCTGACCTGCGATGTCAAATGTTTGAAATTTGTGGAAAATGAGACTGCTTTAATATCTTACTGTTTGGATGATTTTCATGTTAGAACCAATGAAATACACATTACACAGGTGTGATATCACATATAATCCGATCGTTAATTATTTGCGAATGAGTTCCACTAAACCGGCGTTGTGAGATGTGTAGAACCAGAAGTCCATAACCAGAAGTCTCGATATATAAAAGTGCCTAAAAGCCCCACATTTCGCCAATCGATTCTCCATCAAGTAAATAGTTGAACTGTAAAATATGTTTTGATTTGAGTGTTGCATCTACGAGTTAATTATAGATGTTTCTATTTCCAATATGCTAATTATGTGATGTCCAGGAGGCCAACAAAAGGTCATTTCTTTCTCCTTGTCAATGAAACTATTTCCGAGTTTTACAAAATATGTGGTTAAATCACTGATATAAGGTCCAAATATAACATGGATGTTTAGATCAAATTTTTTCTCTGCCAGCACGTTTTGGTATAATAAATGAGGCCTCCTGTGTCATCACATAATTAGCTAGCATAATGGCAATAGAAACCTCTATATTAAACTCATTGACGCAACACTCAATATTTTACAGTTCAACTATTTACTTGATGGAGAATCGATTTTAATGATAAAATATTTGGGCTTATGGGCACTTTAAGATTGGCCCATCAGTTTTAGTACGCGATAATCTATTTGTAGGAAACGATTCTCGCTAAATGGATAGCCAAGTGTACTGCACATCACACCGCGGCAAAACGTTACGCGCATGCGTATTTGCTATTTCTTGTCAGCGCGCGGCCGCCCCCAGTTTCCCGCGAAAACTGAAATGAAACAACAGGCACATACCCGTAATTTTAAAATTTCTGCTTAAAAGTATCTATATGTGAACTGTTTTGTCAAAAACTAAGAAAACTACTTAAAAGCTAAGCCTAAGACTTTAACAGGTTGAAGTTTTCTTAATTTGTAATTCATTGTGAGTTTACTAAGTTATGAAATTGTTTACTAAAAAAGTTGAAACCCTCGGTAATTTGTATTTGATAGCAGAGCCTTCGTTCTTTTGGCCAGCGGAGCATACCGTTTTGCCGCGGTGTGACTGCACATAATTGTACCAGCAACTCTGATTGGTCCAAATCACGAAAGCCTTTGTTCTAATGAGACAACTGTTGTCTATAATAGAAACATGGCTGCCAATGTTTTTCCTCCACGAAAATAGTTTCAGCGCCGTTCTAAAAATAGATTATACCGTAACCCATAGTTAATAGAGTGGAATGGTTAGGAAACCCGGCAAAATTCATAGGGGCTAACAAAGGCGCTGCGATTTATGTTGGAAGGGGGCAAGACAAAATATTGTGCACGGTCATAGTTCATTAGCGTCCCCTCAACGACTGAACCCACACGTTTCTATTGGCTGATTGATTAACATATTCCAATATCCATTGTACGGTGGCCCAGAAGGGTCAACGCAAAAAAAAGCACAACACTAACACAAAAAAGCACAACACTAATACAAAAAAGCACAACACTAACACAAAAAAGCACAACACTAGCATAAAAAAGCACAACACTAACACAAAAAAGCACAACACTAACACAAAAAAGCACAACACAACGCGCACAAAAAAGTCACAACACAACGACAAGGGAGACTGGGTACTAGGGTGAACAGAGACTGGGTACTAGGGTGAAGCACATGGTCTCGGTCTCTCCCACCCTCACTGACACGCCGCCATGTTTTGTTCCAATTGCGGTTCAGAGACACCGTCTTCTTCACAATTTTGTACCAAGTGTGGCCATTCCTTAACTGATAAACCCTCAAGCTCTAGTTGGATAGGGTTTGAACAATTCAAGAGGCAGCGAGAAGAAGATCGGAGATCAAGGTTTGAGTCCAAGGGGAAGTCAAGAAAGACCGGACCTTCGGCTTCGGCAACTGGGACTTCTAAGACTAAAGCCAAAGGCAAAGATGTTATAATAAATATACCTTATTATAGGAAATTAACAATGCACGTTGACAACGCGAAGAAAATTTACGTTACACTAAATTAACGCGAATTTTTCAAAAGTTAGGTTTACATGCATTAAATTAACGCGAATTTTTCGATAAGCATCTTGCTTTATTTACTGCGATTTTTATAATTCTGCAAACTCGCACTTTACATTTCTGAACGCCAAACTGCGTTTTGGCTTCCGTCAATAAAACCTTCCAAGACAAGTGCACGGATGTTTCTAAGTTTTTTTTAAAGCCGAAAATTTGGGTTTGAAGCCTAACTAGACCCTATCAATTCAAAAGATCTTTCAAAGCCTCACGGTGAAATCACCAAGAGCTGCTCACTCGTTTGATTGACGGAAACCAAACCGCAATAGTGACTCTGAAGAGCCAATAGAGGAGTCATGAACTAATAAGGTTTTGAAATGAAATAAAGGTGCTTTAAAATAACAATGTTGTAAAATAGCGTGCATTAAATTTACATCGACATTAATTAAGATACATTAAATTAACGCGAATTTTGTAAAATCGCGTTAATAAAGTGCATTGTTAATTTCCTATAATAAGGTAGGGTATATGAGGTACTGTACTGAGAACGGTAATCTCAAAAAATGCCGAGGGAAAACCTCGGATAAACTTAAAACAATATCATGATTTCGATTAAAAAAATCCACTATAACTTCATTCTGATAGCCCTGGTGGAAGTAGCGTTCGATTAGCGATCTTATTCTTCTGGAATCTCCCATTATTCGTCATGGAGCATTCATGGTGTTGGAACCGAAGGAAGGAATGGAAACGTCCAGCGGTTTTTGCCAGTACCCAGTCTCTATTCACCCTCCCCCCAAAAAAAAAAAAAGATGGATGTGCAAGAAAGAATGCAAACTGCATATACATGTCAACTATTAAATTTACTATTAATGGTTCTAGATTTATGGTATTTCCCATGATACAATACCTTTGTTTAGTAGAAAACATATATATACATGTATTCTTCTGCGAATCTCTACCTCACCCTCCTTCTCGGATGGGTACTTGAAATTGCACTGATAATTCGTGCATCATATTGCATTCTAGTGCATCATATTGCATTGTTCCGTAGTCTCAAATGAATAAATAAATAAATAAATGAAAAAGAGCTCAGCATTGGTATAACTAATCTCCTGAACACCAATGTGCTGATATGCTATTTCCTTTTATTGCAAAGGTTGTCAACTATTCGCTGCAGCATGGTTTGCTCACTAAGAACATGAAGGAAGCTCTAATTACACCGGCATTGAAGAAGGCGTTTCTTGATCATGAATTATTCAAGAATCATAGACCTCTATCCAACTTGATGTTTCTATCCAAGACTTGTGAAAAGGTTGTTGCATCACAGCTTACCTTTCATTTGCATGATAATAATCTTAATGAACTTTTTCAGTCGGCTTACAAGTCTGGACATAGTACGGAGTCCGCACTTATGAGAGTCCATAATGATGTCTTACGCGCCATGGATGATGACAAATGTATAATCTTAGTTTTATTGGATATTTCTGCAGCCTTTGACACGGTTGATCACCGCATTCTTCTGTCCAGACTACGCAACCGATTTGGGATCGTCGGCATGGTGCATACGTGGTTTACATCATACCTCTCAAAGATCGCAATTTGTGTGCATAGATGGAGCAAGATCATCTAGTCGTCCCCTAATTTGCGGTGTTCCCCAAATCTGTTTTGGGGCCTCTACTATACCTTCTATATACTGCCCCCCTTGGGGACATTATGCGTTGTCATGGTGTCTCCTACCACATGTATGCGGACGACACCCAAATATACTTATCATTTAAGCGGTCTTTGCTTAGAGACAGGCAGAAGTCGCGAGCGAGAATCGAACTCTGTATCCGTGAATGACAGTTTTAGATGATATCTAATAACCTCATGCTAAACAACGATAAAACTGAACTATTGGTCCATCATTCTAAGCATCGACCACAGCCTCAGTTGGAGTCTCTTGCTGTTGGCGATGTCCCCACCATGCCCACTTGCTCTGCTCGGAACATTGGTGTCGTCTTTGACGATAACATGAACTTTGATAAGCACATTAACGATCTTTGTAAATCTGCATTCTATCATATTAGAAACATCTCCCAGGTTAGGAAGTTCCTTAGTGTAGAATCGATCAAAACGTTAGTTAATGCATTTGTTGTTTCGAAAATTGATGGATATAATGCACTTCTCTATGGACTCCCGTTCTATTTATTACAAAGGCTACAATATGTACTTAATACGGCTGCGAGACTCATAACGCTATCGCGCAAGGCTGAGCATATAACTCCTTTGCTCATAGAGCTCCATTGTTCTGCGGCAATGAGCCTTCCCCACATACGATTTTGCTTCATATGTTTTAGGTGTCTACAGCCCAAACTACATCTCGAAAATAAAGTATTTGTTATGCTATTGGCTCTTTTTTCAACCAATGAAATTACGAGAAAGAATAATAGAAAATTAACACCTGTTAACATTCCTTGCTCTATTGTTTTAAAATTATGAATAATACTGCACCATCGTATCTAAGAGAGTTACTTGTCCAATATGCTCCGGTGCGTAGTCTTAGGTCATCTAATCAACTTCTTTTTCACCAGCCTTCATATAATCTTAAATCTTGTGGTAAGAGAGATTTTTCTGTATCTGGACCAAAATTGTGGAATAAACTTCCCCTTGATATTATAAGATCAGTCCGTCTGTCAGTATCTTTAAGTCCAGGCTCAAGACCCATCTTTTTACGACGGCTTTTTTCTAATTTTATTGATAACTATTTACTTTTGTTTTCTTAGAGTGCAGACGGTAGAGGCATGTGGCGGCTGTTTTAGCTGAATAGTACTGAATAGTGCCAACATCCTTCCCTTCTCTTGTTTAATTGGTGCTGTTTTGTGCTGTTTGGTTGTTGTCGCATGCTTTTATTGTTTGCACTCTACTTCTACTTTTTACTTCAATTTTTAGCCATAGTTCATTATCTATATTCACATTTATTTATATTCATATACATGTTTTTCGTTTTATTATATTTGAATTGTAACTAGTTTTATTGCGTATTTTGTAATTGTAACATTGTAAAGTGCATTCGGGCTTTCTAAGGAGAATTGCGCTATATAAGAATTTAACATTATTATTATTAATGCATTATCGGTCCTAATCGGATGTGCCTTTGATCATGAGCTTAGAGAATACCATGCTGTGCATGAAGAAAACAAAGAAGACCGCTTAAATATTGCGAGGGCCGAAGGGCCGAGCCTAAATTTATGAGATTTTACTGCTCTCTAAAACACTGGTTTCCTGTGTTCTGGAGACTAAACATTGGCTTAGCATTAAAACAACAATTTAATTACATTTTACATGACAGGTACGTCAAAACTTTGATGTTGAGGCATATTGGTCTATGGAGACTAACACTTACATTAAAAACGTCCTTCGGGATATCAAACATAATCACTCAACGACAACGTGGCACAAACAAATGAAAAATCGTTCCCTATCAGAAATAAGGTTTACCCCATAATTCCTCTTGCTTTTAAGCTTTTACATTTTTCTAGGACATTTTTTTGCAAGTGTATATATAAAATTGTTGTTTTGTAGCATTGGCATGTTAAAAAGTGCATCACTCGGACACAAATATTAACTTCGACGTTGTATACGGGTGTGGAGAAAAAAACATTGACCCCCAGTACATTTAGACTGGGGGTCAGTGTTGTCTTCACTCCCATTCAATTCTACCAATGATACAGCAAATTAATGTTATGATTATTCACACATTTCAATAAAATATGTATACTAATTTACTCGTCGTCTATATTTCCGTTATCTATGTCGTGTTATTTTCTGTCCAAAATACGTTGTCTAATAACCCAACTCATCAGTCCCTGATTGAGCAAAGGAGTGTGGGAGCTTGGCAAACTGAGAGATCCGAAACGAGCGCCAGACTGAGACACTTACCTCCATGGGATTGTTTACTTGCTATTCATTCAATTATTTACCCAAAAGGGGGGAGGGGGGTCACGGACACCCTGGGATCCCCCCTAGCTACGCCCCTGTACCAGTCTTGTGTAATGCCAGCAAGTCCAGTGACTGTAATCTGTCTTCTATAAATGCATGCTGGGAAGCATTAGTTCTTATATCGTTTCGGTTGAGCTTTAGCTACATCTTCTCCAACACGTTTTTATGCGTAACTTTCAAGGGTCTTTTTCAAAATGACCACCGAGCACACTCATCATTTTGGTACCAGAGTTCCCCTCACCCATCCCAGAGCCTTTGTGCGACTTCCTGTGACACCCCGTGCGCTTACTAGCTTAGTACCGTGCCGCCAATTATAACTTAGTAGCGATTGAGGACGAGGCTGCTTGAGATGGCCAAGAAAACCTTTCTAAATAGCTGTATAACCCAATCCAAAAGATACAAACACACCTCTTAAAATAACGCCGTCTGACCATTTATTCACGACATATTCAAACGCCTACTAGACTAAATTTAAACATACATATTTCTCGGCGCTTTATTGTAGTTAAAAGGGGTGGGATTTACGGATCAATAACGGTTTCCTGGAAATCCCCACCTACCCCACCCCCCAATTTCACCATAAATTTAATGGCTAATCATTAAATACACATGTATACCCAAGGGAGGGGTGGGTAAAACATCCATTATAACAGTAGCAACTGGCAAACTGAAAAGGTCCTTTTTACGTTTAGGATACTTAAACTGAAACTAAATAAAAAATGGTAGCATTTCTCTTTGGCTTTCGACCATGTTAAAGGGGAGAACCGCTCCTTTCTACACAGGAAAGGAAACAGTGAAGACATGGGGACGCATTTCAATACTGCCTACTAACTGCATAAATTTGAATGTCCTTTCGTTCAGCAGACGGCTTTTATCTTTCACGAAACAGTCATTTGCTGTAAGAATTATAAATCAGAATTTATAATAAAAATATTCACATATTGTTCGAGGTACCAACTGGTATCTCTTTACCTACGAGTCATTGCGTGAAGCAAATATCGATTTGCATTTGTAATTTTACGACCTAATGCATCGTTCGCTTATATTCAGTGTTTCCAAATGTTCGGCCGCATATTTCTTTGATTCTTTCTGTATAATCTACACAACCTGATACATAATAAGCCTGCTATCCAAGAGCCCATTACCCGAAGCGTCCATATGTACTATATATATGTTAGCTGGCGTATTTACAATTTGGGCTATTTTTAGATTTTTTCCCCACGAATAAAATGTGTTTCCTAAATGTTTTTGTTCACGAATGTTTTTCTTTGTTCGAAAGAAAAACAATACCGGCGGAGATAATAGCCTGTACCGTTCGTTCATGCGTTCAGTGTTCGAACTCTAGCAAATGAAAGTACATTGCCTATAAAACAATGAAACCTGGTTCTATAAATAGCGCAAGGTGTACATACGCCAACTCAAAGATATAGTATGGGAGAGAGACGCTCCGGGTAATGGGCTCCTCACAAGATTTCATTCTCAAATCGGTGAAAAATAATATCTGCTTAAACGTGCGCTCAATCAATTTCCAGTAACTTCAAGCGCCTTGTCATATGGACCAATCTGATTCCATTTTCTATATCTAGGATACAAACTTTTCCTGTCAAAGTTTCTGATTGGATAAAAAAAAAAATTGCGCCGATATGAGCATTTTGGATATTAGTACTACTAAATAGTTCGGGTGAGCCCAACATTTTCGAGAGTGCAATGCGTCTGGTATAGCAGGCTAGTTACATGGTATTTCATTGGCGCCAATTTTTTATATTTCCCCGCCTTTTTCTGCAGCGAGAGCGTGCGGTTCTTTCAGCACCAAAACGGTTATCATGACTTCCTTGATTTTGGCGGCAAAGCAGGTGGTGGTGCGTCCTCATTGTTCTCTAGTTGTACGCTAGCCATCGTTTCACTTGTCTGCGAAGAACGTGGGGGGAGGGGTGGGGGCAATGTCGGTGACACTCGTAAAGGGTGCCTTGGAGGCAAGGGAGGGGCTTTAATTTCTTGCTCAGCTGGGAACCTTGAAGGTACATCCGGCATGGGCTCAATTTCTTCCGAAGAGTTCGCATTTATCAGTGGCATCGAATTCATTCGTTTGAATGGGTAAGTCGGCAAAGGCCGCTCATCGTGAACAGACGTTGTTCTCAGTTTAACGGGCCTTGGAGGAAGACTCGGTGGTAAAGCCGGCGGCGGTGGTTCCTTCTCCGGAAAGTTAATATATTCCGGCTCCGAGTCGCGAAAACCCGTAGGGTATTCTGGGATAAAAGGAGTATTATCACTCGGTAGAAATGTACTCGATGTCAGTGGTGTCCGAGAGAGACTGGTATGGAACGTGGGCCCCGTTGGTGATAACACGTCGCCGATGTCTCCCAAAAATATCGAGGACCCCTGGGACGTAGATCTTCTGAGACTGGACTGGGAAGTAATGGACAATCGTGACAACTGAAAACCTGGTTTGGTGCCTGGCGACTTGAGTGGAGTGTCACTATTCCTCGGCTAAATGATAGAAAGAGAACGGGTGAATTGACAACGGGATCTACTCTGCTTGTTACAACAGCTGGGTTAAATGATGGTCTTTTAAAGTATATATGGTCCAGCATTGTTATCATTAGTATCGATTCCACATCAAGTGAATAGGTGAATAGTAGCCTCGTCTCCAGCCTTTTCACTTAAGAGCGGCTGGATATTGTGACATCTTGTGACACTGATCACTGTTTCGGTTTAGCCCCACGCCAACTACTGCGGTTAGGGCTAGATTCCATCAACACGGTATCTCCCTTAGATTGACTATTATCATCAATTGTCAAAATCGCTAGAATTGATTATAATCCTCAATTTAACCTCGAGGTTAAAACCAGTCAAGTATAAAGATAAACAATTGTCGAATTCCGAACGGCGGTAGACGCGCTTAGTGTAGTGGTCATGACGTCTGTACTACCAAGCACTACACGCAAACGGCTACGAGTTCGAGCCCGAGTAGGAGCGCTCAAAAAAAACTCTCTCTCGTTTACCTTCCTTTCTTGTTTACCTGTGAACCCCAGCTCTAGGTGAGTGAGAACCCGTCGTTTACCCGTGAACTCGTCCGATGGTTAGGGTTTGGTTCGTAGTTCGGGTTAGGGTTTGTCTTAGAATGATGATTATAATCAATTCTAGCGATTTTGACAATTGATGATAATAGTCAATCTAAGGGAGATGACGCGTTGTTGTGACATCACTGTTTCGGTTTAGCTCCACGCCAACTACTGCGGTTAGGGCTAGATTCCATCCGCCAGAAGGACGCAATCCCAAAATGCACTGCACAAAAATACTTAATTGAGAGCAGGAACTGGTGTCTAATGAAGTAATCAAACAGCATTCAGTATAAAAGTTCTAAAAAAGCGGTTGTTGACAGCAAATCCCTCGGGGCGTAAGGGATAGTGACGGTTGGGGTTCGGTTAATAGATGGGTTAGAGTTTCGGTTCCAGTCTTCGTGGAGCAGATATTTTTTTATATAGTCGAGGGAAGCGTACTTGTTCGCCTAAATTTCTAAGTGCCGCTTTAGTTTGTACCCTAGAAATATAACATCGAGAAAATTGCAATTCGACCTTCTGGCGGATGGAATCTAGCCGCGACCAACTACTACTACAACGGCCACCATTTTGAAAAAAAAAAAACGCTTGGCGATTGTATGATGGGACGACCGAGTAGAGGCCTGGGGATGAGAATAGTAAAATATTTCTCAATTTGAATGGTGCATCAATGAGCTAGAGGTTTCAATTTATCATATATTCAAGCCGGTGACGTAAACCCAGTCTTCATTACTCGGGCCAGGCCTTCGGCCGACACGAGTCAGAAATCGCAAGTGCTCATTTTCCAAGTCGAGCTTTTTCGCCACCAACCAATCAGATTACACAGGAGCCCATTGTTCGATGGACAACTCAACATGTGACAGGATCGACCGATCAGATTCGACACCGCTCGGTCTAAGTTCTCCAGGCAAAATATTGAGAATTTCCAGCATTTGAGCTATTCTTAACCATTCTTTTGCTGAATTCAAAGGCTCATTCCACTGAAGTACCAAGATGTTCAGTTATTCTAGGGCTGACATGACTTTTAGGGGCTTTCAATGGAAAATTCTCACATTTACGAAAGGAGATGTGATCCCAAACGCACAGCTAAGTACTCAGCTGAGCTGGTCTGGCCGGGTCAAATTATACCGACGACATATAAGTAAACACAAACTTTTAATGCAAGCTTGCAGTGTTGTCATTTATTAGGATAATGGCTTCAAATAGAGTAGAAACTGGTCCGATTTCTCAGTTCTTGGATCTTACAGTACTTAAATTCTCCGGGTTAGGAGTACTTTAAGTTTTAGTTTTAAACATTCGAGCCCATCTAGTGATCTATCACAATTTGGTGGGAAGACAGACGACTCCAATCATCCAAAAACCGAGTGGAAATCGCATGTTTATTTCTGAAATACATCATTTGGGATCAGTTAGTCTATTATTTATTTGAGAACTAATACATATATTTTGTAGGGGGGAGGGAAGGGGGGGATGTTGATGTTTCGATTTGATCGGTACGTAAGTGTTGGTCTGTTGTGCAGAGGTAGTGGGTTCAAACCCTGGTGGGACCTTAAAAGAGCTGGGAGAAGGTACTACTGCCTAAATGCTGACATCTGCAAATGGTTTATAGATCTTCATGTCTTCGTGGATCAGAATGTTAAATCGTAGGCCAACACATAACGCAAACAAATCTCTGGTAGTGACCACCGATTAGTCTTATATAGAGAGAGTTTATTAAAACAGTGTCCCTTCCCTCAATTAATATTATAATATTTTTGAGCAAGTTAAATTCATAGACAGTGGTATGTGAAGTTGATACGTTATAATCACTGGGAGCAGTTATGAATAGGCCTTTTGCAAGAAACAGTCAATGTGCTGGTATAATACTTTGTTTATGAATTAATTGAGCTCTCCATGGTAAAGACGTTGCCATGGATTTTGGATGACAAGCAACAATGTATCTTTAAAAATGCTGTTTTGGAAAGATCGATTGAAGGTGGAAAATAGCAGGTTTTGCTTTTAACACTACCGATCTCGTACAAGTGCCTTTAAATATAGTGCAACCACATGATTGCATTCCTGCAAAAGGTTTAGAGCGGATTTCGCTTGAGCAGTTGAGTGTCGAAAGCAATCCGTGATTGCTTTGGTTTTGTGTTTGCACAGTTTTCCTATTGGCTGTGGAAAATGTTTTGTGATTATCAGCCAATCAAGTGCTAAACTAAAACCAAACGTGTTTTGGTCCATCACGCCATCAATCATCACGCCATCAATCATCACGCCATCAATCATCACGCCATCAATCATCACGCCATCAATCATCACGCCATCAATCATCACGTCATCCACGATTGCGTTTACTTTTCCTCGTGATTGGTTCAAGTAAAACCAATCGTTCGTGATTGGCTCATTGTGTTTTTACTTGTTCGTGATTGGCTCATTGTGTTTTTACTTGCTCGTGATTGGCTCATTGTGTTTTTACTTGCTCGTGATTGGCTCATTGTGTTTTTACTTGCTCGTGATTGGTTCTGTGATTACTTTGGTTTTGGTTTTACGACACTCAATCGAAAACCGCTCTATTCCATTATTTATAAATTATCATGAGCATCAGTAGTAGTGAATCAATAATTATCCGGTTCCCCTAGCACAAACCATGTATGACACACAAATATGCTAGAACTCCATGTATTCACCTATTCCTCGGTGGCCCGAGTTAAGGCTCACTCGACCCCTTGCAGAGCGTTGATAAAGATTCAATATGGATGGCGAGTGTTTATTTTTAACAAAACTGTCGCTAAAATAAGACAAATCACTTCGTTAAATCGAAAACATACGTTTGGAATAGCTTACGATGAGTTATCTGAGTCGTGTTGTGAATATTTGACATTAGACTGCTTCCAAGTCTCTTCTATTAATCTTTTTTTTAGAATGGCTAGACATGGTACACGTAGTGGGAGCCTACTTACAGACCCAGCCAACTACGTGTACCATGTCTAGTCATCGTTAGCCATCTGGAACCATGTTTAGCCATTCTAAAAAAATGCAGAATAGAAGGGACTTGCTTGCAGTCTGATTTGACATTTGAGAGGCTCGTGGACGTCGAGCTTAAACTTCAAACTCGCGACAAAAACGCTGTTTTCGATCCAGTATTTTCTCGGTCCTGTATGCATTACCGAGATCACAAAAAAAACACAACCATTAGAATAAAATTCAAGAAAGCATGAACTTACACACTTAAGAGGCTGTTTACAGTTCCTTGGCTCGATCTCCAAGGAAATCTTGTAGAGATAGTCTTCCATTTCTTTTTCGCTTCTCCCTTCGAAGGAATCGAGATCTTCCAGGTATTCCTAAACGATAAATAGATGATGTTATTACTGTCAGGCTTCTTTGTAACATTGTGTTGATAGGCCGGAAAACGCGTTGTTAGCAAAATAATTTGAGGCAAGAAAAGGGAGGGAGAGAGGGATGGAAGGAAGGAGAGAAGGAGTGAAAGAGGAAAGGAGAGGAGGGGAGGGAAGGAGAGAAGAAGGGGAGGGAAGGAGAGAAGGAGAGAAGGAAGGGAGAGAAGGAGAAGAGGGAGGGAAGGAGAGAAGGAGGGGAGGGAAGGAGAGAAGGAAGGGAGAGAGGGAGAGAAGGAGAGAAGGAGGGGGAGGGGAGGGAAGGAGAGAAGGAAGAGAGGGAAGGAGGGAAGGAGAGAAGGAGGAGGGGAGGGAAGGAGAGGAGGGAAGGAGAGAAGGAGGGGAGGGAAGGAGAGGAGAGGAAGGAAGGAGAGGGAAGGAGACAAGGGAAGGAAGAATGTGCCAGTTACCAGGCTTCTAACCTGGATCTCGTGGAATGTTTTTTTTTTATTGCTGGTTAGCATGCACATTATTCGTATCTCATGCCGGCGCGGAAGAGGTCTGGTAACAATGGTACCAGAGCGAGGCCAGTTGTCCCAAAAGATCGCAAAACGAAGGCGTTCAGAAATTTCCTGTCGTACTACACTGTTATGTTCTATTGTGTCGTAAGGAAATTCACGTTATTTTCCGCCATCGTCTGTAGATGTTTCTCTTCCTGTGACAAGCTGGGACAACTGACCTCGATTTGATGCCTAATAAGGTCAGTAGGTGTACGCGCGTCCACACCGCGGCAAAACGTCACGCGCATGCGTATTTGCTATATCTTGTCGGCGCGCGGTTGCCCCAAGTTTCCCACGAAAACTGAAATGAAACAACAGGCACATACCCGTGATTTTAAAATTTCTGCTTAAAAGTATCCGTTTGGGAACTGTTTTGTCAAAAAATAAGAAAACTACTTAAAAGATAAGCCTAAGACTTTAACAGGTTGAAGTTTTCTTAATTTGTAATTCACTGTGAGTTTACTATTTTATAAAATTATTTACTAAAAAAAGTTGAAACCCTCGGTAATTTGTATTTGATATCAGAGCCTTCGTTCTTTTGGCCAGCGGAGCATACCGTTTTGCCGCGGTGTGACGCGCGTCGAATGCTTGTCCATATACATGCGCAGGTGAACATGCAGAACCCACTTTCCATTGGGTGCCATTCTTTATGAAGTTGCTCAAAATCCGACGAACGAGCTTCGTCATAGAAAAACACATTTCGCTTTACCACTGATTGCTGAATCGATTTTTAAAGTGGATAAGAAAAAGAGAATATTTTTAACTACCCACCCTTATCATAGGTTCCATCTGCAAACAGTACGGCTGATTTTGGTATTGTTGAATCTCGCCCGTGATTTCAGCAACTTTCCGCCTGGGAAAACAAACGTAAATCATGACGATTTAAACACAACGTACTGAACACAGCTATTCTCGCAACAGAACGTGCCTTAAGTTATCGTATAAAATAAAGAGAGCAAATTGACCCTCTGTGCGAGCCCATAATATATTGCGCGAACTGCTGTGATCACCTGTTTACACGACACTTGTTCTCCGTGAATTCACGAACAGTCACCGCAGCGCGCACAACAACTGCTCTTCAACTAGAGAAGATTTCGTATGCGTGAGACAAACTACGGAATATCCGTAGCCTTGCCGGAACCGTGCTGTGCCGTATTTCTGTAATTTGATTGGCAGGTCAAAAATAGGGAAACCATTTCAATGTCACGGCATACACCCCATTCCAATATGGCTGATACACGGCCGGAGTGTTGGGGCGGGAGACGAAAACGAGGGTAGTTAGGCGGAAGTCGATGTCAAGAAGGTCATGAGGCGGGAATTTCGCGCAAGTTTTGAAGCGAGTTTGTTTTTTCGAGAGGGTTGGAATAAGTAGATTTCATCCCCAGAGAGTTAGAAAATATGGCGGATATTCAGACTATCATTTTCACTGAGGGATATATTCTTCTGTGAAAACGATAGCCTGAATATCCACCATATTTTCTAACTCTCTGGGGATAAAATCTACTTATTCCAACCCTCTCGAAAAAACAAACTCGCTTCAAAACTTGCGCGAAATTCCCGCCTCATGACCTTCTTGACATCGACTTCCGCCTAACTACCCTCGTTTTCGTGTCCCGACCCAACGCTCCGGCCGTGTATCCGCCATATTGGAATGGGGTGTATACCGTACAGTAACAGTGCTGTAGTTTGTCCCACTCATACGAAATCTGCTCTAGTGGAACGTGTTACTGAAAGACCTTTAGACTTTATATCTGGAAAATCACAGGTATGTAACAAGTGCTGTTATTGTTGTTCTTATTACAGTTAGCAAATAACTGATCGTCATTGGGGTGCGGGCGCAATGGGTTAGTGCACGGTACATAGAGCATGCGTAGTCCTGAGTTCGATTCCAGCCGCTGACCACATCTGTACCGACTCTTCTCTGATCCGAGTAGCTTGTATCGCTTTGAATTCTCTTAATTGGGAGCTCCGTAAGAGAAGGGGGTAACGTCGTGCACCGTCGGCGTGCTGGAAGAGCAGTCAGTTCGACTGAAGGGCTACCGTCGTTAAAGTGCATGCCTATAAGCCCTAGCCAGAAATAATTTATTTGGACGCAGTAAAGTGTTTTAAATCTTATTCAACCATTTTTGGGCGATTTATGGTCGTAGTATTGCTATAAAAAGCATTACACATCATTGAACTGACGTCATTTAAGGGACGTTATGCAAATGAGTTGAAAATGAATAGGCAATATTCGTATTCTCACGGACGAGCTGGAACGAACACTCAATGGAGGCTCATGCGGGGGAATTCGCTAAAAACTATTTAGCATTAGAAAAGATTCCCCCGCATGAGCCTCCATTGAGTGCTCGTTCCAGCTCGTCCGTGAGAATACGAATATTGCCTATTGAGTCGTAACTTGAATTTCTTCATTTATACAGTTGTTTTCCAGGTGTCAGACATTTGATACTTACAATCTTAGAGAATGATCGTTTAATAAGTGGAGCTGACATAAAAACAGAGCAAAAGGAACCATATATAGGTCATCCCTGAAATGACGTCATTGAAATTTGATTCCTTAATAAACGAAATTGCAAGCTACAATTATTATTTTTCCTACGTCGGTCATTTTGTTTTCCAGTTTGACTTTTAAATCAAAGATAACTGGCTAGGGCTTACAGGCACTTTAAATATAGAACTTTACTTTACTTTAAATGACATCACTATGACGACCAGTAGATAAAGACCAATACACATCAATGTATTTTACCTTTTACTAAAATTTATAATGCCTTCGGGATGATTCGGTAGAAAATCTGGATTTCCCTCTTCCGTCTTGAGAATATTCGTCAAATACATTCCTGAACGGAAAGAATGGTGACACGATATACAAAACTATAACATGGATACACTATAGATTCGATGGATTGAAGTAATTTCACTCAATCAAAATGAATTAGATGAAGAGTTAACGATACCAAACATTCATCTATTGTCATTGAAGATCTTGTAGGTATTTGAAAACTCGACAAATGAAAAACCTAATAATGGTTTGAAAGAGCACAAAATAAGCAAGATTGTCAAATTTTAGAGGCAATCTTTTTTTCCTTAAAAAGTTATAAAATTGCAAAGATAAAAAAATACTGAGAAATGTATAGTGGTGGGCATTCGTCTGTAAATTTGTCGAACTTCGTTATACAAATTGGAACTTGAATGTTTACTGACGTAAAGTAGTTACCACCGCGGGTTTCATCTGCCTAGGAGCAGATTCTTCTTACCTGCCACAAGAGAAGATGCCGAAATCCTGTCAAGTTTACACTGAGCATGCGCGAATCACTGCCCCATCGTCTGGTCTCGTCAGTCCGGTTTACCGTCGTCAAACCGGTTTTTACTGTGCACGCATTGATTTTCTTGAGATACCGATGGTCAAGTCTCGAGGCCACTTGATTCAGCCTCGGCTCGAAATTGTATCCAAGCACTGCTCGCGCTTAATATAAACTTAACAGGATTTCGGATCTCTTCTTTGCTCTCAGTGCTCGCATGGTGGTTTCCTATTCACTTAACATTAGGCTAGTAACAGAAACGTACATAATCCACGCGGAGACCACAGGCCACCCACCCCGGAATCTGCTACATTGAACTCAAGATAATTTTAATAAACTAGCACACACACTCACCGAAGAAAGGGACACAGGGAGGGTTAATTGAACGCAGTTTCTCGATGTACTTCTTGTAGTGATCACTACTAAGTTCTTTGGCTTCCTCAAGAATCTGGCTTCGTTTGACAGACAATTCCTACGAAACGGTAGCGAACAATTAAGGTGAGCTTCATGCTAAAAAACTAGGCAACAACAACAAGAAGTTTATTCGTACTTAAGTTACATATTTAGGAAAAGGACAGATACTGGAATAAGGAGATGGAAAGTACCAAAGTTAAGTACAGGTTATCTGGAAATAAGCAAAGGCTAATCTAAGCCTGCTGTAGGCTAATCTAAGCCTGACGTACGCTAATCTAAGCCTGCTGTAGGCTAATCTAGGCCTGACGTAGGCTAATCTAGGCTTGCTGTAGGCTAATCTAGGCTTGCTGTAGGCTAATTTAGGCCTGCTGTAGTTTTGTTCTTGGTACGTTATCATAAGGTCAAAAGAAACAGGGCCTTACAGCAACAATGACGTTAATTCTTTTTTCATGCTGTTCTCAGTTTCTCTTGCCAGCTATAACATTTCTCGTCGCTGATTGGTTCAATTCTGACAGCTTGACATTGACGGCCTGAAAGCTCGTTTCTTATTGGATAAAATAACCTGCTATAAAAAGAACATGTTGTGTTGTCTAATAACAGCGCGACACTGGTGTTTTACTCTTCACCTGTGTAGATGTAGAATCGATATTGAGTAATGCTCGAACGCCAAGGAACGTAAAGCGGTGTTAATTTTATCTTCTTCTTTCTCGTAATTTCATTGGTTGATATTCGTACATTCAATAGAAAACAAGCAAGGCAATATATTTTCATTAGATAATTTTTGATGTTTTAATTTAGTTTTGATGAAACTACTTGTGGTCTAATTTTAAAGAAAATCGTTATTGGGTAAAGTTCTCAAATTTGTGATTCAAATATCTTTTGTCTTCCCTCTTTCTGATTGGCTGGATGGCGATTTCTTTCAGTTTTCACAGAACAAATGACCAATAGCATAGTTTCCTTTATTTTCAGTTGATAACTTTGACTGTGGACGTCTCAAATTTAAGGCATATTCAAGCAAATTCGTCATTGGGAATTGCTCATTGCCGCACCCTTTTGTCATTTGCTCCTGTTCTTTGGCGAACCATTACTTAATGATTTAAAAATGGACTCATAGGGGGCGGCCTTCACCTCCTCGGAACCTGGTATAGTACTGGCTCTCCAAACAATGCCCTGAAACAATCACAAACCCCAACCCTAAAACATGGAATTCTTTGTCAGTGCAGTCCAAATGGGATCCAATAAAATGCAAGGTTTTGAGAGGTGAAGGCCTCCTGCTCATAGCCACTTTAATAATCAAAATGTCATCCACTCTTTTTCTTCCGGAAAGGTGAAGTAATACGGGAACATTTCATGCAACTTGTCGCGCAACAATGTTGCGTTGCGAGTTGAAGCGCGATGTTGCTCGTATTACCACCCACTCGAGCAACTTGCCACGCAACAAGTTTCCATGTTGCAAGTTGCAGCAACATGTTGCAACATCGCGCTTCAACTCGCCCGTATTACTTCACCTAACAAATATTTCCCGTTTTCTCACCGAAGCAACACTGAAATTTACAAATGTTTCCCCAACGGTGTTTCCTCGTCTACCCAGGACTTTACGAAGACGTATTATGCCCCCCATACCGCGAATTTTATGCTCCGCTGGCCGAAAGAACGAAGGCTCTGGAGTTCAAATACAAGTTTCTGAGGTCTTAAACTTTGTAGTAAATAATTTATAACTTGGTAAACTCAGAGTGAATTACAAATGAAGAAAACTTCAACCTGCGAAAGTCTTAGGCTTAGCTTTTATGCAGTTTTCTTGTTTTTCGCGAAACATTTCACGTAAATACGCGTACGTACTTAAAAGTAGAAACAGGGGTGATTGTCTCCGTTTTCTTTTAGTTTCGGCGGGAAACTGGGGAGACTCGCGCGCGACCGGCCCATCAGAAGCGCATGCGCGTGACGTTTTGCCTCGGTGTGGGTCAGACCATCATCACTCAAGTTAAAAACGTCAACCAGTGTACATCCCAGTTAACACAGAGCGTTTTAAGAATACTTTAGTAAATAGGTTAGTATGATCTACTTATATAATTCCCAGTTTCTTATTCTAGTGTATATGCTGATTAGTTTTTGTAACATCTGATGTTATCAATGCTAAATAAAGACATCATTACCAGTAATACATTAAATGCAGAAGCCTCACGTCCGTGTTCACCAGTCTCGGGATTCGAAGTCTTCTTTGGTTAATATGTTAGTTTGGTGTCTACTTTCTCTGGAAATTCTTTGCTGATCGATGTCTCTCCAAGTTTGAGGAATGTGTTATATTCGTTCTGAAGTGATATGTTGTGCTCTGTTGGCTCGCTGCATGTCAGTTTTCCGGCGCCGGTCGTGCGGCAATTATTAGTAGTAATTCAGTAAATAAATTGTACCACTCACTCTCGTCGTACTGAGCCCACAGTCAACTCACGTGCGATTGTCTGTGAGCTCCTGTAGTGACTGGAGTTCGTGAAGAACTTGTTCAAGAGCTACTTACTGCAAAAGTGTGTTGTAATCTGAAAACTTGTGATGAATTAAGTGCGCTAACTACTTCTAAAATACCGTTGAAATTATTCAATTCTTGAAACACCTACAAGAAAGAAACAATGGCGTTAGTAAAAAAAAAAACGCCACAGCATCGTCACCAGCTACTGGAAAGGGAACATCGGCTCAACAACGTTAGCTCTCAAATGTTTCTTATGGATGTCAAAATCTAATGCTGTGTTTGTCACAATTATTCACCGAAATGAAGGTGATTATCGAGCCGAGAAGCGACGAGGTAAATATCCACCACTTTTCGCCGACACTGAGGAGAATAATTGTTTTAGTATATACCACACAAATGAATTACCAGCACCAAACAGTTATTTTATTTTGTCAAATGAACAAAATCTCGCGCGAGGTGATCGCTGCTTCACTTTGTGAATAGCAAAGGATATTTACCTCCGGACTAGCCAATCAGAGTGCGCGAAAAGCACTTTCACTTATGTGGTATGTATTAAAATTTGTTAGTTACGTTAATGCATATAAACTGGATTGGGTGGATAGCGTTATTCACTCTTTGAACAACCAGGGCCTGTTTGTTAAGTAATAGAGAAACTTACAGTCAAAATATCAATAATTCTAGTGAGCACGCTGACTCTCTCCTCGAGGTTGGGCATCTCTAGAATGCTCTTCTCAAACCACACGGTGATCTTGTTCGTATGATGGATCATCTTAAGCAAGTTAGGAGACGTTAAGTGCTTGAGGTCCTCTTTGGTCCACACGCTGCCAACAAGCTCAGACGGACGAACAGCTCTGGAGAGAGTACAACAAACATCATCAGCGGTAAAACGTCACGCGCATGCGCTTTTGATGCGCCCAGCGCGCGTGTCCCGTCAGTTTCCCGCGCAAACTGAAAGAAAACAAAGGCAATCACCCCCGTTTCTAATATGTGAACTCTTTCGCCAAAAACAACTTTAAAGCAAAGCATAAGACGTTAACAGGTTTAAGTTTCTTAATTTGTAATTCACTCTGAGTTGACTAAGTATACAGTTATTTACAAAAAAAGCTCAATGCCCTCGGAAACTTTACTTGAAACAGGAGCCATCGTTCTTTCAGCCAGCAGTGGGCAACATTTTGCCGCGGTAGCCGCCACACAGCGGTCAAACGTCTGCGCATGCGTCAAAAGTCTTGCAACAACAACATTCCAAAACAAATTCAAAGCGAGCCGGCGGCCGTCACTGTTCACACATCCGTTTTCAAACCTTGAGAACTTTTTTGGTAAATGACGAAAAAAATTGGTAAACTCACAGTTTGAAGTTTGTTCAATTTCCCGTCGACTGTGAAAATAAAAAGCTTAACTTTCACGTATTTTTCTTAACTTTTGGGAGTAGAAGTTCACTGTAATATGTTTTAAGGTAAATTTTGCGCGGGAAATTCGCGCGGCCGCCCACCAGACAGACCGTAATACACACGCGCAGACGTTTGGCCGCTGTGTGGGTGGCCGCGGTGCGACCCTTGTCACGGCACAAAACAAAGTTGGGCTGTCTGTGTTTCTTCACGAACTAACCAGTCTTTTCTCGAGAAAACCAGCCCCGAAAATACCTAAGCCAAATAACGAATAAGATCATATTCACTTCATATCAAGCTGTCAGAATTTGTATAACTTTTGATCTGTCAAACAACTGAAGTGCCTCAACAGTTAAGGTTAGTTTTCACGTCGCCCTTCAGTCACAAGGTCTCTCAGCCACAGTTAAGGAGTGAATGGTACGCCAACACAAATCACTAAATGACTGGTCCCTCGGGAAACCGTGAGTTCGGTTTTCCCGAGATCTCTGTGTCGAGAGGATACCAAACTCAGCAGGTTTCCTGAGGGACCATTCATTATGTGATTTGATATTTAGCTGTTTAAAATAAAATTCATTTTGCCTGAGTTTTGGCAAACAACTATTTCGCGACACATCACACATTTAAATGGTATCCCGCGAGGGCCAGGATACATTGGATTTTGACGACTGGCACGTGACCCCGGATCAACAAATGCGAGCGTACATTAGGTCTCACAAAATCCTTGCCCAGATTCCGTAGATACATAAGACCAAAACAAAGCCGCATCTTGTTTAAAATGATGCACACATTAACGTTAATGTGCAAAAGTTCTAAACTGTTTTCGATGTGAGTAAAATAAAGTCAAACAAAGTTGCACATTGGCATACCTGTAAAGTTCTGACTCAATCAAAGTTAGTTGACGGGCTATTTCTATAGGATGCAGCTAGAAAATAAAGTCACAATCGATTCAATGTTAGTGTGTTAGTAAGTGTCAAACATAACCTTGAAAAGATATGCAAAATGTTTGTAAAACGTAACGCTGACATGTTTTTACACTCACTAGATTTTGGCATTGCGAAAAAGACTGGACTTTGGCACTAGTGCGGGTAAATAGGCCTTTTACACGAAACAGTCACGTGGTCATATATCACTTCAACGCATGAATTGATAGACGAATCCTTGTTTACGTTTTTCCCTCATTAGAATGCATCAAACTTCTAGCGACGTACATACAAACAAACGGAGTCCATAACTCGAAAGAGATCTTTATAATCACCGAAACTATGTTTTATGATAACCAATAACCTTACCGTCAGAATATCGAACTTCTCGAACTCCCTGGCCAAGTGCCATTCTATTGCAGGTGGATCTTTCTGGAACGTGATTTCTGGAGCTAGACTGTTAGTGTCATAAGACGTCTGAAGAACAAAAGGAACCGAGACCGATTTTAGCTTGTACATGTGTTGTCCCAATTCAGATCATGTGACAGCTCTCCAGAGGATTCAGTGCTTTGTTTTCCAATTAGAGACACTTCTACATTTCCTCTTGGGATACAGAAAAACAACAAAACCTCGAGGGAAAAGTCACGTGACCTGAATTGGGTCAACAAATGAACGGTGCGATTACTGTATCTGGGGCCACTTAGACAACGAGAACCAATCACATTGTGGAATGAAAACAAAACATTCCAATGTTAGAGCGGTTTTCAATTGAATGTAGTAAAACCAAATGCAAACTACCCACAGCCAGCCAATCATAACGAGAGCGAGTAATCACAAGTAACTCATAAATGGCTTCCCTGTGAGCCAATGGCAAATCAAAGCAAAACCAAAACCAATTTGCGTTTGGTGTGATTGGTTGGTTTACTTTCTCAGCCAATAGGAGAGCTTATTAAACGCAAAACCAAAACACTTCTGACAGTCAATTGAATCCGCTCTATGTGAGCCAATCAGTGTCGAATACAAGACAATAGAATTTCAAATTACTCAAACTTAGAATTCGCTTTGAATGAATTGTGATTTCTTCATAAGTTCCGGGGCTTTCAGACCAGTTTATATCGTATTACACGTAGAGTATAAAGGTATGTCTGATTGATGAACGACAAAACTTCAATGGAAGAAAGTCTGGGTCAGGTAAATCTGCAGTGTTGTTGAAAAAACATGGGGAATACGACGTCGGTTTTTTAACTCACAGTCGCCTACTCCTAAAGTCATTAAAAGCTTTGTGTTTAATTGATCGTGAGTTCAGAGATAAGCTCGTAACCAGGCTTTCGAGGTATTGTATATGCGAGGCCATGAGTAACTATTAGTAAATATAAATAAATAAATATTTTATTTGTTATAACAGGCTTACAGCTGGTGGGGGCCTGCTTTTACTCCTCACAAACTCCCCACTCCATTAACTGTTTTGGACAGAGTACGCTCGAATCACGGTTGATTTTTATGGAGGGAGGAAAACCGGAGAAACCGGAGAAAAACCCTCGAATGCAGATAAGGAACCAACAACCAACGTAACTCACATATGGTGCCTGAGCCGGGAATCGAACCCGAGACCGCAGCGATGAAAGGAGAGTGTTTTACCACTGCGCCAACCTGCATCACCGTTACCCTAGCAATGACGTTATCAATGACACTACCAAGAAATCAGGGCTCAATCCCGGTTTCTGGGAAACTACCCACCCACCCCTCTCTTGGATATGCATCGTTCTATTAATGATTAACCATTAAAGGATAGGGTGAAGTGTGGGGGAGGGGTGGGGGAAACCGTGATTGATCCGACATCAGTCACTTTCGAGTTCATTAGCTGAACTATTGAGTTATATGGCAGAAACCTGTAGTTTCTGTGGTCATTCCCTCTCATTTCAAGTCCTTACCTTTCTTTCGATGACTTTATTGATAGACTCCACCCATCGTCGCATCGCTTTTCCATTAACATCCTCTAGGAACAGTGTTAACTTGCGTAGAAGCTGAAAGTCCCTCTCGAAGTCATAAAAATGATTATCTACCCAATGACGAATGCCATTGAGGACCCTGCAAAACCGAGTGACAATAAATGTGACACTAGTTTGGAGACATAAAAAGGGACATACATCTTATTAGTATATAGCACACCAGTGAATATCACTTTTCGCGTGCTCTGATAAAGGCTACTCGAACAGTGAATGTGATTTCGAGCGAGGCAGCGATAATTTTGTCCATTTGACAGAAAATAAAATAACTATTCGATGCTGGCTATTCACCTGCAGTGTGGTATATACTAAACAAGAGGCTGGGAACAGCCTTAACTCGGGCTGTATACACATAAGCGTCACCATTTTTTCTACATTCTTAACATTCCAGACATTCCATTCTGAGGCGTGGTCACAGGGGAGGGGTGATACTCCACTCCTATTATTTATTAGGAGTGGGGTAGGGGAGCTATCAGTCGCGGTGACTTTCTGCTCTCTGCTCTCTGCTCCCCTAGTATATTTATGTAATTTAATATTTTTGTTTTTCATCATATGAACATTAGATATATTTTTCTCGTATGTAAATTAAAGAAATTGACCTTTTACTGTAAACACTACTTAAGAAATATAAAACATTTCCCGTGTTTCTATAGAGTTATAGAAACACGAGTGGGAGTTTGGGAGAGAACGAGAAATGCCAGTGGGAACACGAGCCCGAAGGGCGAGTGTTTCCACAGCTATTTCGAGTTCTTCCAAACTTCCACAAGTGTTTCTATAACTCTATAGAAACAAGGGGAAAATGTTTTCTATTTACTTTATAAAATAAACAAATAAAAGCACGGAAACTCTCGCTTAATTTGATAACCAAAACGTAAATTCTCACAACTATCTCAAGCGCGCGCTCAACTGACTATGTTTCTATAGAGTTATAGAAACACGGCTTACAGCCAATCAGAGCGCGCGTACTATCGAAACTATTTTATAATTAACAAATAAAGAAGCCTTAGCCATGTTTTATACTATCATAAAACACGATGGGCATTTGAGAACATGAGAGAAATGTTAAAGCACAAGCCGAAGGCGCGTGCTTTCAACATTTCTAGAGTGTTCTCAAATGACCAGAGTGTTTTATGATAGTATAAAACATGGATTTAAGGCTTCTTTATCTGTTTTATAATATAGATTTACGCGCGCGATGAAAGGAAACCGCCAGTTGAAAACTATATAACACGGCTAACCATGTTATATACTCTGATAAAACATGGCTTCTTAGCCAATCAGAGCGCGCGTACTATCGTATCTATATTATAATTATTCATGTAACACACGTCTACAATTTACAGTCTGCTGTTCTGTTGTACTGGAGGTTCCGAGTACTAAAATATGATTGTCTCAATGTTTATATTTATCTCATATCATAATTTGTATCCTGTCCATCCTGCCGATAGAGCTGCCGCTATATTTCACTATTGTTCTTTCTACAGTCATGTTAATTGTATTCGTGGTCAATTCGTGTGCCTCTGTGTAACTTTATCTGCTGTGTTCATAACTGAAATGCATGTTGGTTATCTCTAATTAAAAGCTAAATTACCGTCATTCACAAAAAAATAATCTTGTCCGTGGTGTATATTACAGAGTTACATAAAGGGAACTGTTCGAAGCCTTCCTCGCTCGTGAGAGGATTCTCGTTTAACAGCTCTAACGAAAGTTAAGCATACGCCAATAATCTCGTCACTCGTGGTCTAGCGGTTACTGTTTGGGTCGGGATTGTGTCAGTCGTTCTATAAATATTAGCTTCCTGGATTCGATACCTACGCTGAGCGTAGTGAATTTTTTTTTCAAGTAGAGGCTCCCCAATTCCTTGTAAAATTTATAAGTGCCGCTTCGGGTGCTCAGGAAATATTCTAAGTCCCAAATTATTCATAGTTTATAACAAAGGGAGTTTTGTGACGCAGCGGTCTGTGAGGTTGTTACACCGAGGTAAAGCCCCTATTTTAGAACTCTCCACTTACAACATCTAGGCACCTGAAGAAGGCTAGTTTGGCTAGCTGAAATATAGTACCTTTAAAACTATATACACGTTGTTTCAGCTTTGCTATAGTCTTCAGGATAGAGTAAAAATTATATCCGCAGTCTGTGGCTTCCGGTTGACCTTTTCGACATTATGCGGCGCCAAAGCGGCGCGGTGTTCAAGTGTGTGCACTTGAACTACTTGAACAGCGTGAGCTGATTGGTTGGGGGCGAAATACCTCGACTTGGAAAATAAAATGATTAATAAACACTTGCGATTTAAGACTCGGGCCTGCCCACAGGCAGCCCGAGTAAAAAGCGGCTCGGTGAAGATATCACGTTTTAGAAAGAAATACACACTGGTATTTCATCGATAATTATATATTAATGAGCGGTATTTCACGGCTAGATCAGGCCAATCAAAATGCACCAAATTTCGCGCCCTTTCTTTATCAGCCAATAAGAATTTAAGATTTTAAATCGAAACTTTTGTTTTCCGGTTTTTCGTGATAACTCTATTAAGAGGATAATATGGTTATATGGAATGCCGACGAAATTTTTACTCGAAATTCATATTATTTTGGTATACTACTCGCCTAAATGTTCATTGTATACCAAATAATACAATTCTTTCGTGAAATATTCGCCGGTATTCCATAGAAAACCATGAAATAACCAGTGATTATACATTTTGTACGTAGTACAAAAGCAAACTTTGAATTGATAAGTTAAAAATTACGTGCCGATAGTTCGACTACGTAAAGCAGTTTTCATCAGTTAAGTTGATGAACACGTAAAAAACTGATAGCTAAATATCTGTTTCATGTTTTTACGGTTTTGTTTCAGTCAGTATTTAACTCTTACATGTTGTATTTAACCACCTGGTTAGCTCAGCCGGTCTGTCGTGACGGCGTGTTCAAACCCCAGCCAGACCAACTGCCACTCGGGGTCTTAAAATAACTGAGTAGAAGGTGCTGCCTTTGTGAAACAATTCCGTTTTCGAACTAAAAATTGTTAGACCTTCATATCTTTTCGGATAAGGACGTTAAATCGTAGGTTCACCAGTGGGCGAAGAGCCACCTCGTGGATGTTGTACCGCTGGTTAATCCCATGTTAATCCCATGTTAATCCCATGTTAATCCCATGTTAATCCCATGTTAATCCCATGTTAATCCCATGTTGTTATCATCATCATTATCGTACTTAGCTACCCGATGTGTCCTTGTTTTGTAATGGTCAATTTCTTCTTGATTATTAACCAATTAGATAGCCTCTTCCGCAGCAATCTCCAAGTATCGGAAACCGCGGGAAATAATCTTCAATTGGGTTACCTGTGCCACCTGCCACAGGGAGCTTATCTGATTTCTTAGAAAATTAGAGGTGCTTCGGAGGCACACCGCGGCAAAACGTCACGCGCATGCGTATTTGCTATTTCTGGTCCGCGCGCGGCCGCCCCTAGTTTCCCGCGAAAACTGAAATGAAACAACAGGCACATGCCGTGATTTTCACGTTTCTGCTTAAAAGTACTCATTTGTGAACTGTTTTGTCAAAAACTAAGAAAACTACTTAAAATCTAAGCCTAAGACTTTAACAGGTTGAAGTTTTCTTAATTTGTAATTCATTGTGAGTTTACTAAGTTATAAAATTATTTACTAAAAAAGTTTAAAGCTTCGGTAATTTGTATTTGATAGCAGAGCCTTCGTTCTTTTGGCCAGCGGAGCATACCGTTTTGCCGCGGTGTGCTTCGGGGGAGGGTACCAGTCAGAGGATGTTCAGTGAATATTTGTATATGTAGTGATGGACAGCAGCCTTACCTAAGTTGCACAGGCTGTGCATATTCTTTCCTAAATCTCTTCAAGTCTTCACGTAACACCGTCTTGCCTCTCTCCATCGCTAGGTTGTCCTCCTCGCTCGGCGGGGGCTCGGGGATCTTAAATGTACGAAATGTTAAAGACGAAAAAACAAACGCAAATGATAGCCTGCGTCTGAGACGATGTACTCCAAGTAACTACGCACACCGGATGCACCTTATTCATATCACATGCCCGCACGGGATGAAGGCTGTAACAATGGTTTCAGAGCGAGGCCAGTCGTCCCAAAAATTGCAAGATTGCAGTCAGTCAGCAATGTTTTAATTTCAGTCTTCGTACCGCACTGTTATGTTCTTTGTCATAGTTGATGGCGGAAGAGAACGTTGATTTCCTTGTAGATTGTTCTCTTCCTGTGACAAGCCTCGCTTTGACACCGTACAACGGTAAATAAAATATGTCTATGACCCAAGGCTGTCATTAAGTTGCTCGACAAATGTAAAAACAATGCCGGTTTTTGCTACTTGAACATATGTCCACCAGTTCTCCAGACTATCTATTTCGAGATATCTGCCTATACATATGTCACTGCCTCTATCGATAAGAATTTATTTAAAAATATATATATGTCTTCTCTACCTGTATATCTGTCCACCAAATTCCAAGAGTCTATTTAAACGTATTCACTTATCTACTTCTCTGTCTGTATATCTGTCCACCAGTTTCCAAAATTGTCTATTTTGAAATGTTTTTCTTGTCTTCCTGGCTGTCTGCAAGGACTGTTTACATGAAGGGAGGTTGACCCTAGCACTAGGGCTATCTTCATTGTATTGTAATCTCTCGAGACTGTTTTGCATATCGACAATGCTGCTGGTCCTTGCACTAGGGCTATCTTAATTGTATTGTAATCTCTCGAGACTGTTTTGCATATCGACAACAATACTACTGGTCCTACCACTAGGGCTATCTTCATTGTACTGTAATCCCTCGAGACTGTTTTGCATAACGACAACAATGCTGCTGGTCCTAGCACTAGGGATATCTTCATCGTATTGTAATCCCTCGAGACTGTTTTACATATCAACAATGCTGCTGGACCTGGCACTAGGGCTATCTTCATTGTACTGTAATCCCTTGAGACTATTTTACATATCAACAATGCTGCTGGTCCTAGCACTAGGGTTAACCTCCCCTCATGTAAACAGGGCCCTAAATCTATCCACTGTCTTCTTTCCCTGACTATTTGTTTTCTTTCTCTGCCTGTTTACTAGTACTCCATATCCTTTTCGATGTGTAGTTTTTGATTTCCTTCTCTAGCCTGTACACTTCTCTAATAGTTTCCAAACTGTCTAACCTCCGTATGTACTTATGTCTCCTTCTCTGCCTGTTCACTAGTTTTCCTGTACATCTTTTTCGATGTGTTTTGTTTCTCCTTCTCTAGCCTGTAATCTCTCCAATAGTTTCATGTGTACAATTTTTTCTCCCTTCTCTGCCTGTAGGTCGGTTCTCATTTCTAGTACTAGGCTACCACATGGGCTGTCCATCTTCACACTATTGAGTGACCAGTTGATCAATTCATGTTCAAAGGATATCTCATTATCAGTAAGTCCAGCAGTTCACGTGGTTTACAAAACGATCTGTAAGTTGTGAGAAACGTCCTAACAAACGTAGGATCTGGAAATAAGATGCAAAGCATTAGTGAGATGACTACAACATACCAACACCTCCCAGAGCACCACGTAATTGGTACTTATTATCTACAACATATTAATACATGTACATTTGCATGACTGACACTATGAAGTATGTTTACCAGGGCTGGATCCAGATGGTGTCTTACGAGGTACTTATTGACTAAGTGGGAGGGCCGGATGGGAAAACATTTGGGTACGGACAGAGCGGTTTGGGAACGTAAGGTGCTATCTGTGGTGATCACAAAAGCGTGACATCATCATGCATAAGGCATGACATCATCATGCATAAGGCGTCACATCATCATGCATAAGGCGTGACATCATCATGCATAAGGCGTGACATCATCATGCATAAGGCGTGACGTCATCATGCATAATGCGTGACATCATCATGCATAACGCGTGACATCATCATGCATAACGCGTGACATCATCATGCATAACGCGTGACATCATCATGTATAAGGCATGACATCATCATGCATAAGGCGTGACATCATCATGCATAATGCGTGACATCATCATGTATAAGGCGTGACATCATCATGCATAAGGCGTGACATCATCATGTATAAGGCATGACATCATCATGCATAACGCGTGACATCATCATGCATAAGGCGTGACATCATCATGCATACGGCGTGACATCATCATGCATAAGACGTGACACATCATGCATAAGGCGTGACATCATCGTGCATAAGGCGTGACATCATCATGCATAAGACGTGACATCATCATGCATAAGGCGTGACATCATCATGCATAAGGCGTGACATCATCATGCATAAGGCGTGACATCATCATGCATAAGGCTTATTCATGACTGGTTTTACTTGAACCAATCACGAGGAAAAGTAAATGCAATAAGACTCGAAAGAAATTGCCTAATTACCTTTCAACACTCAATCGACAACCACGCTTCAAACCGCTCTAACTGATCCCAGAGAGAATGCCTTGTGCCCTTCCATATCCCTACCACAATTTTTCAAACAGTATGACATTACTGCAATGACTCCTTACGTACCAGCATACTTGTGATGTGTCAGTCTTTCTATAAGCTTCACCAAAGTCCCGCCTTTTATTACTGGAGCAATACTATTCTACGAGTACCAGATGAAAAATAGTTCAGTACAATTTAACCTTGGTTACGACAATCACATCTTGGGCATCAGGTAACTATTTACCTCTTGTCCTTCTTCAAATACGATGTTGTCTTCGGCATCTTCAACTGCAAAGCTAAAACAAACGACACAAACAAGGTAACACTCGTTTGGATTCTTATGAAATAGTTCCTCATAATATTGAGCCATTGGTCTGTTACATAGGATTGAACAAGGAAGAGAACATAAGAAGAAAGTTCTAAACTGGAATTAATCTTAGGTTAAAAGCACGAGGGAACATTATACTGTATATCAAGGAGCAGGAAACATGAACATCTGCCAGATGTCGTTGTTTGGGTTTTTAGGGTGAAGTTGGTGAGTTTTTTTAGATAAGTGCATCTGGGGGTAATATACTGGAGACAAGTACACCATTTCAACTTTTTAACCAGTTAAAAGATAAGTAACGGGTGGTCATCAGTGTACACCCGAGTTGTGACATCCACATAATAACTAAAACGAGTCCATTGAATTGCAACCAGGTGACTTTTAATCACCTATGGATACGCTCATGTTGCAGTATAAAAGAGTAATGACAATTAAAATTTGCCAAGAAAACTTTTATGCGAATTACAAAAGACGAATTCCTAATAAAAACTCTTCCATGCACGCTTTCCTACCACCTAAGGGTCGTATTGTTGGAAGAAGCTCCAACTTACCAGTATTCCTCGGGACTGGGTATTCTCAAGGGTATAGCTTTCTCCTCCTCCATGAGCATGTGATCTAGTAAACGGTCCAGCGTGCTAAAAAAGACAACCATATACCACGATTGGCTGTGATAAGTTGGATCATAACTCTCCCTGACATTGGATTTTTCTAAATAAAGTTGAAATGATATGCTAACTCATGGGCACGGAAAGCGAACTCTTGCTGTTTCGAACGTGCATCCTTTAGTACAACTTAGTAAAACTCCCAAGTTCCTTTTTTCCACTCTAAGGCTAACGATATTAACATTACCAACAACCTACTTTCCACAAAGGTTACTATTACACCATTTTAACTTTGTGTTGAAATATTTTACTTGCATGCCTACAAATGGAGGCCCAAGGATACACAATGTTTACTCCGTTGGTTCCTATTCCTAGAGAGTGCTATTTCTGTAGCTTTGTTTTAGGGAAATTAGAAGGCACAAATCACATGACAGCCTCTTAAAGGGAATCTCTACTGAAAAACAATGTTAAATAAATATTAATGAAGGGCTGTGCACAAACAGGGCGTAAGTGACTCTTGATCACGTTCTAAATTCTCCCTTAGAAAACAAAGAAATTGAAGGAGAATTTATAATGTGATCAGGAAACACTTTACGCCCTTTTTGCACACAGCCCTTCGTTTGCTCTCAAATGTTCCTATTGGCTGCCTAAATCTGTTGTTGTCTCCAACAAATTGTACACTAGATGTCATTTATGGACCACATGAAACTCGTTTCAATTTCCCAATGACGTCACAGTGTTGCCCCTACTATCGGAAAAGAATAGCCTTTTGTTGTTGTGTAACATGGTTCATACAGACTTACGAACATTCTCTTCAAGGTTTTTTAAAGTACTTTCTCAAACTCATGAATAATTAATGAGCTTTTTAGTCAATCAGAGGACTGCATTTGGTCAGGTGGATGAGTTTGGATACCCAATGAAACACTAGATGAACATCACTAGTGATTTGGATATCCAAATGCTCTCACTGGGTATCAAGATTCATACATGTGATGGACCTAATTAAGCTACAAGGATTACAGCATAAGTATGACTTTACATGGAGAAGTGAAGGAGAAGTTGGAAATAAAAATTGGTGTCCAGTGTGACTCGAACCATCATCCTCATGGCTGCTCTCGACTACTAGTCCGCTGTCTTGCCCACTACGCTATCAGGCCGTTTGTTGAAATTTGTTGACAAAATAACAATCACAACCCTTGTAGTCTATAATTGCATGCAATAAAATTCCAGGCAAACTATACTTTCTAATGATTTATGAATGCAGGTATTGTCTTCGCTTGAGAAGTTATATAAAAGAACTCTAGCTTCGTGTTTCACCAGGGAATCCAAACACCTCGGTATTTGGATCACCTGGTAAAACACTAGCTCTCGTTTTTTATATATTACTTCAAGGACAATCCACGCTTTTCAAAGACTTGTTTTCCACAGCATCAACATTAGTGAACTCAAAATTCTACGCATATTAGACCCGATGTTAGACCTTTTCTTTGAGTTGTTTGCACAATGAATCATTCAGTGCTGCTCTAACGATCTTTTGTAGGCCAAATGAGGCTGTTTTCCTGTCTTCTGAACCATCCAAGGACGTTTCACCAAAATTCAGAGGTTTTGTAAAAATCCAAGGTCTTTTCGAGGAGAAATCCTGACTTTTCGAGAACCTGGCATCATTTCAAGTCATGTTTAATAAACGAGCGGCAGTGTTTTATCAGATTTAAAACCACGAGGGCGTAGCCCGTGTGTTTTTAGATCTGTTAAAACACGTGCTGCAAGTTTGTTGAACGGCTTCATAAACATTACTTCTAATAGATAATAATTTTCAGAAATTTAGATGAAAAGCGAAGAATTACTTGTTTATAGCTACGTTGTGATATTTATACACGGTAATAATTCAGCGAGACTGCTTTTCAAGTAGCCGTGCCCGAATTACAAGAGACTAATGTCAGAAATTAAATAACTATCTAATATTAATACTACTTCCACGAGCTAAAGGTTAATACTGCTAAGATGGTAAAATGATAAAAAGTACTGAATATTGTCAGTAGTAAAAAGCATTGTGCGTCCTATATTGTAATACCTTATGTTTAACTAATTATAAACAGTTGTCAAGGCAGCCTTAAAGGTGTGCAAGTTTGTGGAGCTTTTGACATTTGCAGGCAACTCATTCCATAGTTGTGCTCCATTGTAACTAAAGCTTTTTTTTAAGTATTCGCGATTTGGTCGTGGTATAAAGTAATTGTGACTTGAACTCCTTAAGGCATAATGCATAGTTTTGGACCGTCTAGCGAACCGTCTAGTGTACATTTTACATTTAGAGTGTTACGTCGTTCAGATCGTTGATGTAGGAGGAAAAGCAGGGGTCCTACGATGGACCACTGCGGGACACCACTATTCAACAGGCCTTCACTAGATAGATCGTAACCAATCACACACACTTGCCGTCTGTTGTACAGGTAGGACCTAAACCAACTGACTGCGCCCTGATTAAATCCGTATAATTCTAGTTTTCTTAAGAGAATATCATGTTTGACTGTGTCGAACGCTTTTTTAATATCGAGAAAAACAGCGCAATTTACGAGGCCTTGATCCATATTAATGAACCAATCGTTGGTTACGTCCAAGAGGGCAGTGATAGTGGAATTTAACGATTGAAAGCCTGATTGGTATTTAGATAACAGGTTGTTTGAGGTAAGATAGTTGTAGACTTGATTATAAACGATTCTTTCAAAAACTTTAGATACAACAGTCAGGACTGAAATAGGCCTGTAGTTGTTACAATCCGATTTGCAACCGGATTTGAAAATGGGCGTCACCCGGGTTCTTTTCCAGTTGTCCGGAAAGATATTTGTTTCAAGTGACAAGTTGAATAAAAAAGTCAAAGACGGAGATAGCACTGGGGCAGCCAGTTTTAGAATTTTAGGAGGAACTTTATCCATGCCCGACGATTTGGATCCACACAGCCCCTTCATTAACTTTGTCACTGTATCAACAGTGACAGGAGTAAAGTGGAAGACACTTGTGGCAGGCGTGACAAAGTCCTCAAAGGAGCTGTGGCTGGCTGTTCCGGCGCTGTCTTTGCTTGATAACTTGTCACTAATTTGTATAAAATGCGTGTTCAGTGCATTCGCTATATCACTGAGTTCCGTATAGAATATACCGTCAACATCAATTTTGTTGATTAGTGTTTGTTTATTCTTTCACGCTGTTAATTCGTTAAGTGCTTTCCACATGTTTTTGGAGCTGGTAGCATTTGTTTCTATCTTTTCGTTGTAGTGCTCACCTATAGATTTACTTGGTTATGAGCAGCCCAATCAATGGGGTCACCTGAACTATTGGCCACTTTCTTCAGATAGTCTCGATGGAACATTGACTTCTTTATATCAGCTGTTATCCACAGGGCAGGTTGGCTCTTAATTTTCTTTTTGCATAATGGTGCATGTTTATCTAGTACTTTTGTGAATAGTTTGTTCCATTCACACCAAAAGGAATTAGGGTCCCCAAGAGTGGTCAGGTTATCCCGTGGTTGACCAGTGTGCGTCACTGACATGCGCAGTTGTAATGCAGAGCAAAAATTTGGGTCCCATGTTAGGCCGAATACCTGTGAGCCAAGGGTAGAGTCATTGCAGGCTAGTCATTGCAGTTAGACCGTTGGTTGAGCAACGTCTCATCTTATTAACGGAGATTCCCCGTAAGGGTCTTTTTACTGTACAAGTGAGAGTCTTTATAAAGATTCACGGTGAAGCCCTTGGTTTTATAAGGCTTTACTAGAAGGGGCTTTACACGACTTTTCACTGAACGACGGTGACCCTATATAAAACTTCATGGTTGAGGCCTTTCTCCTTTGTTCAACAAAGGAAAAAGGCCTAAACCATGAAGTTCTATATAGGGCCAAACTCGTACAGTGAAAAGTCCTATAAAGACCCTTTCGTTTTACCGGGTATAAAAGAGCACGTACGCGAGTGATTTGTTTCATCTAATTGGGCAAATTCCTCATTAATTATGCATGAGATTTTGAATGGCATTTCAAGGCCTGTGCGAATCATGCTGTAATAATAGGCCCAGTGTGCTGGAAAATCAAATGAGTTTTATGGACAGGAAAATCGTTGGATAAATGCCATCTAGATTACAATTTACGGGAGACAAACACAGCAATAGATCATACATAAGGAACAGTTGAGAGCAAACATTGTTTTTAAGTGTTGTTGATGAACAGCAGTTGTACCTTCGCATGTGTAACGTCATCAGCGTTGCCATCCATTCATTCTTTTCCGTCTCATTCTTACAAACGAAGAGAGCCTTGGGCTGATCTCTCTCCAATACCTCAAAAGCATTCTTTACATCTGTTGGAAAAATATTAGAGCATGTCATCACTGGTCGAATCAGAGCAGCTTGAAGGAGTAACTAAATTTCCGACAGACCCACCACACAAAGACAAACTATGTCAACGGCTTGTTTTTCCGGAAGTAGGGCGGTTTTGTAGAATTAGCTTCCCATGGACTTGAGTCAAATACCCTCATTGAGCACTTTCGGCAGCATTTTCAGGGCAACTTGAATAATGGTATGGAATGCAGAAGCTTCTCACACTAGGGTACATAATTACTTATCAAAAAGCTTCCTTGGCAACCCAAGAGTTGTGGATGTTATGAATGTTATGAAATGTAGAAGCTTCTCACACTAGGGTACATAATTAGTTATCAAAAAGCTTCCTTGGCAACCCAAGAGCAGTAGATGTTGGCACTGTGACTACAACTCATATCATGGTTGCCACCCATCAGGGAAAAAATCCCTGATTTTCCACTGACCAGAAAACAGGAGGAGGAGGAGGAGCGGGTGGAGATGGAGAATAGGAGGAGGAGGAGATGGAGATGAAGGAGAGGAAGAAGGAGAGGAAGAAGGAGAGGAAGAAGGAGAGGAAGAAGGGGAGGAAGAAGGAGAGGAAGAAGGAGAAGGAGAAGGAGAAGGAGAAGGAGAAGGAGAAGGAGAAGGAGAAGGAGAAGGAGAAGGAGAAGGAGAAGGAGAAGGAGAAGGAGAAGGAGAAGGAGAAGGAGAAGGAGAAGGAGAAGGAGAAGGAGAAGGAGAAGGAGAAGGAAATAGTAGTAGTATCATACCTTCAGTGTCCTCCAGATCATTCATATCAGCTTTCCTAAGATAGTACTTCTCCTTCAATCTGTACTCGGGAGAGTTCTGGCCAGACAATGAATGTCTAGTGTTCTGCAACATATATTAAATAAGGAATCATACATGGGCATGCGGAGATATGGAGTTTATCTTCGAGTGAGTGCAGCAAACAAGTGAGATATTGAGTTGAACACGAGAAGATAAATTCCATTTCTCCAAGCGTCTATTTATTTTATAAACAATACTTGGACATGGGCCGGATTGTTGGAAACAAGGGTAAGCGTGTGATGTGGAAATCGCTGACTGGCTGAAAAGAGATATCCACACACGTAAAATTATCGTACGATAATTATACGATATTTCTCAATGTTGTAAATCCTTGTAAAACACTGTAGTAGTATTTACGTGCATATAACCCGTCTTTTACTTCAGTCTATCTACATGCAACCATCAAGACCTCTCAACATAGTCAGTTCATCTTTACATAGAGCTTGGTCTATACTTGTTTCTATGAGTGTGTACACTAAGTTGATATGTACACTTGATATGTACACTTGCTCTATACTTTTGGAAAGTTAGTTTCGGTTCATTCGTTTCTCCACCATTTCAGCTTAAGTGACATTGTTCATGTCTATGAAGTTTTTGCATGACTTTGAAATAAAACAAGGAATGTTTCCTTTTCAGTTTGTGCTGTACACAGCCTGCCAGGGTTTAAATGTAATCTAATACATAACCTTGTTACGTACCTTCAATAATGACTAACCTGTTTACAGCAGATTAAAAGGCCATCCAATAAAAACAGGTATCGTTCTGTATTCTGTCATAAAGATCTACAGTTAGTTATACATGTATGGGAAACCACAACATTTAACTGACTATATCATACATTTGGGAATGAAAAGCAACAAAAGAGAGAATGGATAATTGTTCGCTCTATACAAACATGTCTCAGACATCCAAAGATGATGCTAAGAAAAATATCATACCTTTTTGTTAGGATGCAGCTTACCTATCAGCCCCTCTAAAAAATAAGCAGGCATGCTTGATAGTTATTACCATCGTATATTACAGATATACATGAACTAACCCCCTTTCCTTTTTCAGGGGGAGTTATACGAGGGTTTTCCTTTTTATGGACAGGGGATGAACAACAAGTTATAATTAACGCAGTACGAAAAAACTGTTTTTGGCGGAACATAATAAAATGGTGTACTGTTTGGGGAAGAGTCAGCAAGCAAGGATATATAATCCAATAGTCAACCACGCTATGCATGATACCATAACAAGTATCATGCCTCTGAGCATTAGTCTTTCATCACATTCAGAAATAAAGGAAGTGGCGATTGGTGCATGGAGGTAAGGTATGCATGTAAAACTGTGTTCTTGGCACAAAGTGTGAGCCATACACTGGTAGGTTCTTCAATTTCGTGGCAGATCTCTTCCAGCCTAATAACAGGGCTGTACACAGCATATTTTCATGGGGAGTTTGGGGGGGGGGGGGGGGGGACAAAGTTTGAGTTCCGAAGATTTAGGGGGGGGGATTTTTTGAGCAAAAGAGTCTCTAAAATATCTATTTTTATGCATTAATTCTGAGGGCCAATTCCAAGCTTAATCACATCTCATATAATCACATTTTTGAGCAACACGAACAAAAAAACAATTGTAAACTTAGTAACTAGGCCTGACTAAATGTTTGTGTTTAAGTCTCCTTTTTCTCATTTCACTTGGAGGGGGGGTGGGGGAGGGGGGGGGGGGGGGGGAGGCATGCTAGGTACAGTCCTGAATAACAAATCAATTCTATAACCTGACATCATACATACCTTTTAAGACCTCTGTGCACGTCTGAGAAATGTCTTTTCCCTGTCAGACAATAAGGAAATGTCAAATGCCACAAAGTATATTTTTTCTAAGACTATCAAAATGTACAAGTTCTTAAATTATACCAGAATGCTCTTGAAATCTTTGTACAGTGGTTATTGAATATGATGCACAGCATATCAAGTGGTCAAGAAACACTTCACAGCAAATGAAAGGACTAGAAAAAGAAAATGGAAAAGGAAAGAAAAAAGAAAGAGAACACATTGTGGAGCAAAAAGTAGCGAAAAACTAGTCAAGCTGTTTAAATTTGGAACCTACAATGTTTTTTATTGTTTTGTTTTTTACATTAATTTTGCTTATTTAACAAATAAACAATGGTTCTCGATGTTCTATAACAAATTAATGTTCAAACTTCGTGCACAGTACAACATCCAGGCATGTGATTGGCTAATGACTGTGCTTTATTGGTGAATAAAGTACTCCTGATACCAATAATGCACTCGAGCCTAACCTCCTCTCTTACCCTTTGGGAGAATTCTCAAGTTGTTGTGTAAACCCGAGGAAGGGAGACCTGATGCAGGTTTGGAAAACCTCATTCCAATGACATTCCAACTGCATATTTAATAGCGAGAATGGCAGAGATAACAGCAGGAATGAATTATGTCTCTCTTGTACAACAGAATATATATTTTGAGATGAACATTTGCATAATCGCTCCTTGGAAATGGCTGATTTGCAAGCGTTGCAAGCAAGTCATGCAGTGGACAAATATCGGATTTGGAAAGCTTCTAAAACAATAATAGTAGTCTTACTGAAGAAGTGGCTTTTATTTCCGAGACCTTTCTCTGTCAATAAGATGACAAAATGCGGCGATAATTTGGTGGATGTGTCAAAAAACCAGGAAATTTTCAATTTGGAAAATAGTTCCAGTGGATTCTGAGTGAGCACATGGAGGGCGGATTCAAGATTTCAACTGATTCCTATGCAAACCACTGGAATCAGGTTAGTCATTTTTGAGTGAAAGAAACTATCAGAGAAAGTAGACTGTCTATGGATTAAACCGGCTAAAGAATTGATATTTGAATACATGGCTCCAAGAGAAATGCTTTCGAGTCATCTACAATATTGATTCAATAAAATTACGGCTTCTCGCTGACCGAACGGCAATAGTAAATGATTTTTTACAAAGTTATCTAGTACTCAGTTAGAATGATAAACAATTTCTGTTTTATTCGTTGTCTATTGAAATTACATTTCTTTATGGAGATATTTACAAAAAGATATTATATTCAGCTGGAATCTTTGATTTCTTTTGAATTGGTTGTTGACAATGGTTTCAATTGAGGCCTTTGGCCTCGTGCAGTATTCATTATTTTTCTTCATTGTACAGTCAGCACGTGGCTGTATATGCTGATAAAGAATGCACATCAGTCTCTAACCCTTACATAATGCACGCTCGAGGTCTTGAAGAACTGTGGATGCATGAGTGGAATGCGAGTTCATTTAGTAGCTTTTCAAGACCTTGAAAGTGCATTATTTTGTTATAGAACAAGGAGAACCATCTTCTATTTGTTTTATAATATAAAAATTGAACTACATGGAAAGAAATTCTCAAGCGTGAATTATAAGAAAATCAAGCATGCTGAACAGCCAATGAAATTGCACATTCTTAGAATGCTCCCGTAACTTTTATAGTAATAGTAATAGCATGGTTTGTAGTGGTATTTGGCATAAATACAGTACCACAAGAGATTTCAAAATTTCTTGTAATTTCACAAGCTGTATAGCGGTGAGAGAGAGTGGTATTTATGCCAAATATCATGCACAAACCATGCTATTAAATGTATAAAATACGAGCTAAGACATTTTCAGGGGCAATCCCCTCGTTGCTTAATCATACTCCATCAAAAACCAACAAACTCATGCTTTTCAAATTAGGTCGATGTCCAGAAAAGAGGTTCTCAAAATCTGAAAGAATAGAAAACTTACACATTATTTTGTGGTCCTGACCAATTCCTCATATTTTAAGTTCTTCGTCGAGTTAAGGAGTGTTTCAGGATTCTTGTGTGATTCCTTCCCGGTGATCCCACCAGGTTGGGGATTTTCTTGTCAAACTTTGGCACATTTGCAACCCCGAAAACTAAATTGTGCTTGAGTCTTTTACAAAGACTGAGGTATCTCAACCTGACTCGTCCCCGGGAAATTCTCTTTTTCTTCTTCTGAGGATATTCCTCCTTCTCATCACCCCCTGCGCACGCCTCCCTTCCCTTCCCATCATCCCCCGCACACTTCGCTTTTTCTTCTTCTTTCTTTTCTGCTTTCTTTCTGAGAGACGACAGGGTAAACATGTCTGCAATTTTTCCAAATATGGCAACAGCTACCATTTTTGGAATAGGTTTGTAATACCTACATGTATGTAGGTATTACAAATTATGCTGAAATACGACTGCTCTCAACCAATGAAATCACAGAAATTTCTTAGCCTGTATTATAAAAATTGTTATTAAACAATTGCAATACACAAGTTACAATAAATTACAAACACACAAAAGAAAAATAGCAGTAATACACATACAGCTGTACTTTTATCAGAAAGGGAAAAAACATGATATTTTCCAAAATTCATTATCTGGTGCCATAGTGTGAATGTCCACATTAACTTGGGAATGCATAGAGGTAAAAGAGGCCAGAGGTAAAATAAAAACTACTTAGAGGTTAACCCACTCCTGCAAATTTTGAGTTCATTGTTAGTGAACAAATGGAGGTAAATCCTGATAACCCATGAGCACGAGTGCATTAAAAAGTTTAATATTCAATTTAAGTACACTGAAGTGAGTCCTTACAAACAAGCTTTTAACACATATGCATACCTGTACAATATACCAAAAAAAAAAAACATTATTACTCTGCATCAGGAGCCCATTACCAGGAGTGTTCCTCTGTTATGGGTTGGGTACCCAGCACAGGAGTAGATGAGGCTATTTTTAGATTCGAAATTCCTGCGAAAAGAGGTTGCCGCCATGTTGGTGTCCTTAAACAATAGATTCCTCGTTAGCTTCTTTTGTTGGGGCACCAACATGGCCGCCATGCCCTTTGTCATTTAAATCGCTGGGGATTGAGTGAAAACCAGCAATTAGAATTCCCGCGTTGAAAGTGAGAAGAAAGATAATGAATAATAATGAAAAGCGACGTTAGCTATCTGATTGGCTAAGAATAGCCTAACTTTGTTCTTTTTCGCGCGAAACGCAATGCTAAAAATAGCCTCATCTACCTCTGTGCTGGGGTACAGACACAGTGGGGAAGATGGACGCTTCTGGTAATGGGCTCCTGTCTGCATGCAATACCTTTTATTTGTGATGTCTAGGCTGTAGTCTAGAGTAAGCTTATATCTATAAATATAAAATTTTTAAGCGTCTTCAAGTACCTAAATTCAGAAAAAAAGTGTTCAGCATAGATACTCGACTTCAGTGTTCAGTTACACTTTTTGTGGGATTGAAAGTGAAATGACAGTCCTTGAACTCTGATTTTGAGAGGAAACTTAAAGTTGGAGAATGGTTTACATTGGCCACAATGTACTTTTGGATATTCTGGTTCTGGGTTATATTCTGGGTATTGGTCTTCGCCAATTCTAGCTAGAATGTTAGAGCATTCTTTTTCTTTACCCAAACTTTGCCTGTCACAGTAGGACTTCACACTTGTCTCACTTCTGTGGCCAGATGTCTGCATAATTCTATGGATGGGTATTCCAGCTTCTTCTAGAATGGAAATGGTGGTTGACCTTACACAGTGGTTTGTATATATCTGGCTTAAGTAGGCTTCAGCTGATATCTCTTTCATCATCTTTTCTATCTTGTTAACTCCAAGAGGAGAATTTTCAAACCAAATTCGGTCACCTGCCATGAAATTTCTTTTAGGCTTCTGGAATAAGGCTGTTTGGTTAGGATTTACAACTCCAAGAAGCTTTTTAAAATACTTCACAGGGCACCTCGTGTACCAGAACTGAACATTTTTGGATCTCCTTCGTCGGCTTTGTCTCCGAGGCCATCTTGGTGGTTTTTCGTTTTTTTCACTGACTGTCATCGCCACATATTCATCACCATTTGCATCTCTCTTAATCCCAAAACTTTCTCTTGAGGGGGACCTCTGATTTTCATGGCCTCTGTGGCAGAAATCAGAAATGGAGGCTTATGTTGAACCAATTCACTCAAAGCAAACTGAGTGGAGTTTCGTCACCAAACACTTTCGTCTCGTAGCACTTTTTTATGTCTTCTGGCAAGATTGATGAATGATGTTGTACTTTACCAAGACATTGTGCCTTGAGCAGCTTGAGCAGCTTCAGTTTGGCATTTAGCGATTTATTTGCCTGTTTGAATAGCTGATCCCTTATGATTGAAGTGTTGTTGAACTCTGGTAGGGAGTTGAGGTATTTATCAAGGGCTGCACGAATTGACAAATGTGCTGAAGTACTGTAGTGCTCGGTCGGAGATTATGTTAAGTTATTGATAAAAAAAATTCAATCTTTCAGAGAGAAGTTCTGGAGAAAGGCTTTGAATTCTAATAAAAGTTTCTTGTGGAAATGTTTTGAACAGCCAATCTAAAACAAAGAAGTTTTGTGAGAAAATACATTTTGTAAGTTTACAAACTTGGCAGACTTTTGAGTTCTGGCAAACTTGCCGGTCTAAGCTGCTTCAAAAAGTACTGTTGGTAAGCGGTCGGTAAGTGGTTGGTAAGCTGTCTGTAAGTGGACGGTAACTTACAGACAACAAATTTACGGTGCAACTTGTTCACTTTAGCCAAAACAAACAAAAAGAAGCTGAACTACGTGTTTACCTTTAAAAACTGCGACACCCCAGGCTGTTGCCTTCTTAGTGTTCTTCAGTATATGGCTTCATCTATTAATTCTTCTATCTTTTCTGCTGACAAATCATCATATTCGTCAGCCATTCTTTCTGTGGTGTAATAGCTGTTTGGTAATATTATTACACCACATCATTAGACAACAGTTTGTGGTTGTCATGACATAGCCAGGTGACACGTGGTACAAATTGACCAATCAGAAACCTCAAATTCATACAGTTGTGAAAAGTGAATAATAAAATGTATTATCTGTCCTTTTTTTACTTCTGCCCAAATTATGTGGATGTTCATGTCATGGCACCAGATAATGCATTTTGCAAACAATCAGGTGGTGCCACGTTTCTTCCTATGACTGATACAAGTACATGTATGTATTACTGCTGTTTTGTATTTTGTGAGATACAAATACATGTACCTCCCATCCATCAATGTTTTTTTGAAGGTCATTCATTAGTGATGCTACTGACTTGTTGATACCAGATTTCCTTCTTTGCGCCTTACTGAATTTATCTCTAAGGAAACAAAGAAAGAGAATAACTCACCATCAGCTACCTGTGGCAAATATTTGTTTCTCTGAGGCCTAACAGGAGTGAGGATTCCTTTGCAATCCAAGAAGGAAGAACTTTATTACGATTCTCCAAAAGTCAATTTGTACATGTATATAGTGGTCCCCTAACTGAAAATCCTTGTGCCCAGGCAAATATCAAAATTTAATGTACTTGTTAGAATCACTGAACAACTGAATCTGCATGATGATTCAGGGTAACAAAGTAATCCACTTCTCTTCATGAATAGCACACAGGGTGTATCTATCAAGAGAAGTATTGCGAGACAAGGAAAGATTCTTCTCCCAGTCATGTCATGCACTCCAAACACTGAACTACTCAGCAATGTAAGTAAGTAATTTCTATGTACATTTTGTAACAAATAGATGATGACACTGTCTGTAAGTTACTCACTCTCTCTTTTTTCCTAGCATTCCTGTCGACACAATTCTTTCCATTGTTGCTTGTAACGGTCCAAGGGCACTTTGGGCCTGCATTGACATGGTTCGTGACAACACAAAATTAGTAGTTTTCATGACAACACAAAACTAGTTATCAATTATTGTCTGTGTTGATACATGAAGAAAAATGCTTTAGTGTAGGTCAAGGTATGTAATCTAATCTAATTGTAAGATTGTAACAGTGGACTGTATCTTGTTTGAGCAGCAAACTAGAGATAGATAGGAGAAAAGAACTAAAAGATAAATAATACAGAGTTAATTCCTTCCTCCCACAAGCCTCTCTCCCATCCTCCTGCTCTCCTTTTTCAACTGACTACAGGAAGCCTATCAAAATGTACAAGTTATTATACCAGAATGCTCTCGAAAACTTTGTATGCTTACTAATTACTAGTTACTAATAATAATTATTACAATGTATATAATGGCATTGAATACATCACAGTAAATAATTATCATAACTTTCATTAACAATAATTATTATTAGCCTCTTTTGCACTGGCACGATTTTGCACAATCGGTCTCAAATCGCATCCAATCGCATAATTTAACAATTTTCACATAATCAGTGAAAATGTGTTTGCAATTTGAAAGAAATAAAGCCATAACTCTCCTAAAACTTACAATATATTATTAGAATTTTCATAATACTTAAACGTGATATTTACATTCCAAAACACACTATAGCTACAATGTAGCTGCACACTCGTACGAGTGAATCAACAACCAGGCATTCTTCACAATTTTGCACATGAGGGATTGGCACTAGTTATATTTTATGAAAATCTAAGATGGTGGACACAGACTTGTGCACTTGCAGCTAAATACAGAAATGGCTCTGATCTCTGATTGGCCAATAATATGCTAGATCAACAATGGCTACCAGACATCTGGGAACTAATTTACATGGTTATAAAAGTTAAAATTTAACACAATTAGAGGGAAGATGGTTGTTTAGCATAGTGGTTGCAAAGTTTGCCTTACAAGCAGGAATTAAGGATTTGAGTTCCAGAAAAGCTCTCAAATTTCCCCCCCTCACCATTTTAGTGAGAACTTGTTTACCTGTGAACTAAAGGCCACAAATTAGCACTATTTAAACCTTGTCGTTTACCTGGAACTTATGTTCACTGATGGTTAGGGTTCTTTAATGGTTTGGGTTCTGGTTTTAGTTAGTTTATATTGTCAGCGGTAGGAGCCATTCCTGTATTTAGTTGCAAGTGACTTGTGCTTGTATAGTTTTGCCAGAAAATATTCCTTTCTCTTGCAATTAAAGGGATGCGGTTCCTGGAAAATGTTGTTAGTTAATTGGGGAATAAAAGCAGAAGAATCCTGGAGTGATTCAAAGACTGCAGGTTAAAATATACATAAGATATGACATGAAGGCAAGTTGTATAAACCGTAATTGAAGGGGTGAGCGGAAGAAAGAGTTAAGTGATGACAGATCAAATTCCAAATTCTCCTTTATCTTCTTTGTTTCCTAAGGGAGAATTGAAAACTTGATCTGTCATCACTTAACTCTTTCTTCCACTCACCCCTTCAATTATTAGAAGTTGAGATTCTAAAGAATTTTCACTTCAAGTACGAGAGTTTATGAGTTCACTCAGAAACTTTGTACAATCTGCCACACAATCTGCCCTGAAAATGCAGCACAATTTGCCTTTTATTCCGCACCCTATCAGAAGCCCTGTTCAAGGTTTGTTTTCATAATACAGGAACTGCAGAGAGGGAATGGGCCTCACTTTTTTATACAGACAGTTCAACAAATCAACATGGGTGTTTATAGTTGGTATAAATTGATCATTTGCATCATTCTTGGCAGTTTAGATGCATTTCCAGCCATTTCAGAAGACCTAGATTTCAAATTTTCTCAGGGGCATACTCCCAAACCCCCCTGGAGAACTCAATTTAGCCCTCCCCACTCCCCCAAACTCAAAACCATGCTCTGCAGGCCCTGAAATATTATACATGTACACTTACTAAAGCCTGCTCACCTGTCCTAAACTCTCTACGCTATCTTCATCTGGTGATGTCTTCAACAGCAACTGCAAAGTGATGAGAAGATAATAAGATCGACAGAAAATAAGTTTCAAAATTAACTTTAACAAGGTTCTCAGTAGATCAGATGGGATATAAAAAGGTTATCAAATTAGCAGTGAATCTAAAAAAAAAAACTGAATAAAAAGGAAGAGGTTGCTAATCTTCGGTTAAACGTGAATGACTGCCTTCACATACCACCTTCAAGATCAACAACCCTTGAAAATCATTACTAAAATATGTATCTCCAATGTGTTTATATTTCACTGTTTCTCTCAACAAATCACTTTATAAATGGGAAACCAGATGAGGGTAGTTCACAATAAAAAGTAAATGATGGGGTTTCTTATATACATGTAAAACAATCTAATTTAACTTTTAGAATATGTTGTGTGCTGTCAGTTAGCTTTAATTAAATTATAAAAATGCAGCAGTCACCAAACTTCTGTGAATTGATTCTTTCATAATTTATAACTCCTTAACCCTTTCACTCCCGGACGTGTTTGGCCTCAATTAGTGACATCCTGAGTGCTAATTCAATACTCCCCCCTCAGTTTAAGTTTGGCTAGCCCTGGGTAGTTAAATGCTGCTGACTTTTTAAGCCGAGTGCTCAAACTTTCCCCATGATGCCATTCGGCAGAATTCTACAGACTCGTTGACGGTAAGTATGGCCACTTCTGTAGGGTTTCCAATGAAATGTGCTCTAATTTTGGAGAAAAAAGCCACTGTAAGAGAGCTAGAGGACATCATTAAGTCTGAGGACGGCTGAAGAGTACTTGGCTTGCTTTTAGTAGGCTTTGTGAGGGGATTTCAGAAGGTTTTTCTGTTGTGTTTCTGCTTTGAGGCACATTCTCCAATGAAATCCTTGAAATTCTGCAGTTGGTTGTCTTTTCCCCCTACTAAACCTATTAGGACGTGTTTTTGTCACTTTAAACCAATGGCATGGGTCCAAATCACCGCTCTTGGTTGTAGGGGTAAAAGACTCATGAAAAAACCTATAGGAGTCCCAGAAGGGGGGACCCTTGTGAATTTTGTGTTGATTATCAAGCATGCAATTGAACGTAGGAGCAGGAAAATGTGGTCAAGTGAAATGCAGTGTAAAGATGGCATGGTTCACAGTCGCTTGGTGTGTTTTGTGCAAACAAACCTGGTGGTTGGAAAGATTAAAGAAGGTATTGTAACGACTGAGTGCCAATTTTGTTACCCACGTTCGCTATGAATAATTTGAGACTCAGAAATTTTATAAAAACATCCGAATCGACACTTAGAAATTTTAGAACGATTATACGTTATCCTCACTATAAAAAAAACGCCTGAACCGGGATTCAAACTCGGGCCGGCCGGTTAAGAATCAATACAATGGCTTACCCACCACCAACCCAAACCCTAACCATTAGACCACGACAGAATTCGCTGATTGCAATCGTTTCTTTTACCAGATTTATATCAACTTCATTAGCATGTTCATAAAAATTCTATAATAGTATAATATACATGTATACTATAATAGCGGTACGACAACCCTCCGAGCACGCGAGGTGTGATTCCCCACGGATCTCAACGGTACACGACGATACTACCCAATGCTGGCTCTTTCAAAGCTCTCACGCTTTGTAACGAAACTTCCTTGTACGTTTTCTAATATTGTTGTAAAAAAAACTTTCCTCTGGTTTTCTGTGGTGTGGACTCTTATTTACCACAATTTGCGTCATCACATGGTCAAAAAGAATTTTCGAGGCAAGTCCACAACAAATTTTGACCATGTGATGACATAAATCGTTGTAAATAAGAGTCCACACCACGGAAAACCAGAGGAAATTTGCTAAATAGACTGATTATACTGATGTACTTAAACTTATGCCCACTTCAATCTTGTGTGTTATGCATAATGCTTTTTTGGTATGTTTATTATACATGTAGATAAGCTTTGTGTGTATTAGTATTGTTCTTTTTGTATTTTATTTCCGTCCAATCTAATGAGCGCTACTGTTTCAGTTATTCCTGCATGGCCCAGCTACATTGTACTTAGCTCGATTAGCTTTTGCTATTTTGTTATGCATGTTTCTTGTAGAGAGTACAAATAAAGTTGTTTTGTTGTTGTTGTTGTTGTTATGAACCTTATACATTGTCAGCAGGCCTCAAAATAAAAATAAAAATTAGTTGCACTTTGCAACTAACAAATAAAATCTAGTCGCAATTCAGCAAATTAGTCTAAAAGAAATTGCAACTGATTGTTAAGTTTTAGTCGCAAGGCCTAATGTTAATTAGTCACATTTGCAAACAATACGGTCGCAATTTCGAGCCCTGGTAAGTACTTTTATTTCAAAAAAAGGCATCTAAATTTGGGCCGCAGCCTATATGCAGGTATTTACGGGATATATTTATACAAAATAATGGACAATATGACATTACATAAAATCACAAAAAACTTTCAAATATCCTCAACAGTACATTAGGTCCAATTTTACCCTACTAAAGGCTACAGAACCTTTCCAGCCAAGTCTTTTAGCATACTAGGAAAGAATTCAATAAATCTTTACCTTGACCAAATCAAAATAGTGTGTACAGTGATATATTGGAGTCATGAGAAGTTTGGGTAGACAGTACTGGACAGTTTCCTTGAACTTGGGACCTTTGGACTAAAATAAAACAACTCAATAAGGATGTATCATGCTCACAATAAATATCGCAAAGTTTGACTTTCATTTAAAGTGCCCCTATGATCAAATTTTGACATATCAATGTTTTTGCATATTCATAAAGTAGAGTTGATATATTATTACCAGTTCAAATTGTTTTTCGATACAACGACAGGAAGTCTTATTTTTTTAGCTCTGAATATTGAATCTAAACATCCGCCATTACTGGAGCCTGGCTGTTCCCTTTGTTTAGCTTTAAACAAAGGTTTATTCAGTGGAAGTGATGTCATGCACTTAACGCTCACCTGCAGAACGCAATGCCTGGAGGCATATTTTTACTAAAAACATCTTCACATACATAAGCAGAAAGTTATATTATTTTATCTTTGCAAGGCTGGCTATGTTTTTATGCATACTATTTTGTGCCACAAGGTTGTTGTGTTAAGTGTATGACATCACTTCCGCTGAATACTGAGAACGGCTTCCAGTAATCGTGGACAGGATTTTACCGACAAACTCTCCTAACATTTTGTGGTTTATCATGCCCATTTGGGAATACCTTTTTACTATTTTGGATATTTCTAATACTGAAATAGTAAATCAAAATAGTAAATTTTCGTCGTGGCAGAAGCACACAGTTCCCTGATACTCTGCTCATCATACTCTGCAAAACTGGGCCTGAGCCGGGACGTGTCCCAATGCTCTTAAACTTTGGGAAAAACCCAAGCAATGCATGGAACTTTGTTTCTTCATGTCCTTTTATTTTGATTAATAGTACCAAGAAATGAAAGAAATGAAAGCTCTCTGTGGGTTTTTATATGATGTAAACAAGATTAGGAGAAAAAGCTGGTAAAAATTACTAGAAAGTAATTTAAGCCTTGTTGTATAGCCTTGTTATTAATGGTGGTTTCAGAGTTTTTTACAGCTACATTCGTACATGCAGCTCATCCCCATAATTGCTTTTATAAAGGGAAACTACACTAGCTCTCAAGTCTAAGCAACCTAAATTTATGTCCCAAAAGTTATCTCAGTCAGTGAGTAATTTTGTTATGGAAATTCACATAATTCTGGTGCCACTGGCGAGGCCCTGTTAGGGGTGACATGCCCACCTTCAGAGACTGCGGCGCAATGTTTTGAAACTCAGACAGAGGCCATGGATACCCCCTAAGTGGGCTCCACTGTATCCCTTTGTATTAATTAGTGATATTTGTCCAAGAATATGCAGGAAATTTGAATATCCATCTTTTTTTATCTCTGGCTTACATTTGTACATGTACATGGATGGAATTTGCTCATAAAAGCCTCAAAATGTTCAGAAAGCTCTGCTCTACATTGTAAATGTATTTTTGGAGACCTCTTGGTAAATCATATTTTCACTTAGACCTCCCTATCAGAAGTCTGTCCTGAGCTGAAAAATTGTTTGTATGTAGTGTCCACCATGTTGACAATCTTGTTCCTGAGAGCCCACATGTTTTTCAGCCAGGACACATTTCTAGACTTCATTCTTAAATAGTTTCTGGGAATGAGATTACCATCTTGAATATGAATTTGGTGCAAAATAATGCATAGCATTACTTTTCCGCATCTGTTTGTTCAGAAAATCGCTGTGCATAAGGACTGAAAAGCAGAAAGGCAGTGAGCACTATTTGAAGACAGTAATGTCTCGTGTCTGTTGATGCATACAAGATGTACACTGTAATTGTATCATACAAATATCATCATATCTTGTTCAGGATACAATGACCATATCGTGGCATAAAATACTGCAATTCACCAGTTGCACATTGGTGACTTGACTCTTTATTTTTTCTGGTGATAAAAGGTAAATGAAATAGAGACATGTACATGGAGCTCCATCATTTTGACTATGAACAAAATTGGACCAAATTGAGTAGTTCAAGTAGTTCAAGTGCTCACCCTAAAATACTCAGCCACTTTGGGTCTTGCTAACACTTCGTAAAGCTTGCCTCCAATGCCAAGATGTCTATACAGCTTACTGGCAAGTGCTGTTTGCTCCCTAGCAAATCTCCCATATACCTCAAACTCTGCACCCTACAGCAATAAAAAAAAATAGTTAAAGACTCTCTGTTGACAAGGGTGAAGCTGTTGTTACATACATTTTTACCAGATGGAAATAAATTTTACTACAGGACTTGAAATTGTGACCAATACAGTCGCAAATGTGACCAAATTACTATTACTATCACTTTTCTGGCAGTTGCAAATTTGGTGGCTAGTTTTTGTCTAAATAAATAAATAAATGAAATGTCTAACAGTCTTGTGTGTTGTGCAGAGTTCTCCTGAAGCACCAATGATTTTCTCTGTGTACTCTACTTTACCACGCCAGCTACAAGTTTTCTACAATACCCTTTCCTTACCGTAGAAGCCTGGATTTGAAATAAATGCCCCCTACTCATTTTTTTTCCCTCCTACTACATTGTATGCCTGTGTTGGGATTGTTTATTATTATTATTTATTCATTTCTCATTTATTTACTTATTTATTTAGAGATATTTTAACCCATTTTTATATGATTGTAAATAGGGTTGATGACATTTGAAATTTAGTAGATTATTTCCTATAAGGATAATTTGTAAATAGCTTAGTTTTTTTACATATTAGTATTATTTTATAGTTAGTGTGATGCCTCACGGCTTTACTGACTTAATTAATAAATGATGATGATGATGATGTTTAGATACGCTGAGGGATTTGAGACCCAGAAACATTTCAGAAAGGTGAGGAAAAGTTACTCCAAACTCACATCATAAAATCGCTAAAAAGTAAAATCGTGATGAAATATTTTAATTATTCAAAGTTCAAGATTGAGCAGAGTGGTGTTGAGAAAATGCAGCATGGAGCACCACAGGTGCCACACACTAGGGAGAACACTGCTGTACTAAAAACAATAATAAATTCTATTTCTATTGTTTTTACACATTCAAGCTTGGAATTTCATGTCATACATAATGGCTGACAGAGGGTATTTCAGAGCACACTAACAGCCAATAAGAGCACACTAACAACAGCCAACAAGAGCACACTAACAACAGCCAATAAGAGCACACTAACAGCCAATGAGAGCACACTAACAACAGCCAATAAGAGCACACTGACAGCCAATAAGAGCACACTAACAGCCAATAAGAGCAAACAGCCAATAAGAGCACACTAACAGCCAATAAGAGCACACTAACAACAGCCAATAAGAGCACACTAACAGCCAATAAGAGCACACTAACAACAGCCAATAAGAGCACACTGACAGCCAATAAGAGCACACTAACAACAGCCAATAAGAGCACACTGACAGCCAATAAGAGCACACTAACAGCCAATAAGAGCACACTAACAGCCAATAAGAGCACACTAACAACAGCCAATAAGAGCACACTAACAGCCAATAAGAGCACACTAACAACAGCCAATAAGAGCACACTAACAACAGCCAATAAGAGCACACTAACAACAGCCAATAAGAGCACACTAACAGCCAATAAGAGCAAACAGCCAATAAGAGCACACTAACAGCCAATAAGAGCACACTAACAACAGCCAATAAGAGCACACTAACAGCCAATAAGAGCACACTAACAACAGCCAATAAGAGCACACTGACAGCCAATAAGAGCACACTAACAGCCAATAAGAGCACACTAACAGCCAATAAGAGCACACTAACAACAGCCAATAAGAGCACACTAACAACAGCCAATAAGAGCACACTAACAACAGCCAATAAGAGCACACTGACAGCCAATAAGAGCACACTAACAGCCAATAAGAGCACACTAACAGCCAATAAGAGCACACCAACAGTCAATAAGAGCACACCAACAGTCAATAAGAGCACACCAACAGTCAATAAGAGCACACCAACAGTCAATAAGAGCACACCAACAGTCAATAAGAGCACACCAACAGCCAATAAGAGCACACCAACAGTCAATAAGAGCACACCAACAGTCAATAAGAGCACACCAACAGCCAATAAGAGCACACTAACAGTCAATAAGAGCACACTGACAGCCAATATAAGAGCACACTAACAGTCAATAAGAGCACACCAACAGTCAATAAGAGCACACTAACAGTCAATAAGAGCACACCAACAGTCAATAAGAGCACACCAACAGCCAATAAGAGCACACTAACAGTCAATAAGAGCACACTGACAGCCAATATAAGAGCACACTAACAGTCAATAAGAGCACACCAACAGTCAATAAGAGCACACTAACAGTCCATAAGAGCACACCAACAGTCAATAAGAGCACACCAACAGTCAATAATCTTGAGCACACCAACAGTCAATAAGAGCACACTAACAGCCATTAGGGACCTTACGCAACCAGGACGGCAACGTCTAGGACGACGGCATAAAACAATACCCTTAATTACAAAATACAATAACTGCACATGAAAATGCATGCAGTTGCCTAAATTTTAACCGTTGTCTGGAAAAACACAACATGAAAATCCCAAAGTTTACGTTTACAAGAGAACACAAACGTAAGAAAGTAAATCACTCTGTTTTTCGTTCTGCATGAACAAAACTTTATGCTTATCATATTTTTCGAAGACCTCGATGTGAAACGTAATTAAAAGCGAATAAAGGAACTAGTAAACACCAGATTTTGGGAGAAAATACTTTTGTACCTCCCGTCGTCACTACCGTCGCCGTTCTGACAGCCAACAATATTGTAACTCCCCAGGCTCTTACTGCTTAAATTCTTCAAATCTCGACAAGATAAAAAATTACATTTGAAATTTTATGTATTTTAAATTACAACCACCTGTGGATCTCCATTGGAAAATAACTGTTTTCTTACAATCTGGAGTAAACACTACATGTATGTACAGTGTATTAAAAACAAAACAAACAAAAAGATTCCAAGAGAGTGGTTCACATAATGATAAAAAATGATACAAAATAATTAATCCATTCTTGTGTAATACCTCTGTCATTTCTTCAAAGCACTCCCCAATGGCTGGTGGCTTGCCCTCATCAGCAACTACTATAGCAGCATCTAACAGCCCCATGAAGGTCACAGAAAAGTCGTAAATCTCTGTTATGTTACTAAAGATCTTGTCAATATCCTGGGTAATAACACAACAAATATTACACTGTCAATACGATAGACAATGAAAAATCCATGTTAATTTACAAAAGGCCATTAGGCGAGGCCAAATAATCCATGTCCCCGATTAGTAGATCCCTTTCTATAGTCAGCTAGAAGATTAGACATGTAAATATATAGACTAAAGATTATTAGTTACTAAGCATCTAATTTACATTGTATTGTGTATTTTTACGAGTCATTCGTATTTTGGCAAGTCTTTTGGCAAGCCAAAATACAAATGTAGAGAAAAAGTACACAATCGTATTAGATGCTTAGCTGACTAATAAGTTGCGTTCTTGTGCATATTTTGTTTGTTCTTGGAAGAATTATATAACAAAGTTGTTTATTTATTTATTTATTTATTTGAGCCCTGTGAGAGAAGCACCTCAGTGAAAACATTTGTACTGCAGATAATAGGGCTATAATTATATACTTTTGCCTCAATTTCACAGTTGTATCGAATTTTAGTTGATCAAACTTGGTGTCTACCATCTGCCACAGGTCTACCTACACTACTGTTTACAGTGACTATAGCTGTGTGAGCCATTTAAATTCTATAGTAAAAATTAACTACTATCAATGATACATTAACTGCTATCAATGATAAATTAACTGCTATCAATGATCCAAATGGCAGTTTAAAGAGTAGTATGCCCTCTTTTTCAATTCCTCTCTTTGTCTTTTGTGGTGTGTAAAGGGGGTCCCGGCTAGATAGCTTTCATGGTTATTTTGTGGGTCCTCCTATTGTACATGTAACTTTAAGAGTGAAATAAATGTTGTTGTTGTTGTTGTCTTATGATTACCATATTTTGCATCATGGTGTGGTCAAAATTGAAGGGCTGTGTGCAAAAAGGGTGTAAGTGATTCTTGATTACATTCTAAATTCACCAGGAGAATTTAGAATATGTGATCAAGAGTCACTTTAAAATTACGCCCTTTTTGCACACAGCCCTTCAACTGTTGTGGATTCTTGAGGCACTGACTGAATGAATTCACAACAATTTTGACCATGAGATCTATGACAAAAAAATTATATGTTAAGAGGGCACACGTGTACCATAGGAAACTATCATAAATTTTGTTTAGTTACAACAAAATTAAAACAGTAAAGTGGAAAGGGCCTTGAGGAGGGAAGTTGTGGGGAGAAAGTGACCCTGGTGCATGCTATCAGGTAATCAATATTCGTGTCTGAGCAACAATGCAACCTACTGCAGTATACAGTCCCTGTCAAAAGTTTTTCACACCGTACGAACCACATACGGTAGAATGTGGCACATGTGTTTACCACTTTCGGTAAAATGAATGTGGCAAAATGTGGCGAAGCGAAATTGGTGGCTCTACCACTTTCGTTAAAACGTAATCGGTGGCTCTACCACTTTCGGTAAAACGAAATTGGTGGCTATACCACTTTCGGTAAAACGAAATCGGTGGCTCTACCACTTTCAGTAAAACGAAAGTGGTGACTCAACCACCTTCGGTAAAATGAATTCGGTATCTCAACTAGCTCGAGCAATGTAACAAGGTACATGTCTATGTAAATGTGGCGCTACGTAACATTCGCAATTCAAGTATATAAAGTCGCAAAGTTTGTAGTGAACATGTAGTTTCTGCTGTGAGTAAATAAAAAAGAAGTGAAATAATCAGATTACCTGAGTGTATTCCCATTAAATCTTCATGTCAGTGCCCGTTCGCATTTGTCGGTGATGCTTTGAAAAGCTACACTTTAAAATCAACCTGAACGCGTTAGGTTTTCCTTCATTTAATTCTCTTAATAGGGAGATCACGTTTTCCAGCTGTAACAGAAAGTATTAAAACTCAAACCTTTTTGCGGGTGTTTAAAACTCTGAAGATACCACTCCGGCCGATCCGAACTGTGTACTAATTTGTCACGCTTGAAGAGGTTGACCAATGAGAAGAATCAATTCCCACGCTAATTAGTATGCACAAGCAAGTCATAGACGATTAAAACAAGCTTGCGTATAATGTAAAATTTATTCAAACTATATTGAATCGATGTCAACATCTCGATCTCTTGTACTGATAAGTGACACACTGTTTATGATAACAAGTTAGCTGGGATTCGAGTTTAGATTTACGTTATTTGATTTGATTTTATAGAAGCGGGAATACGTTTCAAAATTGTGTATGATGTAGCTTGTTCACAGCGGCCGATTAGTCGTGAAGTAAAACCAAACATTTGATAAGAATAAAAAAAAAATACAATTAACCCTTGGAAGTTTTATTAAAAGTCCTATAAATGCTCGGATAGGTTTCAAAGTTCCATAAACAATCAGATCAATTGTTTTAATGTTCGGCGAGAGTTGATCGTAATATGCTAATCACCACTTTTTTTGTTGACAATATTTACGTGCATTTGCCAATGCGCGGGAAAAATTCAAAGATTTTTTGTAAGACTATTCAATGTTTTCTAAAGGAATTCCACTTTACCAGAAGAAGCTTTTCGGTATAAAGAGTCGGCTGCAAAACTCAGTTCTCGGATTGACAGGTCTGTCTGAATCGTTGCATGTGCAGTCAGTCAGGCGTGAACGTGTGTCAGTGGTAAAATGTAGAGATTTTTTACTAAGCCTGTCCAAGATCCTCAAAATGTTTGCAGTGATTTCGGTCAAAACCTTTAACAACGCTGGGATCCATCGTAAATGTGGAACTCCAGAAACTAAAATTATTATTTTTGTTTATTGCTTAACGGCGGGCCCGCTTAAAAGTTTACTGCTCTGGATTCTTAATTATGAGCAAGCGGCAGTTTGTTATTTTGTGGTGCAAGTTTTACCTGGTTTTACAAATGTTAATTCTTTCCATATTTAATACACTAGTTCCATTTTTTTGAAGGACATATTATCAGTAAGGTTATCAAAGAAATAAGGAAGGAGAGAAATGGCCTTGCCACTTAGAGTTTCTCGGCTTTTCTCGGTACAAATTACGATCCAAACCCAAAAAATGTCCGATGTTCACACCAGGTGCCGCCCCGTAACAATTTGGAGTCAGAGCTTTTTGTTTAAAGAAAGGCAAACGAGATATTGTTTTAAGAAACAGTAATATTGTATTAACAAACTGTATTAAATATATCCAAATCTGAACTTAAGCAATTGTGGTTTTATCAGTTTTCACGACGTGAAAAAATCACTTGTCGCAAGCAGTGAACTAAGTAACAACTTGTACACCGTCTCGACCTGCAATGTTTGCTGAAGCGAATTCGGTGACTCTACCACTTTCGGTAAACGAAATCGGTGACTCTACCACCTTCGGTAAAATGAAATCAGTGACTCTACCACCTTTGGTAAAACGAAATCAGTGACTCTACCACTTTCGGTAAAACGAAATCGGTGACTCTACCACCTTCGGTAAAACGAATTCGGTATTAAAACGTATGGAGTTCACCAAACGAAAAATAGCACATGTGGTTACCGAATCTTCGTTTTACCGAACCACATTCGGTACCGCATACGGTCCAATCATTTATGGCAATCATTTATGTCCAATCATTTATGGCAATTAATAAGCCAATCAGAAAATAAGAAACTGCTCAGTAGATGTAAATTAGGTTGTGGCCTATGGGTTATGACAACAGTATTTAATGGACTCTCAGTATACATGTAGATGTAAATTAGGTTGTGGCCTATGACAACGGTATTTAATGGATTCTTTCAAAATTCTGGACACAACAACCTCAGACTACTCCAGGGCTAGACACTAATGGTGGTCAACTGGCCATTGGCCAGCAAAAAAACCTTTGGGCCTGAAGAAATTTGGAAAAACTGGCTGTTTTGGTCTGCAGAAATTGTTTAAAGTTTTGAATTGATTGTATCTGATTTGTACACAGCTTTGCTAAGTAAACTTCACAAAATTAATTTTTGATGCTTTTCAAATGGAAGACTTTTAAAAATTCAGAAATCGGACTCTTGAAATTACTGCCTACATATTTACGAACCCCAAGCCCTTGCCATTTTGGCCCGTATTTTGTCTTGGAACTGGTTTTAGTAATGCCCAGTCTCTCAAATGGAGGAAATTATCAACATGTGACTCCACTTTTGCCATTTTGTTTCACTTTGAAATGGCCCAGAGGCAGGTTTTGGAGTTTCTATTGTACCTGGCAAGTACAACTTGTATGTTGGCCAGTTAAAATGTGAATAAACTGGACAATGGACCAGTTGTTCATAAAGTTAGTTCAAGCTCTGTACTACAGTGTATATGGTTTCAAAATGTCATCAAATCTGAAAATGTTACAGATTTGAGAACTACACTGTTACTGAACAATATATATATATATATATATACACTCGTTTGCAGAAAGGTTGTCCTACACAAATATCCAAATATCCAGATATCTAATTTATTCAGACATATCTAATGAGATGCAGTAGGTACTGTTTTCTAAAAATTGCGGAATGCGCGCGGAGACCTCGCAGCAACAAACTCTCAAAATTGAACTTCGCGTCATTGACTCAAAGAAAAAGAGTAGCTACAAGGTCCACAGAATTGCATCCTGTGGTGGAAGATATTCATGCTTTCAGACAAGCCGTGGAAAGTTTTTTACCGGACGTTAAACCACTTGTCAATACGATTTTGGGTACTTCGGGGAGCGAAACCGAAAATTCTGGGTTGATACAGCAGAAGAGCTCGGCGACGCCTATAGCATGGCTTTAAACGGCTGTGCTTTCTGGATTGATCCGACTATGAAGGTGCCAAAGAGCGACCACTGAGGCAAAGGGGACCAAAAGTAAGAGAGTCTTTAGCGTGCATGAATAACCCTTTGAAAATTCCTTCTCCGAGCAAATCATATCGTAAAGCGAATTATCCACTGATATTTTAATTACATTTTAATGGCCTCGTGATTCAGAGACGATGAGACGATGGCTAAATTACGCGAATCACACGATACTGTCTACCAGCCATATAAATACACAGTATGGGCCGAAATGATTGTAATATTTTACACTCGATTTTGAGTAATATATTCATAGTTTTACTTCTAAGAAATTGTACGAAAAACCCATAAGTTTGACACTATAAAAAGCCTCTCTAGATCTAAATACTCGGCTCGCACTTTCATGACAAACCTGTCAACAACTACTAAAGTTTAAATAGAACTAATTTAGTGATTAAGCTTATAATTAGTTCGGGGGTGAGCACAATCATTAGAGAGATTAAGCATTGCGTTCTTTCTTCCCGCGAACGACAGAAATGAAAACATAACCAATTTTCACGCGTTTGCTGCTTGACATTTTCAGTTGTTACGTGAAGTTGAGTCGATCCGCGTTTGTTGTGAACGTTGGAATTCTTTTCCACTTTTCTTATATATTTATTTCGTATTTTGACGGCGGGCTGACGTTTCCCGTTTGCCGTGGAACGCGGTGCTTAATCTCTCTATTGTTTCTACCGAGAACGACGGTGGTGATTTCAGTGTATGCTATACGCTATTAACTGCTCGGTTCACGATTGCAAATACACTTGGCTTGTTCGGTTCTCGAGCTTATAAATTAAGCGCCCTTTCAATCAATCAATCAATCAATGACCTTTATTTATCCACGATAAAGTTTAAAGCTTGGAGCTTGTGGGGTCGTGCCTTTACATAAATGTAATTAATTAACGAGCTAAAATAAGTAATTTGTAAAACTAAGATACTAATACTTATATTAAATAATGCTAGTATATAACAATAACAACTGGAATTATAATAATGGTAATTGATACCAATAAATAGAGCTGATGGTGCTAAATCTAAGCCTAAAACCTAAAATCTTAAATATCTCTTACGTTTCTATTAGTTTGCACAGATATATCCGTAAAGTCAAAATTTCTTATCAGATCATATTTAGAGGCGGTTTCGGTGAAGGCTAAAATAGTGGTCGTTTGGTGGCAGTTACGTGGGAGGGCGTTCCACAGCACAGATCCTCTGTAGGCTATTGAGTATTTCATAATATTCGTATTGAATCTAGGAGTGACTAATTGATTAACTCCCCTAAGGTTGTATTTTGATTTGCGCTTATTTATATGAGTTATCATTTGTGATGGGGTAATATTATAATACAGTTTATACATCAACTTGAGTATCGAGATTTTGTAGCCTAAATGTAATGTGTCCCATCCGGTCTTTGTAAGGACCTCATCAGTGGGCATGTCTCTAGGGAGATGGTAAATGATTCTAGCCGCCCTACAATGAAGAATTTCGAGGGCCTTAAAGTTGTCCTTACAGTTTAAACCTCCCCTTTCAACATTGGTTCAAAATTGTGTCGAAAGCGTGTGTGTCAAATGGTTGCAACATTGCCGATTTAACATGTCGAGAACAAGCGGTTTCAGCATCTATTCAACATTCTAATTGCTCTCAACCTTGATCTTGAAAATGGGCTTCAACAAATGTTGCACCAATATTGACGAGATGTTTGAAAGTTTTTAAAAGCGGAGCTTTAGTAATACAGAATTACCCAGTGGACAACTTTGGGTCCTGATGCTGTAAACATTTGTTGTTCAAACTTTTAACAGACTGGGCGGGAGATTCAAATCCATTAATCTAGGTGATGGTCTCTTGTCGTAATTATTTACGTTTTGTAGAAACCGCTTCAATTTTTGTGTTTCTGACAGTTTAGGTCTGTAGTCTCCATTTTTAACAATTCAATAATTTAAAAAATTGTGAAATAATTCGCGGTCTTAAAAATATACCACATTTTACGCCATATTCTCACGTGTTCAATTCACTGAAGTATGCCAAAACCACAGCATTTCATAACTTCTTTCAATTGTACCAATTACAGGATAATAAACGCAATTCACGAGCACTGCCGTCTCTATTTTAATATTTATCGCCGGTAGACTCTGTTGTGCGACCGATTTTCTGAGGGGATACGTCTCCTGTATTAAAGAACAAACTACAGTAACGACGAACACTTTTCGGGTACAAAAAAGTATGCCTGCGATTCCTTCATCTGTTTTCCTGTACAAAATCTTATTCGAGATTGCAGCACACCGTATATCTTTTGAGTACGCTTTCGGCATGTTTCGCCACATCTCTCTGCAACTGAACAATTATGCTAACAGATGGCACAGTCACTATGCATCTCATTAGATATCTCTGAATAAATTAGATATCTGGATATCTGGTTATTTGTGTAGGACAACCTTTCTGCAAACGAGTGTATATATATATATATATATATATATATATATATACACTCGTTTGCAGAAAGGTTGTCCTACACAAATATCCAAATATCCAAATATCTAATTTATTCAGACATATCTAATGAGATGCAGTGGTGGAAGATATTCATGCTTTCAGACAAGCCGTGGAAAGTTTTTTACCGGACGTTAAACCACTTGTCGCGTGATCAATACGATTTTGGGTACTTCGGGGAGCGAAACCGAAAATTCTGGGTTGATACAGCAGAAGAGCTCGGCGACGCCTATAGCATGGCTTTAAACGGCTGTGCTTTCTGGATTGATCCGACTATGAAGGTGCCAAAGAGCGACCACTGAGGCAAAGGGGACCAAAAGTAAGAGAGTCTTTAGCGTGCATGAATAACCCTTTGAAAATTCCTTCTCCGAGCAAATCATATCGTAAAGCGAAATACCCCACTGATATTTTTATTTCAGAGACGATGACTAAATTACGTGAATCACACGATACTGTCTACCAGCCATATAAATACACAGTATGGGCCGAAATGATTGTAATATTTTACACTCGATTTTGAGTAATATATTCAAGTTTTACTCTAAGAAATTGTACGAAAAACCCATAAGTTTGACACTATAAAAAGCCTCTCTAGATCTAAATACTCGGCTCGCACTTTCATGACAAACCTGTCAACAACTACTCAAGTTTAAATAGAACTAATTTAGTGATTAAGCTTATAATTAGTTCGGGGGTGAGCACAATCATTAGAGAGATTAAGCATCGCGTTCTTTCTTCCCGCGAACGGCAGAAATGAAAGCATAACCAATTTTTACGCATTTGCTGCTTGACATTTTCAGTTGTTACGTGAAGTTGAGTCGATCCGCGTTTGTTGTGAACGTTGGAATTCTTTTACACTTTACTTATATATTTATTTCGTATTTTGACGGCGGGCTGACGTTTCCCGTTTGCCGTGGAACGCGGTGCTTAATCTCTCTATTGTTTCTACCGAGAACGACGGTGGCGATTTCAGTGTATGCTATACGCTATTAACTGCTCGGTTCACGATTGCAAATACACTTGGCTTGTTCGGTTCTCGAGCTTATAAATTAAGCGCCCTTTCAACATTGGTTCAAAATTGTGTCGAAAGCGTGTGTGTCAAATGGTTGCAACATTGCCGATATAACAAGCGGTTTCAGCATCTATTCAACATTCTAATTCAGTGCTCTCAACCTTGTTCTCGATATTGACGAGATGTTTGAAAGTTTTTAAAAGCGGAGCTTTAGTAATACATAATTACCCAGTGGACAACTTTGGGTCCTGATGCTGTAAACATTTGTTGTTCAAACTTTTAACAGACAGGGCGGGAGATTCAAATCCATTAATCTAGGTGATGGTCTCTTGTCGTAATTCTTTACGTTTTGTAGAAACCGCCTCAATTTTTGTGTTTCTGGCAGTTTAGGTCTGTAGTCTCCAGTTTTAACAATTCAATAATTTTAAAAATTGTGAAATAATTCGCGGTCTTAAAAATATACCACATTTTACGCCATATTCTCACGTGTTCAATTCACTGAAGTATGCCAAAACCACAGCATTTCATAACTTCTTTCAATTGTACCAATTACAGGATAACAAACGCAATTCACGAGCACTGCCGTCTCTATTTTAATATTTATCGCCGGTAGACTCTGTTGTGCGACCGATTTTCTGAGGGGATACGTCTCCTGTATTAAAGAACAAACTACAGTAACGACGAACACTTTTCGGGTACAAAAAAGTATGCCTGCGATTCCTTCATCTGTTTTCCTGTACAAAATCTTATTCGAGATTGCAGCACACCGTATATATTTTGAGTACGCTTTCGGCATGTTTCGCCAAATCTCTCTGCAACTGAACAATTATGCTAACAGCTGGCACAGTCACTATGCATCTCATTAGATATCTCTGAATAAATTAGATATCTGGATATCTGGTTATTTGCGTAGGACAACCTTTCTGCAAACGAGTGTATATATATATATATATATATATATACACTAGTTTCCAAAAACATTGCTTTTGATTTATATATATACCTTTTGTTCTCCATTGTTTTAGCTGTCAAATTTGACAAGAATACAAAAGGTATATATATATATTTGCAGTGCACTGTTTTTGAAAATGGGTATATAATTATATACAGTACAGTGATGAAATAAATAAAACCATCTTTTTATCATGCAAAATGAGGTTTAACTCCATTTAAATCACATCAGCTATTAATAAAATGTCTCAATTACCTCCTCTGAAAAGAGATCCTTGGCTTCTACAAAGGGTGCTCTAAAAACCTGTGTAAAGAAAGTACACCATAATGCTTAAGTACAGACATCAATAATTTTAATTTATTTACAACAGATTACAATTACTTCGGAGATTGTAATTACTTAGGAGTACCTAAGGTTTGTTTATTAAAGTTAATGGCAAAATGTGACTTTTTGTGTCTACTCCTCTTCGAAGAAGAGAGTAGTCTCTATGCTATCGAGCGTCTAAGTCTGTCCGTCCGTAAGTTAAGTCCTAATCTTTGGATAGTGTTCGGAATCACACACTGATCGGGATTCTTCGATCGACACTGAAGCCCAATGTTTCTTCAATGTATTTTGTATTTGTGACTATCGAGGTTATCGGTGACGATCGGTGACAACATCGGTGACATGTTTCAAATTTTCGTGATCTCTCATCTGGTTGTTGACTTATTATCAAATTTTTGTGATGTCTTGTCTGGTTGTCGACTTATTATCGATTGAAACGTTCAGGCTATGTCTTCTATATCTTCCATGTGCTTTTCCCCTCACGCGTTGGTTGAAGGTAAGTTTCACTCTATATTTACTATGAGGAACTTTCATGGAGAAAAAATAAGCTACACTCTTGGACAAAACCTCTTGGAACACCCGCTTTTCGCTAATAAGTCACCACAAAATATCCTGATCTCACCCCTTTCCCCAGTTCAATGTTGTTTTTTAGTTCGGTTGATTAAACCGAATGGGAAAGTGTACCTTCTCAACATTGAATGGGAAGAGGGAGAGGAACGTAAAAATTGGCAAAAAGTGTCCAAAATGTGAGGTGTTCCAACCGTTTTGTCCTTGTGTAGATGCTGTTGGTTGGGTGTATAGGTAAGGTGTCAATTTGTCACATACTTTGATAATCATGTTGAGGTCTCTAATATACTTTGATTCAGCTACCATCATTTCCCTCACCACCTCTTCATACGTTAACATTCCTTCACTGCTGCTTATCTAGAGGATTCAAACAAACAAAATGTTAGATTTTCACTTAACCCATGTTTACACTTACACATTTTATTAAGGTTTCATTTTACTAGTCAGTTAACTGAATCTAAGTTCTCTTTTGCAATGTTTATACCAGCTCAAATAACTGAGTTAGCCACCAGATAACAAACAACAGGATGCCGCTGATGTTTCTTCTTACATGTACAGTCGAACCTCTACACAACGGCCACCCTTGGGACCAAAAGTTGTGGCCGTTGTGTAGAGGTGGCCGTTCGGGAGAGGTAGGGGTGTAATTTGACACCACCATTTTAAAGCCAATATCTCAAACTACACCGCAATCTAGTACTCTGTTCTTGCACCAGACCATTCAAAATGTGTCAATACGACATGATGTCAGGCCACTTTGGAGTGACAAGGTGTTAATATGAAACAAGGCTGGTGTAGTGGCTAAAAATACTCATTGAATGGAATATGGAATTTTGAGTACAGTCGACTGGCCATTGTGTAGAGGTTATTTTAAGTGCATTTTTGCGTTTGGGAAAATGAAGTGCTGGCCGTTGCCGTTGTGTAGAGGTGGCCATTAAGGGGGGTTCCAATAACAGTAAATGTATGGAGTGGTGGCCGGGGAATAATATTGTGGCCGTTGCGTAGAGGTGGCCGTTAGGGAAAGGTGGCCGTTAGTAGAGGTTCGACTGTATATTTATAATAATACCCTGAGTTCCAGTGGTTAGTTTCATTAGCTGGCATAAAAGCTGTTTGCTTCCTGCTGGTGGCGATTAAAGTGCCTTTAACACTTCTTGCAATTTTGATAGCTATGAACCTACATAAAGTTTTGAGTACTGCTGTGAAGAAAGTTTTGGTTTACAGTGAATACTTTATGTTCTATGCTTGTTTGAAATTGTGTAAATTTCACCTTTCCTGACCCATGACCGCATAAGTAAAAGCCTAGGTTGATTCCTGGGTAGATGTCATATAATTAATTTGACTTTGCAATCATTTGAAGAAATACTTACTGTAACATGTTGACTAAAATGACTTTTTTCTTTACTAACAACTCACAAACTGTGTATATTTTCTATGCATCGATGTTGTTTATATCAATAATGATAGAAAGGCGCCATGGAGAATAATGCATTAATGAGATGACGTCTACCCAGGTATCAACCCAGGCTTTTACTTACGCGGTCATGGGCCAGGAAGATCAAATTTACACGATTTCAAACAAGCGTATCTCTATAAACCAAAACTTTCTTCACATAAGTATTCAAAACATTTTGAAGGTTCATAGCTATAAAAATTGTAAGAAGGGTTATAGGCACTTTAAGTCCCAGAAATAGTTACCCCCCTCCCCTCCCCTCCCCCCCCCAAAAAAAAATGTACACCTTCTCCAAAAATAGTAACCCTTCAAAAACAACATTCTCGATATTGTTAACTTAAATATTTTAGAGGTTGTGGGTAAATAAATAAACTGTTTTCTTGAAGAATATTACTAAAAAAAAAATCGGTATTATATAAACTATATATACATTGTTTTTTTCCTGATAAAAAGATAAATTATATTACCATAAATATTTTGATCTGACAAACATTTTTACTCTCTAATTAAGAAGCAGCCTCCCAAAAGTAACAAGAGTATAAAAGGCTGCTAAATTAAAAAGTTACACCCCTCAGGGGTGGATCCAGTGTTAAATGGTTGAGGGGGTGTCCGAGAGGACCCCTGAAGGTGGAAATTATCAGAGCAGAACACAATGCCCCCTGGTCAGCACATGACCTTTTGTTATTAGGGGGTGTCTGGTGCACCATCGGCTGGATCTGCCACAGACCCTTGTTAGCTGTTACTTGTTACCGATTTATATCATTAGATAGTACTCTGGTTACTGTGGTGAATAAACCACTTTTTGGGGTGGGCATGATTGTGGGATTAGATTCATTTGAGAGGTTCTTAGGTTCAAATTCTTTTATTATCAATAATAAATTTACATAAAATATTATGAAAGAAAAACAAAAATAATTATATTAATTTTCATGTCAGCCGAGAAAGGTGAAATCCTGGCAGAACTCTATACAAACTGGCTACAAAACAGGGACCTCACGAAACTAGAATGGCTTTGACATTGGGATGTAAAAACTGTTTTTACCCATTAAATTTGGTGTTGATTAAATATAGTTGATTGTTTATTCACTTTTCATTGCTGTTCACATTCAGATTTTTGAAAAATTTATGTGGCAAGTGCTGCACAAGGAATTCTGTTTGGGCTAATTGAAACAGTATGAGTCAGTCACAGAGAAATATTTTGAATTATTAAGTTTGTGTTCTCCACTAAGCAGATGGGTTTCAGTTTGTGATTTTGCAGAGAACAGCTTGGCCAAATGTCGTCATATGAATTTTCAAGTGCGGCCATTGTAATGTATTCTGTAATTAAGACTATTGTTTTACACTGTCATATCCTAGACATTGTCATCATGACAATTCTCTATTGATTAACTTGCACATTAATTAAGTATTTGCTCTGTTCACCTGAAAATAATGCAATCAAAAACGACTGTTCATTATCCTTTTGAGAAATTAAGCTACCAGTAGATACAGGCCTGATAAAAGAACATAAATTATTGACCAGTGAGGATGCTATGCTACAAAATAGCCACAGTAGTCTAAATGAAAACTAAAGCCTTCCAACACTTTGTGCTGACATCAGTTTCTATAAAGCTGACTTTCATCTACAGTAATCCACTTAGATATTTTTGAACAGCTTAAATGCTTGTGTATGCAATAGCAGATTCAGAACAGCAGATAGCAATAGCATACTGAGAGAAGTATTTAATATACAGTATTTATTATGAGCATTAGACAGTTGCAACATAATAACTCAACAGTGTTGCATTTTGTATACAAAATATGTTTACAAATGCTCTTAAGTTTTCCATGATCAAATCACAAGTCCAGAAAGAATGAATGCAGTCAACTATTCAATTTGTACAGCCTGTTACATGCTTTGCATTCTATGCTAGACTCTTCCAAACCTGCTGAATTTGAGACAGGCTTCATTAAGTCTGCAAATTCATGTGGAGCTCAACAGAATAGTTTAATGACTGCCTTAAATGCCTGCCATTGCAGAGATTGGAAACAAAACTACTGACTAAACAATGATACTATGCTTAAAGTTATATTACTTGTTTAGGAATCACATTACCGGTAGTAAGAATATTATTACGTCCTAGTTTGCGCGAGCAGCTGACAATGATCCAGTGATCAATGTTGAAACTACAAAGGCTGGATAGATCCAGGTCACAAAAAAAAAACAATATTGCACTAGCTGAAATATGTTTTGTGTTCATGTAGGAATATATAGCATATTAGCAATCAACATATCCTATATTCAACTTCACCAGATTGAGATAACCTACATGTACAATATATCCAGGTTTCTCAGTTGCTAGTATTCAAATTAAGCTAAGTCTGTTCCACAACTAGCTTAATCAATTTCCTAAACACAAGGAAAGATACAAATTAAGATTGACTGAATGCTAACAAACCCTGCAAAGTGCTTTTCGTTGTGGAGGTTTAGCAGTAACTCTTTCTTTGATGATCCTTTCTTTCTCTTTGTTGCAGAAAACAAAGCTATTTTTCCTGCGAAGCGTTGTGCAAATTCTCGCAGCAGCCATATTTTCACTGACAGTACTTTGTAACCACGCACTGGCAGTGGTTCTGTGTAATTTTTTTGTGGTCAGGATGCATATCACACTTCCATTGTTTGCTTTAAAACAACTTCCTGTTCACAGTCAACAATGTACATGTACTACTATTTGCTTAAAGAAAGTGTTTAACTTATTTATTTCTCTTTCTATGTCTTACTGTTACGATAAAAACTAAAACAATAACAAAACTCCAGGCCATTAAGTTAAATCACATACTCAAACACATGTGGCATAACAATATACTATAATTATTAGTATACATGTTGTAGCCGGATGTAGAAATTTGTATACAAATGTTGGGAAAAAGATGAGGCTTTAGCCAGGGAAATCTTCTCCCTGAAAAGTAAATCTAATAACAATCCAAAGTCAGAAATATTACCAAAATGATATCTTAAGTGTGCCTGTGCTAATTATTTTGAGCAAATCATTATAGTCAGAAAAAGAAATGACATTAATTTTGTGGTTTTCTTATAGATCATAAATCAGAATTGCAAATTCCCTCATGTGTAGACATCGTTCAAGTGCTCAGATAATGTTTTCATTCAGGCATCAACTTTCACTTCAGCAGCTGAAATATATAATTATGGTTAAAAATAGAACCATCACAAACACAGGAAGACATACATTCCTTATAATACCTTCATGAACATGACTGTGTGTTCATGTTCTTTGGTATACATTATAGTTTATTTAGACGTTACAAATGTATGTTGCTTTGCATGAAACTGTGAGACAATGTATTATCTACAAAATTTACTGCTAATAGCTTTTATTTTAATAATATCATGACTTAGAACCAAATATAGACTGAAGCAATGTTGGATTTTATTTTGTATTAATAACACCATTTTTATATTAATTAAAATTAACAAAGAAACACACCCAACAACTTCTGTTTTCCTTAAGTTGTGGTGAATGGAAACACCTGTTTGCTACTGGTTATTAAGGTCAAATTACGAATCAAACAATGAGCCATATATATTCACTGACACATGTTGAATGAGATAATTATTATGAGCAATTAATTAGGTTTTTAATCAGTCTAAAAATAATTTCACATGGTACCAACATATCATATATATAGCAACCAAAATTACAGAGAAACAATCATTACGTAAAGGTTCTACATGTATATATTACTTTTTTGCAAGTATTGATTTAAAACAATAGGGTTGATCTCAAGCCTTGTTATTCAGCAACTTTTCAGCAGTAATGTTCAGCACTGATTTTATTTTGATTCAGTAGATTTGTTATAGCACTTTTGACTACGTTATAGTTTAATTTAATACTATAATTTATTAACGTTTAATTTTAATCAACGGTAAAATTAAGTGAAAGACTAAACAAGATCATGTTTGACTCTCATGCCTGTTTTGGTGCACACTTCTTTTGGATCAAATTAAGAGTCAGTCGTGGAATTCACAACCATCTTTCTTAAGTGTGGAAAAACAGGAAAATAATAATTACAAATGACATAGCATAACATGTTTATATATCTGCTCATGCTTGATAAAACTCAAAACACAAATAATTCAGCCATACATGTATGTTTACATCTCAGAGCAGACTGAATACAAGGCTGGATAGGCATAATCACTTTGGCAATAAGCATTCTTTACAAGGAAATGTGTGGGCGAATTTCCCAGTCATGTTAAGTTTGATTTTATATTTTCTTTTCTCTCCAATGTAAATGCAACCAATCTTTCTGTGCCGATAGGAATATAGTACTACGAGGTTTGTACAAACTTTTATGGAATTCAAGCAAATTTTAAGGTGTGCAGTTTTTTTAAACTGATGCTCAGGGAATAATTATATTCATAAAGTCAGGAAGTAAGGGTATGCAAATGAAAATCTCCAGAACTCTTGATGATTAGCCTGTAGTCTTCCCCAATAATTCACTAAAAAGGATTCTAAAAAGTAAGTATAATTATTAAGACAAGTCTTAGCTAGCTAGGTGTCTCAATTAGCGACTCTAATGAAACTTAAGCATGTGCCACTGATTTCTTTCTTTCAGACTTACAGATGAGTATGGCAAAATAAAAAATATGTCCCTGAGTATCAACACACAAAAAATTCTAAATGCTTTAAAATTTGTTCTAATGGACCATAAAAGTTATTACAAATCTTTTAACACTATTTTCCTATTGGCACAGAAAGTTTGGTTGCAATATGTACATTGAATAGAATTTTAATGCATTTGGCTCAATTTTATTAATGGGAAAAAATGGGTTGTTTTGGATTTAATCTCGTTAAGTAATACATACATGTACTCACAAAAATATGGAAATATATATGTCTTTATGAAGCCTGATGAATATCGGACATAATTTGATTAACAGACATTAGCATAAATTAGTGAGAAAATACTACAACATTTGACAAAAACTGAACTGGATTAAAAAAATAATGTGTAGTATAATAAAAAGTTGAAAGTGAAGTTACAGTCATGAATTGATATATTGGCAGCACATCTGGCTGCATGAAGTACTGTAGGATGAAAGAAATTTAAATTATTATATTTGCAGTCATGTGCATACTACCCAAAAGCATCATAATAATTATAGGAAAATTTGGAAAATAATAGATTGCATATTAAAAAATCACTAAACTTTACTCTCCTATCACAACAGATTTACCAAATTTAAGTGATTTCTAGTTGTGAACAACGGACAACAGATTATAAACATATTATAAATTCACCAAAGAATGCTTTAGTTCAAATTTCATTCACCACGTGCTCTAAGATATTGGATTGAAAATATTTCCCCTCAGGCCAAAATAATATATATATCCTCCAGATATGTGCTCAAAGATATATCCAGACATGTTATTGAGCGAATAAGAAAGGTTTCAAACAAATCTAACATGATTTTCAATGCCTTTTGAGTCACTAAATCGCAACCATATGTTTACTCGGACTGGCAGCTAGTATTCCCACCTCAACTTGCGTAGCTGTCAGCTGATTCCCGATTCCAAACCACTCGATATACCTCCAACACTGCTATCCAGTTCATCACCATATTTGCTATCCTGTTCCAGTAAGGCTAAAACTCCAGGAGTTTGTCTGTAGAAGCCTTGCCGAATATCCCGCTTGGTGGCCATTACTGCTCGACTGAAATCTTGAGCACCAAAATACAATGAAACTAAGTGACCAACCATGGGCTTTGTACCATACCGAATTTGATAAAACGTTTCCTGTGATTGGTTGAGGATATAGGCACAACGTACAGCGAAAAAAAAAATCAGGACAGATGTAACAGCATGACGCTATAATTTTTTTTCACTTCCCATCTTGCAAGATCGATATTTGCAGGGACGGATCTGAATGAGTTTTAGTTAAAGTGCATATGAGCCTTCCTGCAATTTTCATAGCTATGAATCTCAGAAAAGTTTTGAGTACCCCTGCGAAGAAATTTTTGGTTTACAGAGAATACTCTATCTTCTACGCTTGTTTGAAATCGTGGAAACGTGACCTTTCCTGACCCATGACCGCGTAAGTAAAAGCCTGGGTCGATACCTCGGTAGACGTCATTTAATTAATTCAACTTTGCAACAATTTGAATAAAAACTTACAATTTTTACTAATACATGTATGACTTTTTTCCTTTACTAACACCTCATAAACTGTGTATATTATCTAAAAATCGATGTTGTTGTGATAGAAAGGTGCCATGGAGAATAATGCATTAATGAGATGACGTCGACCGAGGTATCGACCCAGGCTTTTACTTACGCGGTCATGGGTCAGGAAAGGTCACATTTCCACGATTTCAAACAAGCGTAGAAGATAGAGTATTCTCTGTAAACCAAAAATTTCTTCGCAGGGGTACTCAAAACTTTCCTGAGGTTCATAGCTATGAAAATTGCACGAAGGCTCATATGCACTTTAAAGGAAATATCAAATCAAACTTACAGTGACTGGGAAACTCACCCATACATTAATTTTCTTTATGTTTCTCGCCTAAGTGATTATGCCCATCCAGCCTTGTTTTCAATCCAATATGGCGCCGCATGATAAGGGTATATGCCTGTTCACCTAGTACCCTATCCATGTCATGGCTCAATAATGCACTGTCTTCTCTTCATTTCTCAAACCTGCTTCTTCCATGTGGGATACTTGAAACCATAAACGTGACGTAATTAAACTCTGCACATGCTCCTTGAATATTCAGTCAACCACCTAATTACATGACAGTGTTCTAGGTGGTCCCTTCATGTAGACAACACATGAATTGCTATCAAAATACAATAGAATTACCACAATACAAAGCAATAGAACGAAATACACAATACAATTTGGTAGTAATTCATGTCTGCCTACATGAAGGGAGAACAGTGTTCTAACTAGGCCTAAATGAAAGGGTGCTCCACCACTTACATACACACAGTACTGTTCGAAATTATTACAACGCTAATTGGGGAAATATCCCTGGGATATTTCCTTTAAAATGGCACTTCATGGCCATGTGTGTGTTAAAACTGACAAGAACAAGAAATGCTTCGGAATAAGCTTCTCAAGTCTCCCTTCGCTAGCAAGGCCATGTGTGTGTTAAAACTGAATAGAACAAGAAACGCTTTGGAATAAGCTTCTCAAATCCCACTTTGCTAGCACGGCCATTTGTGTGTTTAAAATGATTAGTACAAGAAATGCATCGGAATAAACTTTTCAAGTCGCACTCTCTAACACGGCAAGAATCTTCATTATATAGTGAAGGAGGTGAGTCAAACTGCAAGAAGAAGAAGACTAGAACAAGAAACGCTTCGGAATAAGCTTCTCAAATCTCGCTTCACTAGCACAGCCATTTGTGTATTTAAAATGACTAGAACAAGAAACGTTTCTGAATAAGCTTCTCAAGACTCGCTTCGCTAGCAAGGCCATTTGTGTGTTTAAAATGACTAGTACAAGAAACGCTTCGGAATAAACTTTTCAAGTCGCGCTCACTAACACGGCAATAATCTTCAATAATCTTCATCTGATAAACTTTAGCTTCAATCTGTAGTTTCAACTCAGATCTGTCAATCCTTCAGAATTTTTGTTGAAGTAATTGCGTATAATTATTATATATTTTCAATTGAAGAAGCCAGCTTTTTGGAGATACAAAGATTCTCTGTTGACATGTGCTTTCAACTGTGGAGACTGATTGTCTGGTTTTTCACACAACAAAAGTGCCGCAAACTTCGCAGGAAGTGTGATTATATTTTATTGTAGTTTAAATCACCACAAATGATATAAACATCTACTAAACAGAACATTCTGGAGTTCTTTTTATTTAATGTTGATCCGTTTTCAAAGGTAATGAGGTCCGAGCCTTGAATTCCACGACACAGAAGTGTGACAATTTCCGCGAACTGATTTGAATAATCAATGACTCTGCAGTGTTTGTTTTGTTTTGAGATCACACCAATAAAATTTTCTTTTAGAAATCAAGATGCTTACAGAATAAAACGTTTTGAAAGTTTTTACTTCATTTACACATGTACATTGTAAATGTTAAGCCTGAGATCGCACGAACCACATCAAACTTTTCCAGTGTATTAGTGAGCGGAGTCCGAGAAGTTAAAGGGATACCCGAGTGAAAAACACATTTGGGCTCAAAAGCATCTTTCAGATGTACTTTGTTCAGAAAATGTATTAAAATTTGATAAAACTTTTTCAGAGTTGAGAACGACCACCTCTAAGTTGGCCCCACGAAGACCTGGGTGCCACCATTTTGTTAACATTAATTCCTGTGACGTTTTTTTTTACGTCACTTCATCCCACCGGAGTCTTGCGGGTAACTTGAAGCATCCGGTGGGACGAAGTGACGTAAAAAACTTGGAGGCGCTCGTTCTCAACTCTGAAAAAGTTTTATCAAATTTTTATACGTTTTCTGAACAAAGTACATCTGAAAGATGCTTTTGAGCCCAAATGTGTTTTTCACTCGGGTATCCCTTTAAAGGTTTTATTTAATGTTGGCAGCAGTCGATCATTGTCGCAAAATTTAATTTCATCTTCCTCAGCTGAGTGCCGAAGCATTGGGCAAAAAATATATTAATCATTGCTCAGTTGTTAGACTATTGTCTTACGACCGCGGCTTTTTTACCGCAGCTTTCGACCGCGGTAAGTTAATTAGCCGTGGCTTTACCGCAGTAAAACCTCAGTCATACCGCGGTCGCGTCCGTATGCGTCAATAAGTTCAGGCGTACCTCTTCAATACAAAGATTATTCACCTTCTGATCTAATGCGTCTTTTGCAGAAAATCAGGCTGATATATTCCTTGAATAACCAATGAATTGCCCTCGTGATCCCATGGGAAAGGCTTTACTGGACAGCAAACAACCTTCAAAAACGCAGTTTTAGAAAGATCGACAATAAGATTGGGAGGTGGAAAATCAGGTTTTGCTATAAATAACACTACCGATCTCGTACGCGGTGCCTTTGAAGTCAGATTTTTTGCCATCCAATACAACCATTGTATTCCTTCAAAAGGCCCGATAGGCGCCTTGTGACAAATTGGCTGGAAAAAGGGATGCGGGCAAATAAAGTAGTCTTTGCGGAATGGATTTAGGCAGTGAACAAGTGTCCCCCGATCATTCACACTATTGCCAGTTTCTGTTTACTCGTCCACGACCTCAGATTTGATTGAATGTTAAGGTACAATGTAGGTAGGTTGACTGATAAAGCACAAAGCAGTCGATCCACCGTGGTTGCATGCTGTTGCAATAATTACTAGATACTGTAGTATTACAAAGTGATAGCACAACATTTTGGGACATTTGTGATTAATTTTTCCCTCGAGTCACAGGATTTGTAAAAGTCAACAGGCTGCAAATCATCTCTAGACTCTGTGAAATTGAATCAGTAATTTCCCTCATGCTGTGCTTTTTCAGTAATTACACTGTACCTGTTCTTCTACTGATGTTTCCATATCATCAGGTAGAAACATGTCCATCAACACCTATGAACACAAAAATTACAATTATGACTGTCACAGCCCAGTTCCTCAAAGCCCAATTAAGTAATGATTCGCCTAAGAAGTAAAGCAAAATGCAATAGGCTGCAGCAATAAGCATATCCTAATATACTAGGGACGTTAAGATACTACGATGGCAATGGCTGCAACGACGTGATGTGAAAAATAATGTTATTGATAATTTGTTTATTATCATTTCTTTTCTTCGACTTTTGTTGCATTTCTCATCTACGTTTTCAAAAAATTGAATGTGCACAGAGTTCCGTTTAGGCCGAACGAATAGCAGTGCCATTTACGTTTTCAGGTTCTCGTTCTCTACGGAACTTAAACTCAGCGTTTTCGCATCGTGTTTTTGCAGACAACGGCTAAAATAAATGCAGCTACATGCATTTTCACGTGCAGTTATTGTATTTTGTAATTAAGTCCATTGTTTCACCGCGTTGCCGTCGACGTTGTGGTATCTTAAAGTCCCTACTATTTGTCTAGAAGATGTCCACAGTCAAAGTTGCAAGCAATAATTGTAGGAAGCTGTATGCTGTTGACCTTTTTTACCGTGAAAACGTAAAGAAAACGTAGCCAATGGGAAAGGGAGAAAACAAAAGAATTTTGAATCACAAACTTGATAACATTCCGAATATACAAATTTCTCCAAAATCAATCAAAAATTATCTTATGAAAGTGCATGCATTTAATACTTCAATGGTTTTCTATTGAATATATGAGTATCAACCAATGAAGTTACGAGAAAGAAGAATAGAAAATTAACACCTTTTTACGTTCCTTGCTGTTCAGCCCTTTCCTTCTTAAAGTGCATATAAGCCCAAATTAGTTATATTTGATATTGATTGTACATGAAGTGAATAGTCCAACAGTAGAATATTTCTTGATTTGGGTGTTGCATCTAGGAGATATAAAGGTTTAGGGTAATGATGTGATGTGTGATCTTACACCAGAAAACGTACAATAACGACTTTCCGTTTAGCGTGCTAAGCCGTTTGTTATCCGTGTAAAGGGGTTAGAAAGTCATTTACACGGCTTCGAAAGTTGTTTTTTCCCTGCCATGCAAACGAGTTGTGAAGCAGTTTCTCAATCAGGCCGTTTAATTGCCGTGCAAAAGTAATGTAAACGTATTTCAACGAATTTTGCTCTTTGTTCCTACGAATGTTGCACAACCTTTCTTTCACCAGGATTAACGCATGACAAATTCGAATTCATAACAAACACAGTTTTACAAATGTTCAGTAAGATGGTTTTGGTAAATACCTTGCGTATAAGTCCCTGTCAATCGTTAACTGTCAGCCAGACGCCCGTGTCATTTCTGACACAAATACCACGGGGGCGCAATTACATTGTAGCTAGGGCACTTTCCATTTACGCAAAATGACTGATCTGATCCGATGCATTAGAGCTTTTTAATTCAAAAGGAATTGCATTTCCCCAGTAGAAGTTTTCTAGTAAGAGTATAGAATTTTTAGCACGTCTTTCATGACAAACGTTGCTTCAAATCTCTGTTCATGTTCTGTAAAAATCAGACTGACACGTTCACGCCTGACTGATTACACGTGGAAATTCAGACTCCAAGAAGAGTTGAGATTTAATACGCAAACATTTACAATTATTTATGCCGAAACCTTTTTAATACTAGTAACAAGACAATGAAGCAAAAGTTTATTTGGTGTTATGCTTTGCACTCAGTGAGTGAGTCGAGCTTTAAAGCGGGCCACACAGCCGTAATGTTTTGTTTATTTTACGGCTCACAACATTTCGATAACTGCATGGTACGAATTTACTTGAAAATGTTATGCAATGAGTTTTACAAAGATCTGGAAGTCTGACAGATCTGAATATTATTGTGGATATACAGATAACGTTTACAAAATTGAACACTTCCGAAGTTGGGACATGTGATTAGTAACGCAATGTTCCTTTCGTTTATTAGCCTTCCGGCCTTCAATTCAGGGTTCAAAGCATCAGATTTCTATTCTTAGCCTGATTATACTGACTGAACTGAAGTAAACTCTGCAGTTGTCCTCCTGCACCGTTCGAAAGTGAGTCGTAAAGTTCAGTTACTCAAAGTCTGAATAAAGTTTACAACTCAGGTTTGTCGAATTGACCGAGTGAGCCGGAAAAAGTAACTTGATCTTGGACGGGCATCGAAATTTTGAAGGATCAACATTTCGAAGAAGCGAAGTTTCGTGCGAATATTCGCAGAGTACCAAACGAAATTTCGCAGAGTGCAGCAACTTTTCGTGCTAACCTGTCACAGAGCACTGTTAACGTTTTAGAAAGCAGTTTGCTTTTTTCGGCTATCTTTCCAACCCATGTACACGGCTTCCCAACTTGTGTATACGGCTTCCCAACTCGTTTGCACGGCTTCCCAACTCGTTTACACGGCTTTCCAACTCGTTTACACAGCCTAGAAAGTCGTGTAAACGACTTGAAAACCTGTTTGTTAGTCGTTTATTTTACCCATTTAAACAGAAAGTCGTTATTGTACGTTAGGTCACATGTCATCACCGACATCACTTATTATACAAAAGCATGCAGGTAGAAACAAACTACCTATATTTAAATTCTAAGTTATATTTGAAGCTTCCCTTATCAAAGTGATTTTACAAAAAAAAATAGAAATTAGAAAATAGCTTAATTCACAAGCAAAGAAATTCAGTAAATGTCGGTGATGACATCACAACGTTAGCATATTGGAAATATAAACCTTTGTATCTCATAGACACAACAACCAAATCAAGAAATATTATACCATTGGACTATCCACTTCATGTACAATCGATATCAAATATAACTAATTTGGGCTTATATGCACTTTAACCGGAGCATTGCTTAAGCTGGATTAAGGGTACTAATCTTTATTTCACTTTCCTAACTCATAAACTGCTGATTTAGGATTAAAAACATTTTGTCTGACGAGGAATGAGAAGTACTTCTCTACTTGTAATCCTAGAATGAAGAAAAACACCTTTTATCATAGAACCAAACTCCTCAGTTACAAGTTAATCCAGGATTAACGCTAATCGGGCTTCGAGGAACTCAAGGGCAATAATAACCCACAGCCTTGCCAACTAAAACTGATTAACTCCAGGTTGTATGAAAATTGAATTCATATTTGTAATTTGATTTTTTACCACAGGTTTTAATATTTCTGTATGTTGAGGGTTTTTCTCCGGGTTCTCCAGTTTTCCTCCTTCCACAAAAAGCAACACACTAAATTCCAACTCGATCTGTGGATTTAGCTGGGACCTGGTCTTGATCAGCCCCTATGGTTGTTTCAGGTACCATTAGAAATTCAGAGTTTTTACTGCTATTCAGTCTAGTTTTAGGTTTTTATTTAACATTATTTTTCAGTTATATACATGTACAGATTTTTAGGTTAGATTTAGAGGATTTTTTAAGCTTCAGAAAAATTATTTCTGGAACAGCCAGTGAGATAGAATGGATTGAAATAACCACATTTTGATGGGAGCTGCACACTGTCAGAGTCATTACTCAACCAATCAGATCACAGTGGCTGACAACCACACAAACTCAATACCTACATACACTATAATTATTATAATATTATCAATGCCCCTTCTTTTTCTTTTTCTAACCTCCCCCACCCCCCACCCCCCCCCCCCCCCCCCAAAAAAAACACAAAAAAGCGTTTAAGTAGACATAAAAGGGTTTCATGACCATGCTGAGAACAGTATAAAAACCTGCAAACTGCAAAATATATTGTGGCATAAAAATGTCTTGTATGGTTAAATTTCTTCATTTTTCGTAGACAAAACCATAGAACTCTAAACAGTGTAACCTATAAAATGAATGGTTCTTAAAACATTCTTTAAGAAAATTATATTTCCAAGTTCAAAACACTTTTTCTAAATAACATTTAAAAAAAAAAAATTATTCTCAGATAAAGATAAATAATGCATAAAACTTTCAATTTCAATATTTTAGAGGAATTACACTGCACAGATTTTGATTACTTATATCATTATTTCAATAAAATTAGTGGGTCTGGTATGTGAGGCCAATGTGTTGCCATGATCGTGTCAGGTCAATAACAAAAATTGTATCTTCATTTTAGTAGGTTTGATAATTGTAAAGTGCTTTAGTTATACATGTACCTCTTCCACAGCTGGATGCAAAAGGCACAAGTTGAAAGTGTACCAATCTTATGAATAACCCTTTTGACCCTCCTTCATAAAGGAAGCCCTGGGTACATGGTCGAAGTTCAAAATATGCTGAAAAAATTGGAATATACATGTATACAATGTAGTTTTTGAAAAAAATGGATAGGAGTACAGAAGCCATTTTGGGCGAGGGCACCTCCATTTTGGATCTGACAACGTTTCACGGAGGTCGCTTAATTATTGTAAAAAAACACAGCTTTGGTCATATAACAATAGGGACTGCCATGAAACATTATCAGATCAAAGATGGCACCGCCCACAAACAAAATGGCTCATACTCATGTCCAATTTTGTTTTAAACTAAAATATATTTTCCTATTTTTTTCAATATATTTTCAATTTAGATCGTATTGGCAACAACTTAAAGTGCCACTACGATCAAATTTTGACATATCAATGTTTTTGCATATTCATAAAGTACATGTAGAGTTGATATAGTATTATTGTTTTTCGATACAACAACAGGAAGTCTTATTTCTTTAGCTCGGAATATTGAATCTAAACATCTGTCATTACTGGAGGCTGTTCTCTTTATTCAGCTTCAAACAAAGGTTCACTCAATGGAAGTGATGTCATACACTTAACGCTTGCCTGCAGAACACAACGCCTGAAGGCATATTTCTACTAAAAACATCTTCACGTACACAAGGAGAAAGTTATATTTATCTGTGCGAGGTTGGCTACTTTTTTATGCACACTATTTCACGCCACGAGGTTGTTGTGTTAAGTGTATGACATCACTTCCGCTGAATACTGAGAACGGCTTCCAGTAATGGCGGACAGGATTTTACCGGTAACTCTCCTAAAATTTTGTGGCTTAACATGCCCATTTGGGAGTATTTTTTTACTATTTCGGATATTTCTAATACTGATTGACCTATTGACACTGAAAAAGTGGCAAATCGAAATGGTAATTTTTTGTCGTAGCAGCACTTTAACAGCAATAATTATTTTGTTCAATCCTTAAACATTAACAGTAAATGATAAATACTTATTAACAGTGAAAACATATTAAAGTAACAGGCCTTGAAATAAATAAAACATCCTTAGTCACCACTTGCGGACTACGAAATAAAAACTAGTCACTAGCCAGCAAATGCTAGTAGCCGAGTTGGCAACTAATCATTAGGGACCTTAACCAACCAGGAAGACAACGGCAGAGACGACAGGACATAGAAAAGTTTTTTTTCCCTCAAGATCTGGTGTTTACTACAATGTAGTTCCTTTATTCGCCTTTAATTACTTTTCCAATCCAGATCTTTATTGATCTTTGAACAATAATTATGATAAGCATAACGTTTTGTTCATGGCAAATAAAAAACAGAGTGATTTACTTTCTTTCAGTCGCATTCTCTTGTACATGTAGATGTAAAATTATGGGGTTTCACATTGTGTTTTTGCAGAGAACGGTCAAAATGTACGTGACTGCATTCATTTTCATGTGCAGTTATTGCATTTTGTAATTAAGGCTATTGTTTTATGCTGTCGTCCTAGACGTTGCCGTTGTGGTTGCTTAAACTCCCTATTAAGTTCTAGACATGAAACATAATATTCTAGTTGTTAGTATTGGTTGCAACTTGACGAGCCCTGAGTAATGAACTGCATTTCACCTTATCAGCACAGAGTGCCACTTTAATATCCTGGCAGGTAATCTCAGTATGTCGAATGTTCTTCACATAGTTACCAGCAAGCTGGAGAGGAAAATAAAACAGAATGTGTGATAACAGACAGTCAGAATAAACAATTATGGTAACTAGTTCCTGTAAAAACTAGTGTACGTCTCCATCAATGGGAAAATTAAACACTGGTATAATCAATTAAAAATCAATTAAGGTACATAATGCTAATCACCGTGAGAAGCGAGTAGCAGCGGATGCATCAAGTGTTAACCCTTTGCCAGGGCAAAAGCATATAAAGTATTGCTCTAACGTTACACTTTTATGTGCATATTCATCCCTGGGCAGGTGATTGACAATCTACTAGCTCAAAAGCTTCGTCTCTCGCAATTTACTTGAATTTACATACGGTAGCCCTTTGCTAGTGGGCTTCTGCTAGGTTCAATAACAGCTGCTGAAAGTGAACTTGATACATGTAACACAGAAACACTATTAACTAAAGAGGAACAGTTTATGGACAGTGTGTCTGCTGCTTTCCATGTAAACTAACAACTCATCAACAAGGTTCATGGGCCAAACATGGACACATTTAAGTAAAGGCATACATCTGACAGGAAAGTAATGTTCAACCTTCATCTTTATAGAAGTCACACACAACTTGATAACCACAATTTCACCATTTTTTCGAAAGGTTAAATCTTTGATATGAGGCTATAGTACAACTAACCATGGATTGCAATTTTAAAATGTTCACAAGCCAGGTACAGTGGATAAAGATCGAAGTTATAACACTGTTTAGGCTTCCAGTAAGTCAGTTTGGAGTCATTGGAAAGTGGTAATGTTTCCAAACTCGTTTTTTTAGGTTTAGAAACTGAAACTGAAAGTATCCATTACTAAGAAAACCAAATTAAATCACTTGCCTTATCGAAGGAAACAAATAATGAATCCAAAAGGTACCTTCACATTACCTCATAGATTGTACATGTAGTTTTCAATACAATATTAATCTAGTGGTGGATGATACAAATAGGCAGCTACATGACTGTACAAATGATGTAACTTAGAAGAAAATTGACCATCAAAAACTGAATAACTTAGTCATAAAAACTCGCTAATGTTTTAGATATGATACCACCCATTGCTGCATAACTTCTGTTGACAATCCTCATGATATGAAGAAGCAATCTTGAATATTGAAAGGTGTACATTGAATTTTATGAACAAACAAATACTGACTTGTATAAATCTTATGGTTATCTGATGGACAGAGGCAACACAGATTGCATATAATTTTTACATATAATAATTACATAATTTTATCTTGCAGGTAAAATTTGTTTTCAGGTAAAATCTGATTCAACCTACAATGTAGGTTAAAGTCTGTGGTATTTTTTTAACGTCTAGATTATTATACTTAGTATTTTTTACCTTAATTGTAGTCACTGTACCTACAGAGGGGGGCAGAGGCCCCCAAGTCAGAACCAACCATCTGCCAGTGCTTGCCAGAATGTATTTTTTCACTTTTATTTTATTTTCAATGGGGTACTGGATTTGTGTTATAAATTTCTGCACAATTTTCATTAGTGAAATTCCAAGCTATTATCAGGTTTTACTGCACATATATGCAAATTTAGAATATATTGTGGGGGACTGGTTACTAGTAGCACCATCATATATACATGTAGGTAAACGAGTATGGTGCTTCACATCAATCATCTCTGTGGCACAGTGGTTAAGGCTTTGACCAACAGATCTGATGGTTGCTGGTTCAAGTACCAGCAAGGACAGCAAAGATAAAATAAATATACATGTAGTAGTAGTATAGTTGATTACATTAATACAATGTAGCACCGTAGGGGCAGGAAGTGATAAGGGAAACAGAGGGGGAGGGTGTTTAAAAAAAATATTTTTTAGTACCTACATGTATGTACTGTACCTACTGTAGGCAAGGTTTTATTTGAAAATGAATATACCATATTCACTCACGGATAAGCCGCACCTTTATACCCAAAATCTACGTTTGAAATCGGGGGTGTGGCTTATCTGCGAGAACATTTCCACAAGGTTCCGTAAATTTACATAAATTAATTTTCAAAGAAAGATTTTTTATTAACTAAAGCAAGTTAACACACAAAACCAAAAGAAACTAAGTACTGGTCATTCCAGAAGGAACCTCCACGGCTCAAAAATTGAAAGACATTATTGCCAAACAAATTACACGGAGGTCTTGATTAACAATGTTGTTTGGAGGTTGGGGAAAAATTGTTTTTACATACATGTAGGAGTATAACAGGGATCGAAGTAATGAAGCATTTGTTTAGTTCTGCTACATTTCTCATCCTCTCTCACCTCCCAAGAATATAGTGGTTCGTACCGAGCTTAACTATAAATTACATTTATTAATCAAAATTCAAGTTTTAGACTGCTTTTTAATTTTTTTGCTTAATTTGGAGTTGACAGTTTTGTTTGTACCAATGGAGCTGAATGAGTGAATCGGTTAAAATCTCTGATGAGACAATTAAAATCCCTGCTCAAATATTCACCTTAAATCCATGACTATGTAAGCGCTTCACTTGATCCTTTATGAGGGCAAAAAGCGGAGTAACTTAATAAATGACTTATGCATTTTTCTTCCAAAAGCCCAAACCTGGCCAGTTGAAAATATCTGTGACCTTCCTGAGCCTGTTGGAAGGCTCACGAACATATCTTTCCCACAAATAAAGTTACATAAAACATTAAGCTGTTCACATTTGAGAGATGGGATTCCAAATTTGAGAAAAATTTCCTCTGCGACGGACTTTACACTTCAAAATCTCATTTCGATCGCCATCTTGTTTTGACTTCGTCATGCATAAATAGCTAATTACCAAAAATTTGGAAGTGATGTCACGGACACGGTTTTGGGCTTTGAGTCGCAGACCCTACATGGGGATAAACGGAAACGATGAAATCGCTGTTCTCTCTCAAATTTATAGGCAAGTAGGGGATGCTGTTCGCAGGCTAGTGGCTATCATGAGAACACATACGAAGAGGAAATTTTCACGAGAAAGTGAGTTATTTTGAAAGGGGGATATTTTGCGACACATTATTTTCGCGATTTTTGAGGTCACAAATTTCACGGCGTTTTTTTGTTCACGTCATCTCTTTTTTTTTAAGATACCTCATTTTCGTGACCAAAGCCGAGAGAAACTGGGGATGAAGTATATATACTTAGCAGGAAATATTATGTAGTCGCATAGTCATTCTTACAGCCTGACATGGACCCGAGCTCAGTAATGGCCCACACAATTTCCTTGCTCGTAACGTGCGAAGTGATCTCGATTGTCTACCGATGTCTTACGAGTGCCTTAATGAAGAGAAGCGAACTGTCACGAAGTCGACCCGAACTCTCTGCATTCATAATCTAATCTAGCAAGAAATGATTCAGGTATTTTTTCGTGGAATGACAAGAGAGGCGGCGTTGCGACCGGTCTTCGAAGCACAGTTGAGTTTTATACTTGCTATTGTTGTAGATTTTGTTTATTTACTTGGTTTTTAGTATCTTGTTTCTTTACAAACCAAATAAAGATATTTACAACAACATACTAATCCTGGTACACACTGTAGTGTAAACAACGATAACCATGGCTGATATATTCTTCATTTTGGGTTGCAGGCCAAAGGCTGCGCAAAATATTTCAAATGGGAAAACATTGAGCCAAGCTGAAGACGGCCCAAGCTTAACCTAAAAGCCATCTGGCTCTTGTTTAGTAACATAATTTCAAAATGTGGCAGTTTGAAATCGAGATTCGTTTGCTAGAAGAACAGTTGATCGGAGTTGATTTCGGATATGGCACAAACTAGATATTTTCCAAGCTGCATGGGATATTTATTTGTGTGTTCCTCGGCTGGCAAGTTTCCTTTCATCTGGCACTAAACCGAGGGCAGCCTATTACATGTACATTGTATGTTACATTACTTCAAAACTCCCTTCAAAACCTTTGACCTTGTGATTATGATTTTTGTAGACTGTGTAGTTCCTCAAAGGGCATAAATTTATGTCCTGTGATTATGATTTCTGTAGACTGTGTAGTTCCTCAAAGGGCATAAATTTATGTCCTGTGATTATGATTTCTGTAGACTATGTAGTTCCTCAAACGGTATAAATTTATGTCCTGTGATTATGATTTCTGTAGACTGTGTAGTTCCTCAAAGGGCATAAATTTATGTCCTGTGATTATGATTTCTGTAGACTGTGTAGTTCCTCAAAGGACATAAATTTATGTCCTGTGATTATGATTTCTGTAGACTATGTAGTTCCTCAAACGGTATAAATTTATGTCCTGTGATTATGATTTCTGTAGACTGTGTAGTTCCTCAAAGGGCATAAATTTATGTCCTGTGATTATGATTTCTGTAGACTGTGTAGTTCCTCAAAGGACATAAATTTATGTCCTGTGATTATGATTTCTGTAGACTGTGTAGTTCATCAAAGAGCATAAATTTATGTCCTGTGATTATGATTTCTGTAGATTGTGTAGTTCATCTAAAAACCCTAAAAACCCAAAATTAGTGATCTCCTGTTGTTGATGGTTAGGGTGTTTTTAAATGTAGGGTTGTGGTTTGTATTAATTCACAGAAATATGCAAGTTTTCAATGCAAGTTTCTGTGGCTAAGCGGTAAAGTTGTGGACTTTCAAGGCAGAGATGTTAAGTGTACCATGACAGTAAGTAAAATTAATGTGCCATGTTAATTAGTAAATTACAAGTTGATGATATGGGAAGGGACTTGGAGAGGGTCAGAAAGGGGATAGAGGTAAGGGGAGAAATGGGAAAGATATCAGGGGGAGAAAAAGGAAAGAGGTCAGGGGTGACTTTTTTTCAGGGGGGAGGGGAGAGTGGATTTTTTTGAAAAACAGCATATACAATAAAGACCCGTATATAAGCCACACCCGTACATAAGCTGCACCCCAAGTTTTGAAGCTGAAATTTATTTAGAAAAAAAAATACAAAAAATAATAGAAAATCTTTTGTCCGAGTTCATAAACGCTTGTACTTGATGCCAAACTTCTTAAAAAAAAGAATAATCTTTTGTTGTAGTTCATAAACACTCGTACTTGAAGCAAAACTTCATCAGATTGAAATTGCGAAGGAAATTGCGAAGGATGCCTGGTTGTTTAGATGCATGCTTTGACAAGCACTGCGAATCAGTGTATACTTGACATCTTTAAACTTAACTCATTACAAACCGGTAAATTTATGTTCTCATACCACCATCAACTGTTGCCTCAGTCTTTTCACCATTTATTTACAACAAATGATCAAGTGCACAACTATAACACCAGATTGGCATCTAATTATCGACCTCATGCATGTCGTACCAATATTAAGCAATTTACTATTTTATACCAAGGCCCAAAAATGTGGAACTCGCTGCCCTCTTCTGTCACAAATTCCACTACTCTAACTTGCTTCAAAAAAGGACTGTTCAATTTTCTACAAAGATAGTTTTTTATTTAATTTTAATTTTTTCTTCTTCTATTGTTACATACTGAATCGGTCATGACGCACATACGCTGTTCTTTTATTTAATTTTTTATACTATCTCGAGGAGGCCTCCTCGCTACAAGCCTGATGGTTTCCTGAGGCCTCCTCGCCACTATATCAATTGTATCATGTATTCTTGAACCTCAATTCTTTATATATATATATATATATCTATTGTTAATGTATGTATTCTATGTGTGGCAAAGCGCAAATAAATAAAAATAGTGTGTTTTGGAAGGTAAATAAGTTTAATCACGTTTAAATATTCACGAAATTCTAATATAATAGGTCTTAGGTAGGTCTTAGAAGAGTTTTTGCTTTAATTCTTTCAAATTGCATGTGTGTTTTTCAATGATTTTATGCTTAAATTGCTATATTACACGATCGGATGCGATTTGAACCTGATCGTAATATACGCACTGTCGCATAATAAAAGCTTCATTCAGGTTCATAATATGTAAATATAGGTTGCAGTTAATTTTTGTTTTCAGTTAATTTTTATTTCTAACCACATGTAGTTGATTTTTTTCTAACTAGTGAATTTTTTTTCTAACTAGTGAATTTTTTAACTAGGTGAACCCTAGGCCAGTGAAAACTCATTAACAGCCCTAAATTAGTGAGCACCCATTATTGATGGTATTGTTTTTTTAAAATAAATGTAGGGTTAGGCTTCGAATTAGTTCACAGGATCATTGAAGAAGTGTTATGTTTCTCCGTTGTTTACTGTAGTGAGTTAGCCCTAAAACCCAAAATCACCAGAAGAAGAAGAAAAAAAAAAAAAAAGAAATAGGAAGAAAAAAAGGAAATGGTTAAAACAATTAATTAGGGATTTTTTGGATTGACTTAGTATCTTACTACATATATGCAAATTTTGATGAGATTGTGAGGGACTGGGTACTAGTAGCACTATCATATATATAGTAAATAAGTACAGTGGAAACTCAATTTAACGAAGTGCCAAGGGACTGGTGAAATTGGTTGGTTATATGAGGGTTCGTTAAATCAAAAACCTCGTTATAATGAATTTGCGGAAAAAGACCAAAATGTTTGTTATATCGAGGTATAGTTAATAATTGTTTTGTAACGAAGTAACGAAGTTAATAGAACTTATAAGAGACAAAGAGGATAAAGCGGATCTGTAGATCTCTTGATAGTGCCAGTGTCTGTACTGTATATACACATCTAATGAGCTGTTGACTGAGAGGTTCTCTTGTTACAGGATTAAAGGATTTTCATCGCTGTTGGTCTGTTCCGCATTCATCTTTTGTCGCGTGTTGGCATTTATTCGTTATATCGGGGTAGATTTTACATTTGGGCTGCCGGATTGTGTTCGTTATAACGAGGATTTCGTTATAGAGGTTCTGTTACATACATTTTACTTGTAATTTTGCCGGGCTAAAGAACATCGTTCGTTATACCGAGGACTTCGTTATATAGAGGTTCGTTAAATCGAGGTTCCACTGTAGAGGGATTTCATATTGATCACTTGGTGGTACAGTGGTTAAGGCTTGGACCAACAGATCCAGTATGGTAATTCAATAATTATGGTAATTAGTATAGTTAATTAAAGCAATGTAGCACTGCATGTGTGGGGAATTATGGGAAGAGGGGTAGGGGAAGGAAGTGACAAAGGAAGAGAGAGGTAGGAAAAGACAGGGGGAGGGGAGGGTGAATATATATTTTAGTACCCCAAAAAAATTCCTAGTTAGAAAAAAAATTGACTAGTTAGAAAAACATTAACTGAAAACAAAAATTAACTGCAATATATATGTTAATGTTGGATCTCCTTTCTAGGTGTTCCCGTAGATAAGCCGCACCCCTGATTTTAAATGAAAATTTGGGTGAAAAGGTGCAGCTTATACACAGGTATTTACAGTATATATATTATGTTGGTGACACAACAAATTTTGGAGGATCCGATTGAAAACTGAGTGAGGAGGGATTAACTAAACTATTTAAAATATGAAAACCTATAGGACGGTAACTCAGGATTCTAATTGAATCTACATTGACAGCAATTTGATGAAGGAACTCACAGCAGAAAATTACTGTAGTTGAAATCATCAAGGAAACAAATAATCAATTTTTATATAATTTGATGTCCACCAAAACACAACTTCTTCATCCAAGACAAAATTGTGTGACTGAGAATCACTGTAATAAACTAAACTACACCCTGGTTAGACCTGGGGTAAATTACTGCAATAGAGTGAAGCAAATACAAGGGAAACTGCCTTTTGTACAAGTTAGTTACAGTACGGTTATGGTACAGTACGTTAATACAGTAAAGCCACATACGGACATGCCAAATGTTTGTCCCACTCATACTAAACCTGCTCTATCTATGTACCTTAATGATATCTAAACCTGCTCTATCTATGTACCTTAATGATATCTAAACCTGCTCTATCTATGTACCTTAATGATATCTAAACCTGCTCTATCTATGTACCTTAATGATATCTAAACCTGCTCTATCTATGTACCTTAATGATATCTAAACCTGCTCTATCTATGTACCTTAAAGGGATACCCGAGTGAAAAACACATTGGGGCTCAAAAGAATCTTCAACATGTTCTTTGTTCAGAAAATGCATTAAAATTTGATCAAACGTTTTTAGTATTAAGAACGAGCACCTCAAAGTTGGCCCCGCGAAGACATGGGCGACGCCATCTTTGTTTCCATTTACGGAAGTGACGTCACTTCGTCCCACCAGCGTATCGCGGCTATTTGTCTTTGTATGATTTTCACACGCTCGGAATTAAAGTGGATATTGCAGAGGAATTCTTACAGAAACCGGAATTATGATGAAGACGACATTATGAGAAAAGTTCAGAAGACTGGGAGGAGGAAGAAAAGCATTGGGAAGGCGAGAAATTATCAGACGAACAACAAGGTCTCGTAACTGCCATTTAATAACAGCAAAACAACAGGGCTTAAAAGACTCGAGTGACTTCTGAATAAGTATAAGAACTACAATGTATGTGAGGTACAGTTAAGGCGTTTATCATCCGAAAAACACCTAATAAGTGAGAGAGTGAGAATGCTGGTGGGACGAAGTGACGTCACTTCCGTAAATGCAAACAAAGATGGCGGCGCCCATGTCTTCGTGGGGCCAACTTTGAGGTGCTCGTTCTTAATACTAAAATCCTTTGATCAAATTTTAATACATTTTCTGAACAAAGAACATGTTGAAGATTCTTTTGAGCCCCAATGTGTTTTTCACTCGGGTATCCCTTTAATGATATCTAAACCTGCTCTATCTATGTACCTTAATGATATCAGCTGAGATGTACTCCATGACGGCAACAATGTACAAAGAGAGCTGATAGTCCACCTTGTATCCAAGGATATCCTACAGAGAAGAACAGTTAAGCAATTACTACTGTACATATTCAGAATTTTAGAGTTACAGGTCAAATTAAGAAATGGTTTCCATAAGAACTGGTCAGGAGCAAAAGGCAGTAGGCTGCAGCAATGAGCATAATTATGTGTAGTTACCAATTATGTGGAGGTAACTAGTGGTGGATATTTACCGAGCCGCGAAGTGGCACTGTAAATATCCACTGCTAGTCACTAACACCGAGGGGAATACATACCATACATTTTGTACATTAAAGTGAAATTAACAGCCTCAAATTAGCTATTTTATTTTCTGTCAGAAAGTTCAAAAAGCCATGCATGCATTTACAAGTGAACACTTCACATGTGTCATTTTCTCTCCAAGCCAGGAGGTGAATAGTGCAGGTTATTCCGAGTTTGAGTAGCCAATCACAGTGTGCAAAAAGCATGTTTCACTTGCGTGTTATATGTTAAACCAGTATATTCCAAATACGATTTTGCTTGAATATGTCTGAGATGTCCACAGACAAAATCCAAACAGGAAATCAAGGAAACTGAATGCCATTGGCCATTTTTACAGTGAAAATGTAAAGAAAACACTATCCAGCAAGAAAGGAAAGGAGAAGGCAAAAGATACTTGAATAATATGATTTTCTTGAAGATAAATTTATCTAGCCTGAATTTCAGCCGTCTCCTCTGGTTCGTTCCTCCCGAGAGAGACGTCTGAATCCAATAGCCGATAATGCCATCCAGGTGGATTAAAAATTTAATTTATGCAAATAAAACTGTCACAGCGGTAGAAAGAATTTGTGGGCCACAAAAATAAAGCCATCGCTCGCCTTGAGAAATTATGTGAGATCATGCCGGCCAAAATAAAAGCCTTACCTATATATATATCTCCATCCCATTTGCTTCTCAAGTGCCTCTTATGTTGTGAAAACCTTTTCGAAGCAACAAATTGTTATATTATATTTGGAGGCAAAGTACAGTTCATCTTTGTCTTTCCATTGATCTTTGTACATGTCTCACGATCTGCCGTTCGAATCGACACAGCTACAAGATATTACCTATGTAAATGATGCAACAGAAAAGTAGAAAAACACGAAAGGATAATGGAGAATTTTCGAAGAAATACGAAGACTCTTGCGGGAAAGAACGGTTCCTTGAAGAGAGTAGTGACATTCTTTACCACTGCGAGTGTGAACAAATAATCAATTATCAACAACCCCGCGGACGCGACGCAATAAAATGTACATGCTTACAGGACAGTCGGCCGGTTATTATGCAGGACACTTTCAATCTATTTCCAGATGTTTTCCTTACAAATTCAAGGTCTTTGCCAAAGACAACTCAAAGATCAACAATTGCGAGTCCAAAGTGAATCATACCATCTTCTCGGCTGCTAATTATGATAATTATGCAAAATTTTAGAAAAAATTATGAACCAATCAAAGACCACTACCAGGTTTTCTGGTAGTGACGTCACTGGACTACATTATCGGCTATTGGATTCAGGTGTCTCTCTCGGGAGGAACGAACCAGAGGAGACGGCTGAAATTCAGGCTAAATTTTATCAATTCTGTTATAGAAAATAATTGCTTAAACCACTCACATACATGTACATACAGTCCCTGTCAAAAGTTTTTCAACCGTATACGGTACCGTATGTGCTTCGGTAAAACGAAGATTCGGTAACCACATGTGGTAGATTTCGTTCGGTAAACTCCATTCGTTTTAAGACCGAATTCGTTTTACTGAAAGTGGTAGAGTCACCGATTTCGTTTTACTGAAAGTGGTTCGGTCACCGATTGTGTTTTAACGAAAGTGGTTCGGTCACCGATTGTGTTTTAACGAAAGTGGTTCGGTCACCGATTGTGTTTTAACGAAAGTGGTTCAGTCACCGATTTCGTTTTACCGAAAGTGGTTCAGTCACCGATTTCGCTTCACCAAACATTGCAGGTCAAGATAGTCTACAAGTTGTTACTTGTACATGTAGTTCACTGCTTGCGACTAAAGTGATTTTTACAACGTTAAAACTGAAAATGCTGAAGTTTAGATTTCAAAAATGATATCTCGTTAACGATATATCGGCACAGCAATAATTATTGGTGTTTTCATTGTAGAAAAAGCGAAGCGTCAGGTCGGTGTCCTGGTGCGATCATCGAAAAACTTATTTGTTTTGATCGTGATTTGTACCGAGAAAGCCGCGAAGTGGCTAAGAGCATTTCTCTCCTTCCTATTTCTTCTGATAACCTCACTGATAAACTGTACTGAAAAAAAAGGAACTGCTGTGAATATATAACCTTAAACTTACGCCACAAACTAACAACCGCCGTTCGTTCATAATCTAGCGGCAAACTTTTAAAGCGGGCCCCGCCAGTAAGCAATAATCAACAAACGAACTTTAGCTTCCGTAGTTTAACATTTACGAGAGATTCCTGCGTTGTTCAAGGTTCCGACCAAAAGCATTGCAAATGTTTGCGGATTCTGGAAAGGCATGTTTTCGAAATTAAAATATCGGAAAGATTGTGCAATTGCAATCAGTCACGCGTGAACCTGTCAGTCTGAGTTTTGACAGGTCCTATGTTTGATCGATCGAGGACCTGTAACCGGAGTATCAGTCCCTCTCTCCCTTCCTTTTCACCACCCTCCTCTCTAAGGAAGGAAGGGAAAGAGGGCCTGACACAATTCTTTGCATGGCCGCCTTCCGCCTCTCGCTCCATTTGAAGACAAAAATCCAGACATGTGATTGACGGTTTTGTCTAATTTATTTGATTTTTAATTAAAATCCAGACATGTGATTGACGTTTTTGTCTAATTTGTTTCGATTTAATTAAAATTTAGAAATATGATTGACGTTTATGTCAAGCAAAAGTCATGATCCAGTTTCTTTTGTTTTTCTGACCAATGAAGGAAAAAGCCAGAATATGGCTTTTTAGCAAGCGGCCAGGCAAAGAATTGTGTCAGGCCCTTTTTCCCTTCCTTTCTTAGGGGGGAGGGGGGATGGGTGATGGAAAGGAAGGGGGAGAGGGACTGATACTCAGGTTAGAGGACCTGAGACTTGTTTGTTTCACATCTGACATCAGACCAATCGCTGCAGACCGGTCTCACAGCAATTATAAACCGCAATGCCAATCACAAATTGACGAAGTGATGAAGTAAAAAAGCTCATTGATTATTCAAAAATGTCACACTTCTGTTCGAGCAATTTGAGCAAAATGACGGATCCCACGTTAAATAAAAAGAATTCCAGAATATTCTATTTGGTAGACGTTTATCACTTGCCAGTATTAAAAGTTGAGAAACTTTCCCGCATTATTTAACTCTGCATTCCGCAATAAAATCACATGTTCCGCGAAGTTCGCGACATTCTTGTTGTGTCAAAAACCAGACAATTAATAGTTTCCACGGCTGAAAGCGGCTGAAAGCACATGTAAGCACCGAAAAGCTCTTGAATCTGTTGAATTGAAAATATACAGCGTACGCAACGACTTTTGAAGAATCGTGAAGGGATTGAGGGATAGATTAAAGTATGAAAGTACAGAAGTCTGTAAAGTTTATGAGATGAATAAAAACGCCGAACTTTGATACAACTAAACTAGAATTGATCACGTACGTAGCGTCATATTTACATAACATGATGACTATCCGAATTCATTTTACCGAAGGTGGTAGAGTCACCGAATTCGTTTTACTGAAGGTGGTAGAGTCGCCGATTTCGTTTTACTGAAAGTGGTTCGGTCACCGATTGCGTTTTACCGAAAGTGGTTCAGTCACCGATTGTGTTTTACCGAAAGTGGTTCAGTTACCGATTTCGCTTCGCCACATTTCGCCACATTCATTTTACCGAAAGTGGTAAACACATGTGGCACATGTGCCACATGCTACCACATGTGGTTCGTACGGTGTGAAAAACTTTTGACAGGGACTGTACATGCATGTACATGTACAATGCCTACATTGCCCCAAGTCTTCTGATGCACCCGCAGCAGTAAACTGTGTTTAACAAAGGAGAAATTACAAGGAAATTTTATTTCCTAATTGAAGAAGCCTGGGACCAAAAGTGTTTCCATAGCAATGTCATAATTAGCACAGTGATGTATATTTTCCTTAGTACTGCACTATCTGTTTTCGAAATTTTAGTCATCAATCATGTTCATCAAAAGAAGTCCTCTCTATCTCTCTTGCTCTGTTTAGTTCCATTTTGTTTTGCTGTTGCAGTAATATTGCCTCCAAGGGAACTAAGGAATATAGAGATACTATAGCTAGGTGGACTAACTGAAGAATGGAGATACTAAGGGATACAACCACCTGGACTAGGTGGACTAACTGGACTAAGGGGGATATGGAGATACTAAGGGATACAACCACCTGGACTAGGTGGACTAACTGAACTAAGGGATATGGAGATACTAAGGGATACAACCACCTGGACTACATGTAGGTGGACTAACTGGACTATGGGATATGGAGATACTAAGGGATACAACCACCTGGACTAGGTGGACTAACCGGACTAAGGGATATGGAGATACTAAGGGATACAACCACCTGGACTAGGTGGACTAACTGAACTAAGGGATATGGAGATACTAAGGGATACAACCACCTGGACTAGGTGGACTAACTGGACTAAGGGATATGGAGATACTAAGGGATACAACCACCTGGACTAGGTGGACTAACTGAACTAAGGGATATGGAGATACTAAGGGATACAACCACCTGGACTAGGTGGACTAACTGGACTAAGGGATATGTAGATTACTACTAAGGGATACAACTGCTGCAGAGATATTCATTTTGTGATTTGTCTCCAAGCTGTATCAATCTTATAACATCACAGTTCAAAAACCTGAATATCTCTGGAACGAGATGGAATATTGACAAATGGAAAATGCCACCCTTCCTCAGTTCGAAAGGAGTTTCTAATGAGATCAACTTAATTTTTGATTTGTAGGCACTTTAAGCTTTAGAATAAGCATCCAAATGAGAAAAGCAGGCATAGATTATAAGCAACAGCAAAGTGCTAGGGACCATACAGGGTTCAATCTTAGCGGTGGTCTGCTGGCCCCAGACCACTAAAAGTAACGGGAGACCACTGAAAACTGCCAGTGGGTAGTCCGTGTGGCCAGTGAAAAATTTATATGCATGTATCATGTTGTTTCGCGTTTCTTCATTTCACAAGGACTGCATGACAGACAGTCCTTCTTCGGTTTTGATTGAAACTCGAGTATGTTCGCCTTAAATACTCATTGGCACAAGATCGCCTAACAATGCAACAATTTGCAATAAACTTTCTGGTACAGTACCGACCAGAACTTACCTCCAGTTAAATGTTTGCTCGGGTTCACTGTAGTGAATGCAGGGTTTGCTCTGGTTCGCTTTTTCAGGATTTGCTCCTATTCGCTGGGTTTGCTTGCGTTCGCTCAAGCGAACCTGCCCTGCAAACGAGCGAACTCTGAAAAAGCGAACCCGAGCGAATCCTGCAAACTCTGATCAAAGCGAATGTATATTTTACTGAACATGAAACCTAGCAAAAGGAACTAATCATAGGAATATTTTAAAAGGACTATTTAGATGAGAAAGCAAAATTATTACCCACAGAAACGGCCGATAATTATAATATTGTTTGCTTCATCACAGGCCGCGCCGTTCGAGAATTAGGCCAAAGTGACAGGGCTTTATTTCAATCATAAAAGTGTATATTTTTTTTAAACTTAAGCAACTTCTGCAAAATTAAAAACAAATTACCATCAGAGAATTCGAAGGGAATTTTGTTTCTTGAATTGAACGGCGCGGCAATGATCTAAAGAAAATTTAAATTAGTCTGAGAAGTAAACACTGCCATTTCAGTTCCCGCAAATGTTTATAATGCTGCTCAATAACAGTTTGCCGACATTTGTGTATTATGCATACAATTTTTCATGGCAATGCTTGAAGTCACAAAATAAAATGCTGGTTACATCTCACACAATCGATTTTTATTTGAGGCCAGTGAAATATTTTGCGGCCCACTGATGTGCTTGTGTTAGTGGTCCTGTTGGCCAGTGAAGGAAAAAGTTAAGATCGAACCCTGCCATATGACGAGACATTATCAGAGAATATTGGGAATGCAAAGGAGGGAGAGTTTATACGGCTTTGCTAATGGCCATTTAGAGATTGATATATATTTTTCAGAAATTCTGAATTGTAACAAGACCTGAAACAACCATGTCTGTCAATCAAAGCCACATACAATGCTACCCTGACAGGCACTGCTATGAAGATGTACATGTAACCAGCATATTCCAAAGCAGTTTATTTCTGTCTGACTGGGTGGTAACCAAGTAAATCCTGCAATCTGATTGGTTCCCAAAGCAGACAGTATATTCATATCTCAGTTTTCTGACAGAGTTCTCGATTAAGGAATTCAAAGCTACAAGCTGCTTGGTTCAGAGAAGAGTCGTTGCGGATGTGGTAGCCCACAGCAGGAATCGAACTCAGGACTGCATGTTGAATGCGATGTGCACTAAACCCATTGTGCCACACTCTGAATTTCTAACGAGACCTGAAACAACCATGGGGGCTGATCAAAGCCAGATCCAGCTAATCCACAGATCAAATTGGAATTTAGCATGTTGGTTTTTGCGGAGGGAGGAAAACCGGAGAACCTGGAGAAAAACCCTTGGAGCAAGGGCGAGATACCAACAAACTCAACTCACATATGGTGCCACCCCGACTCCCCACAAATGCACACACTGTAATAAAATAACAGTTCACAATTTACTGACTTAGGGTTGGGTCCACATACAGAAATACTGTGCCCTCGGTCTTGAATGCCTGCCAACCTTGGCCTGTGACCTTGTGCCATATATTAAAGACCTTGGGAAAAGTTTTTCTTTACACCAACCTCCTAGCCGGTAAATAAATATAATTTATATATATATATATATATATATCTTTCACCTCATAAAAAATATATTAATCATAGAGTTGAACTTCAAGTAAATGTTGACTAAGGAGAACAATGTGGAATATATACCCTGCAATTTGGATCATTAATAATTAATTTTCTCTAATTTTCCTACAAACCTTCTAAAAACGTAACCCACCGATTTGTAAAAAACCTTACCATTTTCGACCAAAAATCATTCATAGAATGACTACATACACCTGTACAATAATGAAAAATTTAGCACAGTTTTCAAGTTATCTTTTGAAGTTGCGGGGTATTCAATAGTTGTACCAACTAAGGAGCTAGATGTAATAATTATTTACTTGTGTATTTAATTCTTATTTTATATTTATTTTAAATTTAAAAGGTGGGAAAACAACTAATTAAATGATATTTGCAAAATATAATAAATAATAAATTGGAACTTCTGTAGCAATTTTCTAAATAGCAATGAAAGACAACTTAGAGGACTGTTTGAGTCTGAAGTAAATATAAAAGTCACAAGAATACCCTTGTCTAATATAAATGTGTATGCAGACACACACCCCCCTTTGACTATATTCACCCTTTCTTCCCAGGAGATTAAATATTTCATGAAATGCAAAATTCCATAAACAACCTCAAGGTTTATTATCCAAATGAAGCCGTAAAATCAATTAAAATATAAAGCAAAAATACCAGCACTTAGATTGAAACCTCAATAAATCAGTGTTTTATGGGGGAGATGCTTTCGAAAGTCTCTCGACTATTATTAGATACTGTAGTCATATTCATAATGATGAAGGAAGTATTTAAGTAGCTGAAATAGGATGAAATGTTGCAGGATTATTTTACCAGTGAATGTGTGATCATTATTTAAAAGTAAATAGGATACTTCGTTTAATACCTTGATGAGTGGATGGACTTTATCGGCGAGAAGAACTAGGGGACTTTTCTTCTTTCCTTTTGCGATGGCGTCCTGCGCGTCAGAGATGGCCCATTTATCGATAGGATCTGGGAATGTTTTACTAACTCTCTCCTCCACGTCAGGAACTGAGCGAGGTTGGCAAACAGTCAGATGATACAACAAGTGGATTATAAGACCTTCGATGTACTCGAGGGCTTCGTCTTGCACCGTCAACGAGGGATGCACTTCCCTTTGCACCTATTAACATATATATATTGAAACACTTTCAGTTACATTCTGTTGACACCAGACGCCTCAATAAGGCTTGTTAAGCATCTGCGATGATTTAAAATCGCGATATCAGGATTTTACACAGAACAGGACCTAATATAAACTAGAACCGCGACTTCCCCTTTACAGAGTACGCACACACGACTAATCTCACCTTTCGCAAACAACTCACAAACAAGCCCTTCCATCTGGACGGATTCAAGCTCTCTTCATACGCTGAGAAAGGCATGGTACCCCCTTCTAGCTACGAAGCATTCCTAAGGACTCAGTGAAGAGAACCAGAAGTATTCAGCCCCATTTGAATTGTTCCTCTATTGGTTCACCTAAACTTCTAAAGGCGCGAGTAAAGATCATTGGTATGGAGCTGATTGGAGAGTGTTTCCAATCGTGGAGCCTACATCACAGCTAAACGGTCCGTTGAATACTTTAAAACGGATGCTTCTACTGTAAAAGGAAGTTACGATGCCCCTGTTATCCCCTGCGATAGGCTGGAGGAGGCTTTAGGCTGAAAGGCAGTCAAAGGAAGCGAAATCGGAAGTTCTATTTTCAAAACATACTAGAGGTTGAAGCTCATCGAGCTGCACTGCAAGCATGCGATCCCAGGCCCTGCTCGGACTTGCCGAGGGGGAGGGTCTGGAAATACCCGAAACAGGAAAAAAGAAGCGAAAAGAAAAGAGGTCAAACAACAACTGAAAAATAGGTTCAAGATATATTTTCATACTGATGATAAAAGAGAAAATTAATCAGTTAATTACTAAACAGGATCCAAGAGACCATCATCTCGCTGCCGTCCAAATATACACAAGTTACATGTTCCCTGTCGTTTATGCTGTTCCTGTTTATGTACTATACAGGAGCCCATAACCAGGAGCGTCCATATCTCATATACAGGTGTCACAGCGTTTTTACAAGTTGGGCTATTTTTAGATTATTTTCCCCGCCAATTAATGGTTAGCACCGTGGCGGAACAAAAGATGCCTCATTAGCTACTTTTGTTATACCAAACAACTTGGCTGCTTCGCTTTTGTGATTTTATTCCCTTCGGGAATATATAATTGCAACTCAACAATAGCGGGAAACCGTTCTAAAAATAACCTAACTTGTACAAACGCTGTGACTGATAGGCCTAGTATGTGGGATGGACGCTCCTAATTGTGGGCTCCTGAATAATAATAATAATAATAATAATGGTTTAATCACAGCATCTCTACTAATAGAAATACCGTGAACAAAAATCCTGCAAAAATACGTTGGATCCGAAGTGAGGACCTATGCAGCCAAATATAAACAATTACTGAAGAATGAAAAGTCCGAAGACTACAGCAAACCGGATATACAACATAAAATTCTAACACAAAGCACTACGTATACGGTTAGCTAGGCCTGACGCGAAAAGCCCAAAACCAAGCAAATCTGAGCAAGTCCGAGCGCTTTTCGTGTCAGGCCTAGCTAACCGTAGTGCTTTGTGTTAGAATTTTACGTTGTATATCAGCTTTGCTGTAGTCTTCGGACTTTTCATTCTTAATTGTTTATATTTGGCTGCATAGGTCCTCACTTCGGATCCAACATATTTTTGCAGGATTTTTGTTCACGGTATTTGCTTATATATTTTCTATTATGGATTTTTGTACCGTAGGTCTTATATAGATCCGATTATTCCTGCTATTGTCATCAGTCATTTTCAAAGCTGGTCTGGCCAGCATAACTATATTTTTCGCAAAGCACTGACACATTTAGTTCAGATTTGCTTGGTTTTTGGCTTTTCGCCACACGCAATGACGTGTGACCCGATAACCAAGCCTTTCTGTGAGCTCGTAACTAGATAGATGCTTCTTATAAAGCACTATCTTAGCGCAGTCCGCCGCCGGGTCGGCAGTGCATTGGCACCGAAGCCCGCGTACTGTTTGCTATGCCATACTGACGAGTTCTAATAAGAACGAAACAGCTGTCTATGGCTGCAATCTAGTCCGAGCGCTTTTCGTGTCAGGCCTAGCTAACCGTAGTGCTTTGTGTTAGAATTTTACGTTGTATATCAGCTTTGTTGTAGTCTTCCGGACTTTTCATTCTTAATCTCTACTAAGTAGCTTTACATCTGTGAGATCAATATAAAAAAATATTACTATAACTACTACAATTGCTATAACTTTATATTACATAAGAAAGAAAAAGGACTATGGAAACTATGGTGAACTATATAAACGACTTTGTACAACTATTATATATAAAAGGCAAGAGAAAAATACTGATGAGTATTATTAGTATTAGCTATAACTTTATATTACTATAAAAAAAGAAAGGAAACACTGGAAACTTTGGTAACCATATACGCTATGGCGAACTATATACAACTATGTACGACTATAATGTATAAAAGGCACTGAAAAGGGAAAATACTAATGGGTTCAGTAATCAATCCGAAGTTTTGCTCTGTTCATTTAACATTTGTTTAACCCGACGATTGTTTGGTTTTGGGTCAACACATGATCTTATGTTAGCAGGGAGTTCGTTAAATAACTTCGCCATAGAGTCTTGAAACGTTCCCTTTATGAGGGGCACACCTAGTTGTGGGGATATCTAGAGCGCAGCTGCCTCTTCGGTTCATGTTTCTTTAGGGAGAGGTAGTCAGCCGGGCCAAGACTGATTGTGGATCGTTTGATTGGCACTTCTGAGTAGGTGAAATTGGGTCCTTTCTATAGTGGAGAGCCAACCCAACTTCAGGACGTCTTTCTCAATAGAATAGCGGTTGCAATTGCATGGTCACAAATTAAAGTTCACATACTTAAAAAAAGTAATAAATTATTAATCGAAGTCGCAAAAATGTAAGGAAATAAATAATAGACTAGGTTACCTAAAATGTAGTGAGTACTGCCTGTCACTGTTAATTGTTTTGTTTATATTTTGTCGGCATTGCAAAGACTGAAACTAATAAATTGGAGGACGCCAATTTTTATATTATAAGATCAATTCTAGGATTAGCTAAATCGAATACTTATGAAAGGGCCCTTCAGTTAGTCAAAATGCGAACGTTGATGCAGCGAAGGTATTTTCAATCACTAGTTTTATTTTTTAAATGCATGACAGAGCAAGGCCCATTATATATCCAAGATTTTTTTAAACTACGGTTAGCTCACTATAACTTACGTGGCTCTGGTACAAAACTGGAGCAATTTCGCTTTAACACTAACTGGCTAAAGAATTCGTACTCTTTCATTACTAGCCACTTATGGAACAATCTACCTACTAAAGTACGTGAAGCACCTAATTTAAAGACATTTAAGAAAATGCTCAATAAGGTAGAGCTTAACCCACACATATACAATACATAGATGTAATTTTAGCATTTTATCTTAGCTGTAAATAGAAGTTTTAAAGTAGGGAATTTTTATAGTAGATTTTCAGATAGTCGTTTTAACATATTACATTTAATTTAATACATTTAGAAACACGTGCGCGTTTTAACGAGTCTTTTAGCTCCTAGGCGTTATGTGTATAAATAAATGATTGATTGATTGATTGATTGATTGAGAGTTTGTGCTTGTAATCACATGACACTCGAGGCAGTTGTCGATTTTCTGCAAGACTGAAAGAAGAGCAGAACGTGTAAATGTCATGAGTGAATCCCTAACCAGAGGTAATAGAAACACAGTAAGAAGTGAAGTGATACGAGTAGATTAAACCGAGAGCCGAGCATTGTAATCTGGAGAGCGAGTAGATAAATGTTTCACAGTTTCGATTTCCGACGGCACAACATGCAATAAATACTCGCTTAAGGATCGTTCATTAATTATACGTAGGGGTGGGCTGGAGAAAAATTAAACAATACAAAGAACCCCCCCCCCCCCCCCCCCTCGCTGCGCAGCGATAATAATAGGTAACTGAGCATCCATACACAGGAAAACCACACAGGTGAACATACGCATCTCCCGAGACACGAGTAGCCCCCGTGAATGGGCGGAATGCATACCCAAAGTACATACTGTATATACGTACAGTTAAGTTACTGTACCTTCTAATAAAAGTTAAGTTTAAATTTGAACAAATTTACATTATTAGCAAGTCATTGGCCTCAATGGCGCTTAAGTTGTTGATGACTTTATATAATAAGATAATCCTGTTTGTCTTCCGATCCTAATCTGCTGTAAGAGGTTTCCATGCTAATTGATCATCACTGAAGCATTTCGGATACGCTCACCTCTCTGGAGTAGTTGCATTTCATAACTGACAAAGTGAGCAGCGCGTCTCTGGACCATTTCTAGTTGGTTAATACATCATGGTAGAAGTTCCAGTGAAGAAACCCGTGTTTTTATTTAACTTTGAGATATGACAACAATGTGTATTCCAGCGTAAGTCTGAGGCCAGTTGCGTGAACTCCCGCTAAGTCAGGGTGCGACTTTGTAGTTTCCAGGGGAGTACCATTAAGAGTATACGGTTGTTTTATTTACGAACCTCGTACGGAAGAAATGCAAAATGCAACATTTAGACACATTCAAGTCCATTTGCTTGGCCCATTGAGAAAGTTTAGGCTAGATCTTGCAGATGCCGTAGATTTGAGTTCCAGATAGAGGATAGCGTCGTCTGCAAAGAGACGTATTTGGGACTGTACTTCATCTGGCAGGTCGTTTATGTACAACAAAAACAATAGGGTCCGAAGACGGTTCTCTGGGGTACTCCAGACAAGACGCTGCAGACACGGTTGATTGGGTCCTGTTTGTTAGGAATCAGTTCCGAATCCAGAGATTTATTGAGCCTCTAATGCGGCCGTAGTAATCCAGTTTTCTGACCAGACGTTTTTGGGGCACCTTGTCAAAGGCTTTGGAATTAAAAGTCTAACAGGGCCATGTCGACTTGTTTACCTTGGTCGATTGATAATGACAGATCGTGGATGGTTATCACGAGCTGAGTCTCTGTAGAATGCCGATGTCGATATCTATGTTGGAATGGGGACAGTAGATTGTGCTTATCCAGGTGATTCAACCGTATGACTACTAATTATGAGTAGCAGTTTGCACAGACCACACGTCAGGAATATTGGTCTATGGTTTCCGGGGGTCATGTCGGCCATCTTTCTTGTAGATATATATAGGACTAGTGACAAGTACGTGTTTCCAGTCTTGAGAGATTTTCTCCAGCTGTGTCCAGGGAGTGTTGAAAAATTTGACACAGCACAGTAGCTAGTTCTTCTGCAGTAGACAGTAGTGCAGTAGATTTCAGGAGACGAATTGGAAGCTGGTCTGGTCCAGATGCTTTGTTTGGATTTAAGTGTTGTAACAGTTTCAGGACGTACTCCGGCGTTGCGGGTTTAATACATTTAGGCGACTGATATCTGGGATATCGCTAGTGCCCTTGCTCGGGATATTACTAAGATCTTCTTTCGTGAATACTTACTAGATGGGATCGATACCGATCAGTTTCATCTTGGCGCTTCGATTTTATATATGCAGTTCCAGAACTTCTTGGGGTCAGTTATCTTTTGTGTTGGTGCTCAATGGTTGGAGACATATATATAGGCACTCCTGGTGTTGTTGACTTCAATTTTGGTCTTCTTCCTTCTCCCAAGCATTCATAGACTGTGATTCCTTTGCACTGTTATACAACCGTTGTTTCTCAGTCTCATACGACGCCTAAGTTAGGTTACGGCGTGAGAACCATAGCGTACTGAGAACTGGCATGGGGCATATGTTCACGTATATTATAGCTATATAGACATTATAACTTCAGAACTAGCCTGGTAATTTGCTCTTTATGATTCTTATGATTCTTTAAACGTTCAGTTTGTAGCGAGCGAATATAAAATTCTCTCAAAAATTCAAATAAATTATTGATCAATGCCACTCGTAATCTGAAACACTCAGACTGACTGAGTTTGAAATCATAAACAGACGCTTACTAAATTCGCTAAAATATAGCAATAGAACCTATAATATTGTTAACTATCGGACATGCTTTAGCAGCACCGTCATAAATATGAACCAGTGGCGAATGTTAAATCTCCGAGACTTTGCGAGACGCCGAGACTTGCGTTTTCAAAATCCGAGCCCGAGACGAAGCGATTCGAAAATCCGAACCCGAGACTTTGATATTTCAAAGACTGTTGTTACCTTTCATCACGCCAGGTGAGAAATTCACCTTCAACCAATCGGCTGTCGTTCGCGTACCTTATAATATATACAAGTGGTAAGTGCAAAATGTTCAGAAGTAAGAAAAGAGAAGAAAACGGAAAAATGAAAAAAAAAAAACATCGAAACTTTGAGCGCGCGCGCTGCCGTTGTTCGAAATGACGTGCTCAGATTGCGTCAGCAGCGCGCGCAAACTAAAATAAATTTAATAATAATAATAATAATAACTTTAATCCTTATACCAACAACGGTACATTGGAATTACGGTAATAACAGTACAACTGTATAAACACCTAAATACAAATCTAAGAAGTATTACAAGCATTGAACAAGACAATGATATCATAGCAATATTTGGCTGAAAACTTCATAATCGAATCGTCCTTCATTGACATTATATATAATAAAAACAATTTATTTGAAACCTGTTAACTCAAGGATAGGAAGGCCTTCCCATAAACCATTGCGTGGCAACTATATTATCAATTTCCCCAGTCACGTAAGTTTATTTATTTATTTATTAAGCTTAGCCTGAAGGAAAAAATACATATCAGGAATGATACCACGATACCACGAATTTTCACAAAGGATTTTGACGTAAGTTTATGCTAGCTTTGACTTTCCTGTATTTCTGGAAAAAATTATAATGAAAGCCTAAGCAAAATGGGAAAACAGGTAGAAAATTGTCCTGTGATTTGAGAGAAAAGTTTTCAGTTTTAGTTCGCGCGCGCTGCTGACGTAATATGATCAATTACGTCATCTACTCAACAGCTTCGCGACACAGCGACTAGAAGTTATTTTATTAGGTTCAAACTTTGTGTACCGCAAGCTCTCTAGACGTTTCTATGTAAAAAATACCCTTTCCTTCTGCATATTAGAATAGAGTAGCCATGTTTTTGCTACTATGACGTCATCTACTCCATTCTAGTTCGAGTAATGGCGGACGTAATTTTTACGTGTTTAGAGGTCTATATTTATGTTGCATTAATATATTGTGATCAAATTTTAGGGCCAGAAGTATAATTGAAGATCTATATAATCGAGCTATGATGAGAAACAGCGAAAAGAAAACCCAACATTTTCGTCATAGTGGCACTTTAAACCTGGAGCCCTTTGGAGCGCTTTGCATAAATTAGACAGTTTTATTTATACCACTAATTTCCAGGTAAGGGTAGTTGTATAAAAGGTTTGTAGATAACTTCTTTCAGGGTAAGATATACGACTTAAGTTCGCGGGAAATATGCTCAGATTGTTTGAAAAGCAACAAAAATGAAGACGTTTAGCGAGTATTAAAGTTAGAAAGTATATTTCTGACCTTGTTGAATCCATCTGCAGTTTCTAGAGTTAAAAACTTTAAGGAGAAATTTAGTTGGAAATGACAAAACACGCGGGAAACGTCTTGTCGAATCTTCAAACGCAAGTGTTCATGGGAAAGCGTTCCAATCCTCCTTGTGTTCACTCAAATCACAGATAATGAACTGCATTTTGTAATATTAGCCAAAAATATTAGCCAAAAATATTAGCCAAAAATATTAGCCAAAAATATTAGCCAAAAATATTAGCCAAAAATATTAGCCAAAAATACAGGGAGGGGAAAACTAGCATAAATTTACGTCAAAATCCCTGAAAAACTTTGGTTTTGAGATACTTTGTGAAAATGTTGTGTTGCCGAGGTCCGATCTCCAAGATATTCAACGTAAAATCAGGCTGACGCAGAATGAACTGGTCAAGTGACAGTCTGGAAAGGCCTTCCAATCCTCCTTGGGCCAAGGTTTCAATCCCGGCTGCCTGGTTTTAGCAGTGCGCGCGCATGTACAGCATACTTCAGGCACGTCACGCGTCCGCGTCGGGTGCCGCGCGCCGCGCGTCTGGTTTCGGTTCGGGCGCGAGGGAAACGGGAAGTCGTTCAATTTTTGATCTCATCCCATATGTACGGGTGCTCCGCTCGCGCGGCCCTTCTGCCCGCCTGGGAGCTACGCTAAAACTGTGCACATGCAGAGGCCGCCAAAAAATCGTACCTCCAATAAAAGCTAGTAAAAAGAGACCCCGAGCTAGTAATCCGAGACCCCGAGACGGGCAAAGTAAAGAAAAATCGAGACTCCAAGACCCGACCTATATAAAATGCGAGGTTTCGAGACTTTATCAAATTTTCGCGAGACCCTACGTTTTTCTTAACACTATTCGCCACCCCTTAGACAGTACGCGTCCGCTATCTTCCTCATCAGGCTAGTAGAGTTACTGTCGTGAATATGTGATCTCCCTGCCGGCGCCGGTTCATTCGGACACGTGACACCAACAACCAATCGGATAGAGTGATAAACATAATCCATCTAATTTATGCAAGCTAAAAATAGATAAACAAAGCATAGGAGTGCAAATTCAAAGAGTCAATTTGCCACGAGTGTCAAAAGAAAGGTCATTTGGCTCGACAATGCCGCAGCAAGGCTAGATATCAGAGCAACAGTTTAGCAACGTAACACCAATTCAACTAATCTACTGGACCAGGAGAGCAAGGAAGACATGTCAGGCGAGTGCTCAATGAACTTGTACAATTTAATAGATGATTGTTAAATAAAACGTTTAGAGGTTGACATTTGCATTAATGGTCATGATCTTACAATGGAAATAGATACTGGTTCGGCAGTAACTATAGTGAATCATGCAGTATGTTTGGGCGAACATATCAAGAGGAACAACCCAGATTACACTGAACCCAAGCAATCGGAAGCTGAAAACCTATACCGGCAGGGGAAGAAGTAGTAGTCCTCAGGGAAGCTGAAGTCCCAGTAAACTACCAGGGCCATGAGTATATAAGTTACCGGTTGCTGTAGTAGAGGGCAACGCCCGTTAACTATTGGGTAGAAATTGGCTTCAAGTGATTACCCTGAATTAGTCTGAAGTATTCAGACTTCAGAACGTGTTGAAACACCTAACCTTAACCTTACAGAAAAGTTCCTTGAGTTATTTCAGGGAGGGTTAGGAACCCTGGTTGGTGAAAAGGCAAAAATTCATGTTGACCCCCAGACATAGCCAATTTACTGTAAAGCAAGGCCAGTTCCATACATACAGAAAGAGAAGATTGAAAAAGCTCTAGAGTGACAAGTATATAGAAGAGGGGACTTTGACACCTGCTCGGTTTAGTGAGTGGGAAGCACCCATAGTACCCATTGTGAAAGAAGATGGTAGTGTTCGCATTTGCGGGAACTATAAAATGACGGTGAACAAAGAACTGGACAATTATCCTATTCCCAATCTGAAGATTTGTATGTCACATTGAATAATGGTGGTGGGGTTTGATGAGGAGGGGTTTGATGTTGGCCTCGTACGAGTACCACCTGGGAATATGCTGATGGCCTGAGCAGATTACCTCTCGAGGAATCTATCAAAGTTCCAAAGCTAGAAAGCACTAATATCTATGTCGGAGGAACTGGATACGTATCCAGTTAAAGCAAAAAACATCAAACAATGGACAAGCAGGGATCCAATGCTAGCGAAAGTGATGCGCTATACGCTGATGGTGTGGCCCAGGAAACTTTATATTAATTCCTGAAGAAGAAGAGGACCTCAAACCTTATCATGATCGCAGGTACGAACTTAGCGTAGAAGATGGATGTGTTATGTGGAGACAGAGGGTTATAGTACCGCCACAAGGGCGTGAAACCTTGCTGGAAGAATTGCACATTGGTCATCCAGGAATGTGTAGGATGAAAGCTCTTGCCAGATCAATAATGTGGTGGCCGAACGAAACATTAATAACTGATGAACTTAGGTCTAAAGTAAAGAGCTGCAATAAGTGTTTGCTGAACAGGAACAAGCCAGCCGAAGCACCACTCCATCCCTGGAAATTTCCCCATAGACCCTGGTCTAGACTACACATTGACTACGCTGGTCCACTGGAAGGCAGGATGCTGTTGATAGTGGTCGATGCGTACTCCAAGTGGATTGAAGTGCACGTAAGGAAAACTGTTGACAGCGGCTGCAACCATAAATCGGCTGCGTCTTATTTGCTACTCATGGATTACCTGATGTAATCGTAAGCGACAATAGAACCAACTTTGCAAGTAGCGAGTTTGCAGAGTTTATGGAATCAAACCTGTGCGCACTGCTCCCTACCATCCAGCGTCAAATGGACAAGCGCAGAGAGCTGTTCAAACGGTAAAGGAGGGGCTGAAAAAGCAACATGGTGGAACCATGGAAACCAGATTGGCTCAGTAGATTCCTTTTTCAGTACTGTCTGACACCGAACATGACTACTGGACAGTCACCGTGCAGCTTAACTCCTGATGAAATGTCGGCTGAAGCCTGGATTGGACTTAATCCATCCTGATGTGGGAAGACTAGCTACGCAGAAACAGGCTGAGCAGAAATATCAGCATGACCGACATGTCAAGGAGCGGAATTTCAACCCTGGAGATCCAGATTTGGGTAGCCAACTATAGTAAGCTGGAAAGAGACAAGTGGATACCAGCAGTAGTTACTAGCCAGACAGGACCTGTATCATACACTGTCCAGACACCCGAGGGACAGTTGCTAAGGAAACATCAAGATCAAGTTCTTACCAAAACCAATCCTAAAGAGCCATTGGCCAAGAACGATCGTGCAGAGCTGCGATGTGGAAGGAGACTCCTCATTGCATGTTGTGGTCGTGAAACCCACTCCGGAAGCACACGATGCCAAATCTGGTAATGTGGTGAACGAAACTTAGACAGCGCAGTCTTCAATGGAAGTGAACACTGAAGGAAAGTGCAGCCCCATATCCAAGGAGGTATCGCAGAGCAGCGGGCTATTTGAATGACTATGCGGTCTAGGAACTTTACATTGTTGTTGGAACTTTGACATTCTAGTCAGTATTGGACTAAGATTGATAGAAGGCCAATTGCGTTAGATGTTATTTCATTAGAGACACTTAACTAAGGGGGAGGAATGTAGTATTTCCATGACGTAATGTTTTCCCGCCAAGTTAGTCACGTGACAGTTGTTGACCGGGCAGCCATTTTGTAAAGTGCTGTATTTCATGTGTGCTCAAGTTAGAAGTAAAACCATGAATATTACAATTGTCTACCTGCAGATTGAATCAGAATGTTATTACAAGTCAAGATTTTGCAAGGTGATCAGCCAAGCCAGCCTAATAAACTCTGTTAAATTTTTGAGTTTTCAAAAAATTGCCATTCCGTTCAGCATTAAAGTGTGAACCTTTGTGATTGTTTTTCCGTGGCCATGGTATATGCAGGAGCCCATAACCAGGAGTGTCCATCCCGCATACTAGGCCTATGTCACAACGTTTTCACAAGTTAGGGTATTTTTAAGAACGTACGGTTTCCCGTTATTCTCGGGTTGCAATCATTCTTAAGGAAATAAAACCACAAAAGCGTAGCAGCCATGTTGTTGGTATAACAAAAGTAGCTAATGAGGCATCTTTTGTTCTGCCAAAAATTGGCGGGAGGGAAAAATTATCTAAAAATAGCCGAACTTGTGAAAATGCTGTGACAACTATTCTTGGGTTGCAATCAATCCCTGGAGATTCAAAAGACAAAGACGCGGCAGCCATGTTGGAGGACGGAACAAAAGACACTAATGTGGAATCTTTTGTTAATGTCCTCCAACATGGCTGCCGTGACGTCATGTGCAACCCAAGAATATAGGAGATATGGACGCTCCTGGTTATGGGCTCCTGGTATCTGTGACACACGATATGGAGAAAGTGGCACTGAATTGAGCAAATAATACAATAGAGTACAATAAGTTTATTTATCTACGGATACAGGCCGATTACAAACAATAACAATAAGTTGAAAGAAAATGCTTGTCATTTCCAACTGCAAAACGGATATACATTCAGGGTGCGTTCGATTGACCGTATTCCGGAATAAGAATACCTAGAATGATCACTACAAATCACGTTTACTAGGATTTTTTAACCATGCACTGGAATAATAAATGTATCGTGAACATATATCAGCCAGCGTTTGTAGCTTACAGTGAAAAATATGCCCGAACCAGTGATTTCCAGAGACTAGGCCATCTATTCCTATTCCGGAATACGGTCAATCGAACGCACCCTCAATAGACCTTTTCCGCTTGGCTCAATATTGTCCAATTTCAAATCTTTGGGGAATAATATTATTTGTCTGAAGTGTTTCCATATCAGTGTATTTCCTCATGTGTTAACCAGAAATAAAAGAAACAATGCACAAGGGATGGTCACGTGATCTGAAATGGGACAACATTGAGCAAGCGGAAAACGCCACACATGCACAAGCCAGACTTATTTCCTCTTCATAGACACGTTGAACACACTGTACATCTTTGTATCATATAGGACAGCATATTACAGCTTTTTTTGTTTTTAAAAGGTTGTCCCGGAAAACCAACAAGCGACATTCCCTAGCCGAACTGAATGGATTCAGTGGTCGTGGCTCCATTGCGGTGACACGTACAAGTCCGTTTGATGCTTGTCCGGGACCACATAGCGGTCAAACGTCTGCGTGTGGGCGGCTTCGCGAATTTCCCGCGCAAAATTCACCTTAAAACATATTACAGTGAACTTCTGACCCCCAAAAGTTAAGAAAAATACGTGAAAGTTAAGCTTTTTATTTTCACAGTCGACGGGAAATTGAACAAACTTCAAACTGTGAGTTTACCAAATTGTTTCGTAATTTACCAAAGAAGTAGTTCTCAAGGTTTTAAAGCGGGTTTGTGAACAGTGACGGCCGCCGGCTCGCTTTGAATTTGTTTTGGAATAGGTTGTTGTTGCAAGACTTTTGACACAGGCGCAGACGTTTGACCGCTATGTGGTCCGGGACAACCTTATTTGAAATAGGTGTAGTTGTACGTGAACGTTAACCTTGATGGTAAACGTTAACGAGCGTACGTGACTGATCACGAATGGCTAATCTCATTCCCAGCACACTATCCCACATGTGTAGCTTTTTTTTTGGGGGGGGGGGAGAAAAAAACCTGCAACTGTTTTGTACTACCAAAATAAATTTCTCCCGCTGGTATATATTATATATTATGTTTTCCTCAAGTGCAGTGTTCGTATCAGGAAAAATCGAGCGTCGGTTCATTTGGCATCAAGCATGGCTTGAACATGAAATCGAGGCTATAGCTATTTTATTAAATAGAGTGGCTTATATTTGCCCGAATTCTACAAAAATAGTGATTATCACTAATCTCAAGCGTTCTCAGTCGCTTGAACAAATTTTGTTATAAAATGTCTATCACGTGACCAACCACGTGATTACAAAAAATAGAATGGGCCGGTTACATTGCATTTTTAAAGTAAGTAACGATTTCTTGCTTGTCTGATTACACTTCTGGTTGTTTCTAAAGCTGTTATTGGAATGGCTGACCCCAATATATTGTTTTCTCACCTAGCTTTAGAAACAACCAGAAGTGTAATCAGATAATCAATAAATCATTAGTTAAATAATGCAATGTGCAAAGCCCATTTTCTTTTCTTTGTTTTATCAGCCTTAAGGTCAAGTGACATTCGAAACACCAATTACAGATTTCTATAGTATTTCATTTAAAAATGACAAAGATAGCGAATTTAGAGTGTTTAATCAGGATTGCTCAATAAATCTGCCTTAAAATAGCCTTAAAGTGCCTATGAACAATATCTTTTTTATTTTAGATATCAATTCTAAATCAAGTGAATAGTAGAATGGTAAAATATATTTTGCTTTGAATGCTGTGCCGCTGAGTTAAGGATGTTTTAATATCCAAAATGCTAATTACATGACGTCAGGGGAGGTATCTGCAATCACTTCTTAGTGGTTGTGAATGGGCGTTTCTACTGATATAGGAAAACAAATTTCTAACATCATTTTATTTCAACCATATCATAATTTGGAAAATTTGTTTAATTGTAACAAAAAAAAATGTATAATAATTGATGCATCGCCTGACGTCATGTAAATAGCATTTTGGATATTAAAACCTCCTTAACTCAGCGGCACAGCATTCAAAGCAAGATATATTGTACCATTCTACTATTCACTTGATGTAGAATTGATATCTAAAATTTAAAAAAAGGTTCATTGGCACTTTAACATGCTTGAGATAAACAATTTAAAATGCAACGTACGCTAGCTAGTGATTGTAGCTCTGACCCTGTAAAAGACTAGTTCTATATTGGTCATTATATCTGCCCTTTTACGCCGTAGTACTAGCCTTGCATTTTAAATTGTTTATTTACACCTCAAGTGTCGGCTAGTACGTGTATTTCTACAACAAGAAATCCGGCATTGTAATCCTTAGTTTATCCCTGCGTTGTGTGGTCCTCTGCGTTCAAACGTTTTATGCTTGAGATATTTTGGACGGAAAAATCTTATACAACGATAACTATTTTTGCCGTCTCTCCATTTTTAACTCGTGGAAGCGCGCATGCGCAGAAACGAGTTATCAGGATGGTTGGGAAATCGTGTCACTTACTCACTCGCTCACTAAGCTGTTAGCAGAATGGAATGCCTGTAATGCAAATTGATAATAATAATAATAATCGATATTGATTTAATTAGTAATTGAACGTCGATGTGGAACATTAATTGCTGTTGGAATTGACGTTTCTGAAGTTATCATCCGCCGGCTCCCCTCTACCCTGGATACCAGAGGTTCTACTTCCCTCTCCGGCTAAGCCAAAGTTTAGGCGCGAAGAGGCGAGGAGCGAAGCAAGGAGATGGCGGGAGAACCTCTGGGCGCCCCAAGCATGCCTTTCTGTCTGCCGATCCCATCAGAGATCGTTAAGTTATAAGTCTTCCGAGTCAGAATTTGACCCTGGCCCTTTGATTCGCCTAGAGCAAATTCATTTCTAACGAGTGCTGCGATTGGATCACAGCCGTAACAGATTGTGAAACCGGTTTCAATTGTTAACGTGTTGAACCCGTCGCTGGAGTTCTGTACAGGTCCGCAAATGATCCCGGCCCGCAAATGATCCCAGGCCCGCAAATGATCCCGCTCCGCAAATGCTCCCCAATGGGGATCGCAAATGATCCCGTGAAAAAACATGGAATGGCATGGATTATTTTGCCACTGGATAGTGGATCTGTACATGACCGCAAATGATCCCAAAAATGGACCGCAAGTGATCCCGGCTCGCAAATGATCCCCATTGGGGACCACATATCATATGAGGCGTTATATTTGGGAAACCGCAATATATTTGGACCAGGGAAGAATGTCGCGAGGACTTTTCGTTTCTACCCTCTCCAAATATATTGCGGTTTCACAAATAGAACTACGGAGCCCTGTAAGGGCCATCCACAAACACAAATTTTATGAAACAATATCGCGCGATACTGACTTAATATCGCGCGATAAAGTGCTACTATCGCGCGATAATTTATCGCGCGATACTGACTTAATATCGCGCGATAAAGTGCTACTATCGCGCGATAATTTATCGCGCGATACTGACTTAATATCGCGCGATAAAGTGTTATTTTAAAATACGTACATTACTTAGCTATACAACATGGCGGCGAACACGCTACGTGATAATGCTCTTCTCTTTTATATGTTTCTCTTACTTCCGACAACGAATTTGGCTTTACCTGAATATTTACCGGCGATTCAAGATGATATTGAAAATAACAGGGATGCATTAGTCGAGAAATACTTTAATCTAGGCTGGAATTATATGGAAATAACATATCACGCCATCAAGATGAGTCTTCGCCAGCTTAAACGTGTTCTGAGAAGCAAGAATTTATGAAGGAGAAAGGACTACAGTAGTCCAGATGAAAATGGCAAAATCACCCAGAAAAAAGGCTTGATGCCAGAAAAAAATTCTTACAGCAATAGGGTCCTAAAAATATCATAGTTAATAGAGTGGAATGGTTAGGAAACCCGGAAAACTTCAAAGGGGCTAACAAAGGCGCTGCGATTTATGTTGGAAGGGGTAAGACAAAAGATTGTGCACGGTTATAGTTCATTAGCGTCCCCTCAACGACTGAACTCACGCGTTTCTATTGGCTGATTGATTAACACATTGGAATTTCTATTGTCTTTTGTGCACGTTCAAGGTTGAAAAAAGCTAACAAAGACCTATAACAAAGAAGGTCGCTGGGTTTCCTAACCATTCCACTCTATTAACTATGAAAATATCGACCAAAAAAAACGGTAATCCTCTCCCCCCCCCCCCCCCCAATCAATTTTCAAAGGGTTCGAATCTATATACTACAACCATGAGAGGTTAACATTTTAACCTGGGATACCCTGTTATAACCTCTAAAATTATCATTGGCCATTTCTAAAAGCAATAGCTTCAGAATCAAATCCCCCGCATGCTCACACACTTACATTAAAATGCAAATGGATAGAAAATTCATCCTCATTGATATGTGCTCTGTTTACACAACTACTAGCTGTCAGAAGCAATTCATTCAACTCTGCAATAATTAACAATAAATAAATAAATAAATAAATAAATAAGAACATAAACAGAGAAGTCTTGCTACAAATAAAGTTATTTTGAAAGTTTGTAATCGATTACATTCTTAATAACTCTAAATACATCTTCTGGAAGAAATGTTTTTTAAAATTTCATAATCCATGCAGCTCAGGAAAGCCTACATTTATTAAAACTGACTTAACTTCTTTACGTAAACTGCCCCACACAGATGTCGGCAGCGTTTGTAAAATATAAAAGGCATTTAGTTTCTTCAACTTATCTCAGATAAGTTGATAATAGAAGTAAGTAATATTACAAGGTAGTTCAAATTTTATCTCAGTTCAATTTTTTTTTGAACTAGGGATTTTTTTGGGTGCAAAGTAAATCACGAATGAAAGCCGTACTGACATCCATAAGTTTATACAGTTACTGAGTTAGTCAAGTTTCGAACTATGAATAAATGCATGATTGAGTTCAACTGTAAAATATATGTCCTTTAACTTCAACTGCTCGTCAAAAGCTATTTTTATTTTGTTTAATGGTGTTGAATTCACCTTAAGAACTAAAAAAAGTACTTATAATCTTCGCTACACATTTATGAGTTTATGAGTTACATTACCGCACGATAATAAAGCAGTATCGCGCGATAATAAGTCAGTAACACTTTATCGCGCGATAATAAAGCAGTATCGCGCGATAATAAGTCAGTATCGCGCAATAAACAAGAAGCTGCACGCAGCTTGAACTCCGGCGTATCTTTTGCAACGCGGATGCTCTCATACACCTCAGTGCGTGTTTGGCACATTAATACGAATGCACAATCAGATCCGGAAGTACGCACAGACGACAGTCGATCTGATCTAAAACTCCACGAGTGAGACCACGAGGAAATACAAGTACAACACGAACACAAGTAGAACATTAGTGAACACGAGCGAGGTGAAGTAAGCCAGGATACTCTTGGATGACACTGACATAGCCCCAAAATACTAGGATACAAATGCTGACGAACTGATCTAAAACTCCACACGAGTCAGAACACGAGTGCACTAGCGATTCATAATTTAATTAGCAAAAGATTATAATAAAAAAATCAATAATACAAATTGTGTTATCATCTTAGTTGTTTCAGGTTACCTGTTCTTAGCTGACCCTGTGTATTTGGCACTTTGCGAATGCACAATCAGATGCGAAAGTTAACACGCACAGTCAATCTGATCTAAAACTCCACATGAGTCAGAACACGACAGGAGCCCCATTACCAGGAGCGTTCCTCTGTTATGGGTTGGGTCCCCAGCACAGGAGTAGATGAGGCTATTTTTAGATTCGAAATTCCCACGAAAAGAGGTTGCCGCCATGTTGATGCCCTTAAACAATAGATTCCTCGTTAGCTTCTTTTGTTGGGGCACCAACATTTGAATCTCTGGGGATTGAGTGAAAACCAGCAATTCGAATTCCCGCGTTGAAAGTGAGAAGAATGATAATGAATAGCTATCTGATTGACTAAGAATAGCCTACCTTTGTTCTTTTTCGCGTGAAGCGCAATGCTAAAAATAGCCTCATCTACCTCTGTGCTGGGGTACAGACACAGTGGGGAAGATGGACGCTACTGGTAATGGGCTCCTGACACGAGTAAACACGAGTGAACACGAGCGACTTCAAGTAAGCCAGGATAGCACAGGAAGCCCAAAATTACTAGGATGTGACCTAAAATTCTACAGAGTCAGAACACTAGTGCACCAGCACTTTGTAATTAATTTTCTAACTTAATTAACAAAAATCATAACAAGAAAATTATTAAATGTCCAGTTCGCACGACCTCATATGCCTGCGTGTTCTACCTGTGGAGACTAGAGAATATTAACCATAACTGAACTGGATATATATTAAACTTTGTTACACGGGTCACTATCGGTGTTTGATAAGCGTTGTGGTATCACACTTGCCCTGTAGACGGAAGGCCCAAAATGAATCATGAAAAATTCATCTTCATTTTGGTTTCTGGAGGTGGATTTATAATATGGGTTTCCTGTGGTCTTATGGTCCCCAGGATCCTCTCGGTCAGACCCAAGATGGCGGCCATCTTGGATCTGACCGAGAAGGACCCGGGGACGAGGTTAGGTTGGGTTTCCAATTCCCGTTCTCTCGATAAGTTAGCATTGTTTTTGAGTCAGTTTGTTACAATTTATCAAAACCTTGGGCAATTCCTATTGAGAATTACTCCAAATTCAAACATTTTAGAACGGCAAAATTATAATATTATTCTTATTGTTAATTATTCTAGCTGACTGCGGACCAGTAGCAGTGTTTTCTCACAACCTAAATCGAGTGGCGGAATATTCTATACTGCTGATATGATGGCCCAAGGCTTTCAAGTTGAATCGCTTCTACAAGGTGATCTGCCGATCCCATTGCATCCACCTATACCCCTACAACATTCTTTACACCGTTAGTTTATCATCCTAAGACGTTCTCTGATGTATATGGCAGTAATGTTCGTATCAGGATTTTTTGCGAGATATTTATTGTATTAATTAACCTTCGGCATCAAGGCAACTCTTGGCATAGAAGGGAAATTATGCTTGATAAAAGGTGTTCAAGAGTCCAGGAGAACTCTGAAATAAGTGGATGCACAACCAGTAAAGAGTACTCTTCAACTGGGAAATTTATCAATTATGATGGTTTGAGGTCAACTTGCCGACGGAAACAACAATATTAAACTCGAAGTGGAATATTTATCATTGATTGTTTGTACTGCGTCTGAGTATACCAGAACTGTGCTTTCACTGCTTGGGAACTCTCTTTCGTTTATTTGCTCGATAACAGAAAAAAAAACATTCTAATCACATATCCGAAGTTGTTGTCCTTTAGATCCAGAAATAATTATTAGTCAGAAATCCAATGAAGAATTCGACACAAACAATGTACACAAACACATACACGTTCGCCTAAAATTATAATATTTAGTGCTAGAATTAATGTAACATACTGATTTCGTGATCGATCAGTCACGTAACACAGTTCCAGTCATTTCTTATTCAGGTTTTCTCTCGCAATCTAGGATTAATCCGAACTCGTGTGATTTTCAAAGAGCATTTAATATTTGCACGATCTCTGGTTGTAGGGGTATAGAATGGTCAAATCCGAGACTCGCTGAGACCCTTGTTACTCTTTTTTGAAACGCCGAGATTTCGAGACTTGCTTGAATTTTGCCGAGACTCACAATTTGTTGAGAGACCATTCTATACATTGGCTTCAACAGCGGCTTTACTGCCAACTGGCCATGGTAGACGAAGGAAACAAATGTCGCCCGCCCGAAAGCACAGCGGAGAGCCAACAAGAGTATATATTTTGTCTGCAACATTTATATCAGTGTTTCGATTCTCTTTAACCCCAGTGTAAACTATCGTCTCTTCAGAAGATTAACTCCATAAATATCCCGCTTGTCGGTATTTATTTCATTTAAAAGCCCAATGAGGATTTATGCTCCAAAGTTGATCTTCCTCAGCTCAGACATGCATAATGTCTCTCACTCCAGTAGAAAGATACTCTAGCCAGGTTATTCTTAGCTGTCCGCTTTCTGACAATGACTCATTGAAATCCATACCTCATCGTCTCGCCATGTCTGAGAGCTTTGAACTTTCTTATCTCAGCGCGCCTGACGAAATCTAACCTGAGATTATAATTCGATACCTTTTATATCTAAACCTGTTTGGATACACTTAAGCTGATATTGTATTTCGCTGACGTTTTTAATTGTGCATTAGATCTGTTCAGACAGAGCAGATCAAATGTATTATGTTGTTGGTGTATTTTTAGGTCTATAACAGTTCCTTTACAAGAATCATAAGATTAAAAAGTAGTTAAAAAGAACTGTAGCGCCTCGAAGTCTCACGCGTTGCTCATTTCACATTCCCACAGTGGTAATTATACGGCGATGATATTATGCGATGTAAACAGTGTTTAATAAATCTATAACGTTTAATGCGCATGCCTCCTGCTTTATCGCTCGATCACAGCGTCTCCGACCCACATTGCTAGCGGCAAAGGTCAGAACTGATCAAAATTGTCACAGGACAGAACAAAAATAATAATAAACAAGAAGCTGCACGCAGCTTGAACTCCGGCGTATCTTTTGCAACGCGGATGTGTTCATAAACCTGCGTATTTGGCACAGTAAGATCGCACAATCAGATGCGAAAGTACGCACTGACAGTTGATCTCATAACTTCACATGAGTTACAACACGAGTGAACACAAGTATAGAACATGAGTGAGCACGAGCGAGGTCAAGTAAACCAGAATACTCTTGATACTCTCACAGATAGCCGAAAAATACTAGGATACAAATGCTAACGAACTGATCTAAAACTCCACATGAGTCATAACACGAGTGGACTAGCGATTCATAAATAAATTCACAAATTATTATTATAAAACAATGAATAATAAAAATTGTGTTATTATCTTAGTTGTTTCGGGTTACCTGTGTTATCAGTGCGGTATACACAGCCCCCAAAACAATTCCATCCAAACACTATGAGGATCTGATCTAGAACTCCACACGAGTGAACACGAGTACACTAGCGCTTCATAATTTAATTAACGGACATTCACAATTTAAACGAGTGAACAGAAGTAGAACACGATATTGGAAAAGTGTAACATCGACGATATCATACACCTGCGCGTTTGGCACTTTACGAACGCACAATAAGATGCGAAAGTACACACGCACAGTTGATCTGATCTAAAACTCCATACGAGTTAGAACACCAGTGAACACAAGTAGAACACGAGTGAATACGAGTGAACAGAAGACGAAAATGAGTGAACACGAGCGAGGTCAAGTACGTAAGCCAGGATACTCTTAAGATAACGGCACAGATATCCCCAAAATACTACGTTCCAAATGCTGATGATCTGATATAAAACTCCGAGTCAGAACACTACTGCACTAGCAATTTATAACTTTTTTTTTATTATTAAACATAATAAAATGAAATAGAAATTGTGTTATCATCTTAGTTGTTTCGGGTTACCTGTGTTATCAGTGAGGTACCCAGCCCAAACCACATTGCATCCAAATACTATGAGGATCTGATCTAGAACTCCACACGAGTGAACACGAGTAAACCAGCTAGCGCGTCATCGTTTAATTAACCAACATTTACAATTGAAAACAATTATGTTATCGCCTTACTTGTTTCGGGTTACCTGTGTAAATGCCGCGTGAAGCTGCAAAAGCAGCCGATTGTGTTACTACCTGTAACCCCGTGTGCGCCCATGAATCGTTGCATGCGAGGAATGTTTTTGATTAGTCTGATACTCAATTTGTCGGATTGTGGTCAATAAAAATATTTGTTCGCAGAAGTACCCACGCACGTGACATCGCTATTGGGTAGTACGCACACATCTAATGTCTGCTGGTAGGATTTGTTTTACAACCAAAACATTCTGAGAGTATCCATTTATGTTTTACAATTCAATTCAGTTTTTATTTTACACTGTTTAACAAAGAATTACAAGTGACAAATTAAGCAAGTTATAGTAGAATAGTTTACAAGAAAAATAAAAGTCGAACAAGTAATATGTGTACGGCAGTCAAAGGAGTACAAGCTTTCGAGCTGACTGCCGTAAATGGTTGGATAGCAAGTAGACTTGGTTACATTCATGTATAGAACTTAAGAACAATAAAGCCTGATTTGTACGAAATGTAATAGAACAAAAACAGTAGGTAGACTTATGATTACAGAGTTACAAAGTGAATATAAAAGAAAAGAAAGACTTAATTAAAATTATTGGAATAAAGTATAATTAAAATATAAATATATTAACACATCGTACACGTACAGTGAAAATACAAATTATATAACATATAAAATAGATAAATGGATTTAATTAACACAAAATCATAATAATAAAAATATATGTTATCGGCTTAGTTGTTCCGGGTTACCTGTGTTATCAGTTTGCGTTCCGACTTTGTATTCCCGGGCTATCTGTGGTGTCTTATTGTTATCAGTGCGGTACTGTACTCTATAAACCAAACACGAAGCATGGCACTACCCAACACACGCTATGACGTAGCTAGCGTCTAATACGCATGCTCACATCTTATTACCGGTAGAGTGGCAACCATGTACATGTACAGCTGTTTCGTCCTTCTTAGGACTCATCAGCATGGCATAGCCCCCAAGACCGTCAGCCTCACTTTAGATCATAGGCCTCAGAATCTGGTTACTCTAACGGCGAGCTCGAAAGCTGCTTTAAACCCCAGCCACCACGCTATGTAGTTTCGGGCTACCTGTGTTATTCTAGGGTAACGCCAAAGAGTGTTGTAACATAGCTCATTACTCTCTAGCTCTGCTTTCTCACCTGATACCAATCAGGATTGTAGGCGTGTGACTGATCCTCCCTAATTGTTGCCTCTTCTAAACCACGACTCTTTTAATACTCAGCTATAGACTTAATTATCTTTCTAAATCTTTGAAAGTCAAAGTCAGTCATTTTCTTTTGTTTTCGGCGGTTGGTTATTTTCGGAGGTCAGTGCTTCCGGTCCGTCCGCATGTCTTGACCTTTTGGATATGTCTCGTTCCAATCTACGACCGCGCGAAACAATCAACCAAACTTTTAAAATTGCTTTCACTATAGTAAATGATCGTTGTAAACGAGGGCTGTTTAATAAGGAACAACGAAATGTCGCCGCAGAAAGGTTTTACAGAAAAGGAAAGCACAGTGGAGAAAGTGTTGAGGGGCCCACAAGAGTAAATATCTTGTCTGGAACATAATTTACGAAATCTCTGAAACGACTTTCAATCGAGCGAGTGTTTGCTTCGGTTGTTCGTTCCCGCTTACATTCACTCCTTTAATACGCTCTGACTACAAGCACTCTTGTATTTTCAAATAATTTTGTGCCCCTGGAAGGAGAACAGATGAGGAAATTTGGTTAGTTTACGGCACAACACCATAAATTTGATATCCGGTTTAATACTGAATTGAAACTCGCCAAAAATAATCCATTACAACATTGACAAACAATTGAATTATAATCGGAATACCTTCGAGCGAGAGCGTTGTGTAGTAATTTTAACGATCGTTGAATGAATCGAAGCTCATGAGTTATTCAAATCATTAAATAGCCAAAATTCTCAAACAAATCTCGAAAATCTCACAACAAACAAACCGTGGTGGATTGCGACGGAACTTTCTTCGGAAATTTTCAGTCAGTGTGTCAACTGATTCGCTTTGCCCCCAGTGTAAACGTCGTCTATTCAGTAGAATCACTAGCTTCCCGTTTCGTATTTTTCTCCGGTGGAATGGGGTATTTAAAAGTCTAGCATCGCGCGACAAGATCAAATCCATAATTTATCTTCCAAATGGCGGCTATGTAGTGCTCTCTCTTTGTGAGCTCTGATAATCAAGCAGTTCCCGTCTCTTCTCGAGTAACCATTTGCACAGACGAATGCAAAATGGATTTTTCAAGATCGAGTCAACTGACCTTCTTCGATTTCCTAAAACGGTCTCCGGTTCAGTTCTTCAGGATATTTACGTGAAACTCGCCAGAATTTGTCCCGCTTTGAACAACCTGAATCTCCATTGCAACAGTCATGTGAACAAATATAGATGCTTTTCTAATTGAATGCCTTAGAGCGAGAGCGTTGTGTAGTACAATTTAACGGTAACCGTTTGCACAGACGAAAGCAAAATAGGTTTTTCGTGAAGCATGAGCCCTATAAACCCAGTGTCTTCGTTGAACGCTTGTATGAGATTAAAGCTTGGTCATATCAGACGAAATTGATCTCTTGTCATTTACCTTAATTGGTTTAGTCTAATTGCTTGACCTCTTATCTGCCGTCTGACTAGAAGATCTGATCCCGGATTGTATTTTGATAGCTATGTTTTCAGTTTTTTATCAATGACTCATACGGTCCTAGACTAGAAGGCGCCGTAGTTTCGCCTGAGTCAACAATACTTCCTCCAGTTTAATAATTCGGTTAGAGAGACGATTGAGGCAAATTAAGTACTTCATGACGTCGTGACGGTAGCCTTAAACCCTCTAAAACTCTCAAGCGAACATTTATCTTTCAACTAATGCGCATGCCTCCTCTTTATCGCTCGATCACAGCGTCTCCGACCCACATTGTTAGCGGCAGAGGTCAGAACTGATCAAAAATTTTACTGGACTGAACATTAAAAATAATATTAAAAAAAAGACACAGACTGCATTTTAAGACTCCGGCTGCTGCCATAGCAGCGCCGGAGTAAAAAAAGACACAGACTGCATTTTAAGACTCCGGCTGCTGCCATAGCAGCGCCGGAGTAATTATCGCGCGATAGTAGCACTTTATCGCGCGATAATAGGTCTGTATCGCGCGATAAATTATCGCGCGATAGGAGCACTGTATCGCGCGATAATAAGTCAGTATCGCGCGATATTGTTTCATAAAATTTGTGTTTGTGGATGGCCCTTACAGGGCTCCGTATTACAGGGCTCCGTATAAACCGCCTGCATTGACCTGCTTGAGGCGCAGACTCCGCAGACTCCGCAGACTCCGCAGACTCCGCAGACTCCGCAGGACCCCCCGCACTTATAAAAAACCAAAGCGAATAGCATGCTGGGTATTATCATGCTTGAGCCCAGTTCACGCTCGTCGATGTTCCTCTCAATTTTAGTTACGTCTTCGCGAATGTAGTCAACTTCACTCGTTGAAAATGTCTTCAGAGAAGTTTGAAGATCTAGAGGAGGAACTCAAGGTCTTGCTCGAGGATGCGAATGCGAGGGTTAGCCATAGAATCCCTAAACTGGGTGGAGGTTAGTACTGGAACTGATGAAGACTGAAGTTGAATGAATCTGAATGGCTGGCCGTACGAAATATTTATGTCCGAAGTTGGTATAGATTTGTGTGGATTAACTTATATCGTTAATGAGTTCCTTTGTACGCTTTAGAACAAAGAAAAGCTGCCGTTAGAGAAGTAGAAAAGAAAATCGAAGATGCCAATTTAATCGTAAGTATTTGTTTTATTGTTAAAAATATGGCCTATGGGTCACAAGATCGGTGCCCAGTCTCTTTCACTTGCCCCTGACTCCTGAGTGAGTGCTGCCTTTTATTGTATGCGTTTGGAATTATTTAGAAGGAAGGATATTATGTGACGGAAAACATTTATTGGATGTAATAACACAAAAAGATACAGATTAGGATATTATATGTAGATTGATCTGCTATTGACGTTGTTGTTCATTGTTGTGTCTCTTGGAGAGTTTGTGCTTGTAACCACATTATGCATATAATTCCCGAGGAGAAGGGGGGGGCGGGATGTTTGGACAAGGGGTGGGGATTTGACAAAAATCGGAAAATTTTGATCAAATGCCTAAGGGTGCGGAAGCAATAGGCCCTTTGCAGGACGTGACCTTTTTAGCTTGTCAATAAAAAAAATTGACAGTCAGCAAAAGAAGCCTTGCAAACTCTGTTAAGGTTACCGTATACCTTTGCGGCATGTTTTCTTTAAAAAATATATTTTGAAATTGATGGATTGATGTTAGTCTTTCCTAAACAAATTTTTTTAAACATGCAAAAGTTTGCGAGATATTAGAAAAAACGTAATTTGAAGGAAAGTAAATAAATCGCTTCGGTGTGATAAATCCCTCTGATCCCATTACGTGCCACAGGCACCCCGCTGAATTTTTGCGGGGAAACTACATCCGGAGCTTCAGACTCACAGTGAGCCGTGACTCGTGAGTTCAGTGATTTTATAGCGTTTAATTTACCGTTATATCGATCGTGGATATGTCCAAAAGAGAAAAGAATAATCATTGGCTAAAAGGTCAAAAAAGAAGACAGGCCCCAAGAAGATTCAAGAGAATGAGCTCGAGAAGGAGCAAAGTTTCAATACGGAGAAGAAAGTGATGCTCGCGGAAAGCGACAAAGGCTCGTGGTTCGAACAGCTTCATGTTCGACGACTCCCACTTCAAGTTCTATTAGTACTGCTACAACTCCGACGGAAAGCTGCTCAGCTAGTAGGCTTAAACTTTTGCCAGGTACAAGAAAAGAGACGGAAGATTCAGAGAGTAACAGCGAGTCCGCATCCGACTCCGATTCTAATGTCTTGGGTGACTCACAGTTTCCAAACTGGGCCGTGGTCAATCCAGGAGTTCTAAATCGTGAACTTGAGCGAAGTTCAGCCGGTCGATTTTGGGGAACTGAAGGAATCATCGCAGCTAACATGGCAGGTTTAGGATCAACATCAACGTTCGGAGCACGAGGTTGCCTGCCACTCGCTTTTCCCTTCGCTCTTGTTTGCAGCGTTGCCTTTCGACGCGATTTAGTTTTCGATATCCAGCCCTCTCCCTTCTTGGTACAACCCGTTGATTTACCTTTCTTTTTCCCCTTTTGCGCATTATCTCTAGTTTTGGCCATAACACAACGCTCTTTTGAATATTTGTGACACGACACTAGTATGTATGTTTCTTATGCAATTTGAGCCATGTACTAATTTCCCGCAAATTTCTGGACTTGATTCATAAGCTCCGGGGATCCTTACATATAATTGGCTGGTTGGTTTAAGTGTTGACGTTTGCTTTGATGAGGTGTGATGTGTTTCCTAACCTTCAGAAGCCAAAAACGCAGATAGATTTTTATGCGTATTCACTGTGTTTGGGTGAATTTATAGGGTATGAAGACTTGTCAGATTTTGATTAAACTTGGCCTAGTGTTAGAGGAGCTACATATGAACCAAAGTGTGTGAGCGTTTAGCGATATTTTAATTATTTTTCTTATAAGAGTACTTGCCGTGATGAAACACAGAAACTATTGCGATTGAAACTTTGAAGATGAATTGCATTTGAACAAAGTAAAATATAAAAAAACGCTCACACGCTTTGACAGGCCATCATGTGCTGATTGACATTATGCAGCGGAATCGTCCGTAGGCGCGAACGCTGAGGGACATAAATTCACTTCTGTGAGACTAGTCTTTTTTGCGTTTGTTGCCTTAGCATTTACTGAAAATGTAATATTTGTGCAAAAAATACATTTCAGCGCATTCTACATTATATAACCTTTCCAGTGATATATAGGTTTCTATACTTTCCTTTACAATGATGCACGTGCGATTTTATTTGCGAGAGACACCCGCGAAGGTATACGGTAACCAATTAAGCTAAATTATAGAGTTTTCAAAAATTTGTCATTCCTTCTGTTTTAAAGATATGAACCTAAAACTTGGGCTTTTTTATTAATTCTGGCTTGCTCTTTCCATTTCTGGCATTCATGTTGTTCTAGCGACAATTTTTTTGATTGACAGGCTAAAAAGGGCATGTGACCTAGTGCTAGTCTAAATCCCCCTCAGGGGTAAAAATACACTTGATTACAGAAACAACCACAGTCTACAAAACAAGTTGTTTATTTATATCTCAAGTGTTCATGAGTTTATAAATCCCACATTGAATGTATAATACACCCGTTTTGTGCATTGCCAATGTGTTAAGAGGTAATGCATTGGAGTATCTTAGCATTCAAGAGTTATAATCCAACATTCCATATATTTCGTGCATTGCCAATGTGTTGGAGTATCTTCTGCACTGATTCCAAAACAAATCATGTGATGCCACTCAGCGCAGCTGTCACAATTAACAAACCCAGTTGACAGATCCATCTTCCTTGCCTGCAGGATATTTAAGACCACACATGTTGCATACTTCTCTTGTGACTCGCTTCTTTGGTCTCCCTGTTTGTGAATGTGCCTTTCTCCTTGCACCTGCTTCAAAGCATTGTTACAGAAAAGCACAACCTTCGATTTTTAAGTCCTTTCATTGACCAGTCCCAGATTTAATTGGCTTGATGACTAAACTATTAATACTCTAACTCTTGCGATTTTCATCTTAACCCCCTGTCTTTTTTGCGATGTGTTAAGATTGTAAGATTTTCTGAACAGAAACCATTTAGAACTGCTCCCGTGATCTCTACCGCTGACTAGACATGTGCACATTTTGCAGACCTGTCCCCGACGCCCCCTGAAATATACACAGTCTGCAAACTTAAGATACCGGGTAAAAGTTTAACTGATCAAAATTTGAGTGATGTAGCTGTGCTGGGAAGCATGCAATCATGGTTTCAGTTTCCCATACATTTGTCTGTAACTACATGGGAGAATTTACAGATAAATGTATGGAAAAGTGAAAACACAATACATGTAATTATTGCACGCTTCCCAGCACAGCTACATCCCTCAAATTTTGATCAGTTAATCTTTTAAGTGCTATATCTTAAGTTTTGCATACAGTGAATATTTCAGAAATTCGATTTAATAAGAAATATTTGGCATCAGATTCCATACAAACCCTGTATTTTGTGCCAAGTATGTTTGAATCCCCTACAAGATAGTGGAAATTACCTTGGATTAGTCTATTGAAAACTGCTCTAACCAATAAGGATCTGTTACATTTTTTTATATTTAATACAATGTTTTTTGTTTTACTTTACAATGATAAATTGGAATTAATAGTAAATTACATAACCCAATAATAACAACTTACAGTAACTACAAAAAAAATACAAAACATATTACACGGATACAGTACAGGAACACTTTGATTTTTCATTAACTTTTACACCTTATACTAAACTAAGTGGTGAAATTAAATTATTCCATTTATCCAAGTGCTTCTTAAGTCAAGCTTTCTCCATTGCAATTATAATAAGTTCCATTTTGTAAACTAACTTAATTTTACTTTTAAATGGTTTTAAGGGGGGGGGGGGGGGGTGGGATTATTTCTTACATTTACAATAGAATAAATATTGTTTCCCTAATAGTACAATATGATTAATAATCAAAAAAACTCAAACACCCCATTTTTGTTTATTTTGGGATCTGTTATGCTTTAGATTGAGGAAATGGATGATGAGGCTGGTATTGCTCCTGGTGCATACAGAAATTCCATGTTATCCCGTGTTAAGACATTTAGAAGAGAGTTTGATAAGCTAAAAAGGGATTTGGTAAGTACTATTTATAAAATGAGAGGCTGTGTTGTATCGGTAGATATAGATCCAAGCCGCTTTGGCGAGGATCTATATCTCAAATACAACACAGACACAAATTACTTCTAAAACTTCTAGATGTAGAGTCATGTTGTTCAGTTATTTTGGTGATACAACTTATTTTGGCCATCGGAGAAAATCAAAGTTAAAGTTTATGTAAATGAGACCAGTTCTATATCACATTAATTTATAAACATTCATTTATTTTTTTCTCATGAATTATTAATGAGTTTTAGAAGTAAAACTATATTGGCTGCATGGTTCAGTTGATTTACAATATACACTGACGGTACATGTATGCAGATATGTGGTACATTTATGTTAATTAAAAGTTGAACTTGGATGTTACGTCTAATTGCATAAACATTGTCAAGGGTAACCAAGACAATGTAGGAGATCAGCAGAGCACATCGCTATTGAGTATTGTTTCTTCTCTAATCTTTTTATTTGTCAACATTCTCAAAATCTTGCAAGCTTGCAAAAGAGGCAAGAAAAGAGGTTCCCATACACTGAAAAGAGGTCTGAGGAGAGCTGTTGTGGGCTATTCACAACACTGTGTATTGTTGTAGTTTTGCATTTTGCACCTTCTCACTGGTATTTAAGAATGTTTAACTTCAGAATGAGGCTAACCCTGCGTACATTGTGTACATGCGTCTGTAGTTATTGCACTCAGCGGTAATTTTTGAATACGAAACTGGACTATTAACAAAATCAAGTACAATAAATTGAATTGATAAGGAAACAATTAAAATGTTATTTAACAGCTTTGGTCGTCGCCCCATGTAGGGAAAAACTTTGCCCTTGGACTTGACAACGAACCTTGGCCTATGGCCTTAGGCCATTTTCTAGTCTAGACCTTGGCTGGCAATTTTTTCTCTATACGGACCTCCTGGCCAGTAAATAACATATATACAGTATATGTATAAATTATAATCTAGATTTATAGTGTCTTGTACATGTATGTTATTGTTTGCAGGAATTAGCCTCGACTGAACCTGCAGTAGCGAATAATAAAAACTGTTAAAAACTTCTCTTTAAAAACTCCATTTGTTTAAATATTTTTGACACATTACACTGACGTACTGTACAATATTTTCATGATGTTGTTAGGGAACTAAGTCGTCTGGTGGGCCCCGTGTGACATTTGGAAAAGATGAATTGTTTGATTCTGACCCAGTGGTAAGTACTGTAAGGTTGAATGTGAAGTGGAGTACAGATACCATGTGGATTGTCTGCATGTACACAGGGTCCGAAATTGCGCAGTGTTTCACAATGTCCGAAAGTCACACAATGTTCTAAGTAAATTTAGCCAATAAAACATGCCAGCAATTGTTCTTTGTTGCATGTCGCTTGAAACTCGAAATGTGGCTACCACAATTGAAGGGGTCCATGCAAGAACAACGTACATGTAAGTGACTTTTGATCAAGTTCTAAATTCTCTCTTAGAAAACAAAGAATATCAAGAAGAATTTGGAATTTGATCAGAAGTCACTTACGTTGTTCTTGCACGGACCCCTTCAATTATTGGACATTTGGTGACTAAAATATTTTGGCTAGTTGCCAGTTGGTGCCTATGTGAAAACGTTAATTTCGGACTCTGGTACAGTATTAATTATTGTGTTAGCACTACAACAGTAATGATTGTTATAAAGTAACTAATAAGTTTGTTTATTATAATTGATAATCACAATATATTTGTATTTTTAATGAATTATAACTGTACAATGTTGTTAAACAAACTATAATGTTTGTTGGACTGTGTACTCTAGTTTTTGTTTTTTTTGTAGGAGAAACCCATCTGCCCTACATTGTAAATGATAAGTACCGTAAAGACCCGTGTATAAGCCGCACCCGTAGATAAGCAGCACCCCAAGTTTTTAAGCTTGAATTTAGGAAAACAAATTCTTTTTTTTAAATATTAGAAAATATTTTGTCCGAGTTCATAAATGCTTGTACTTGATGCATGCCAAACTTCTTAAAAAAAAAGAATAATCTTTTGTTGGAGTTCATAAACGCTTGTACTTGAAACAAAACTTCATCAGATTTTCATAAATACATAATCACAACTTTAATTTGATCGAATATGGTTACAACTTGCCTTGTCATTTCTTTTGTATGTTTTAACCTGCAGTCTTTAAATCACTCCATAATTCTTCTGCTTTTATTCCCCCATAAACTACAGGTATTAAAGTCTTAGACAATGTGAAACTAAATTTGAAACTAATTAAATTACAGAGTTCTATTAACACAAATTTGCTAATAAAAAAGGTGTGGAGTCATTTTTGTTAACAATAATTAATGACAAATATATGAATATTAATGAAAATATATGAATATTAATTAGAACACCGCTCTGGTGGAAAAGTCTGGGGAGAACACTGTAAATCATATGTAGTTTGTTCCCGTATGATTTCAAGACTCATAAATTATATAATGTTCCTGGGATTTTATATATCATCCTGGGGGGGGGGGGGGGGTAAAATTTTCCCTCTATTAGACAAATAACAAATAATCTATACTTGGATGTCAGTGTTTATTGTGATCTTGTATAATGGTGTCATAACTAAATAAGTCTTCATCAAGTACTAGACTAAATAACGGCACTAGATAAATACCATACCCTGTTCAAGATCTGTCGATGTGAAAATGGATACCCTGTCTAAGACCAGAAACTCGAAAAAAAACATACCCTGTCCAGCGGATCATCCCTGTATAGTCCCAGGGTTGATATATAATGTATGGGTTTATTTTATAAGACAATGGATGTTTGGAGTAATTCAGGTGTAATTCAGTTGGATGGATGACCATGGCACATCAAAGATGACCAGCCTACATTTTGTAACTATGAACTAATAAAACTTAGTTGGAGGTTCATGATCAGTGCCCAGGGCCACACCACGACAAAATGTTACGCGCATGCGTATTTGCTATTTCTTGTTGGTGCGTGGCCACCCCCAGTTTCCCCGCGAAAACTGAAATGAAAGAACAGGCACATACCAGTGATTTTAAAATTTCTGCTTAAAAGTATCCATTTGTGAACTGTTTTGTAAAAAAATAGAAAGCTATTTAAAAGATGAGCCTAAGACTTTAACAGGTTGAAGTTTTCTTAATTTGTAATTCACTGTGAGTTTACTATAAAGTTATTTACTAAAAAAGTGGAACCCCTCCGTAATTTTTGTATTTGATAGCAGAGCCTTCATTCTTTTGGCCAACGGAGCATACCCGTTTTGCTGCTGTGCAGCCCAGGGCAGGGTCCGTGCTTGGTTGCCAGGGGATACTCTGACAACCAATCATCCCATAGCACTGGGTCACACTTAAGAGTGCAGGGTTACTGGGGGGAAAATCAAGACCCACTTACCCTCCCTCTGGACAAGTGATTCCATATTGTACTTGCCCGAATCCTCTTTTCACTTGCCCAACCATTTTCTCAGGTTTCAAAAACTATTTTGCCCTATCATTTAAAAAAACATGTGTACTACAATGATGAAGACTCATGTTGATTACATGTTGATTCCCCTCCCTGGAAAGAGTGATGTATAATTGGAATGGTGATGATTCCAACCATTTATCACTTTGGTGGAGTAAGTCAAAGTTAGTCCTCTGCACCTGTTGTACATAAAGACAACATGAGTGAGATTAACAAAAAATACTGAAAATGAGAAATTGTGCTGGATTTGCACAACAAATTTTCTTTCATTTTTAACGATTCTCGTTTACATTATTACTGGTTTTACGAATTTATATTCATAAATGTGTTTTGAAGCTTCTGAGACAGCAAAATAGCAGGCTTGATTTTTTTTTTTCTCTTATCTTTAAAAAGATAAGCTGCTTAAAATTGAATACAAAGACATGAAAATTCAGTTCAGCTGTATTATTAGCGGCAAAATACAAAAACGTTCCTTTGTTAAATCATCATTTCAATATCCCTGTCAGTAATGGGAATCAGAGGTCAATGGGAATCAGAGGTCAATCAAGCAACAAAGAACAGATTTATTAAGGCAACTGTATGAGACTTGGTTTTCTTTCTCTTCACTTCTCAAAGTCATGAATAATTAATGAGCTTTTTAGTCAATCAGAGGACTACATTTGGTCACATGCATGAATCTTGATACCCAATGAAACACTAGATGAACATCACTAGTGATTTGGATCGCATATCCAAATCACTAGTGATGTTCATCTGTGCTCTCATTGGGTATCAAGATTCATGCATTTGATGGACCTAATTAAGCTACAAGGATTACAGCATAAGTATGACTTTACATGGGGAAGTGAAGGAGAAGACGGAAATAAAAATTGGTGCCCAGTGTGACTCAAACCATCATCCTCATGGCTGCTCTTGACTACTAGTCCGCTGTCTTGCCCACTACACTATCAGTCCGTTTGTTGAAATGACCATGACAAAATAACAATCACAACCCTCTTAGTCTATAATTGCATGCAATTAAAATTCCAGGCAAACAATACTTTCTAATGATTTATGAATGCAGGTATTGTTTTCGCTTGAGAAGTTATAAAACAAACTTGAGCTTCATGTTTCACCAGGGAATCCAAACACCTCGAAATAATAAGAGCACTTGACCGAAGCAGCCTTGTGCTTTCATCTTTATCGGTGTTTGGATCCCCTGGTAGAACACTTAATTATAGCTCTCATTTTTTATATATTACTTGAACCAATTCTTACCTCACTGCTGATTGCTTAGTTTTCCTAAACAATAACATCTCAATTCATTTCGATCGAGAAGAAAACTTTCCTGCTAGTCTTTCCACCATGGGAACTGCATATTAAGTACACAAAGTGTGATTGGTTGTCTGTTTTGTCTAAACTTAATCAGAATTCACGTCTTTGTGCTGTTTGACTTCAGGCTCCAGCAGCTTTGATATAAATTGCCAAAATACTTAGTACAACATTTTTATTTTCAATCAACAAATCCACCCTTTGGAAATCTCACACACACCAAGGGGTATCATGACTCCACATGCCAGCCAGGAAAGTGCAATTTTCTAGCACTCACCCAACGCTGTTTAGCACTCGTCCTGACGAGTGGTTGAGTGGTTTCTTCAAACCCTGGAATGGACAAAAGGGAATGGGAGAGAGGGAGGGAAAAGTAGCAAGCCCGATCATGATGAGGAGCATTAACTGACAAGCAAAAGCAATAACAATAAACTAACAGTCCCAGATGACTGACTCCTACCCAGGGCTGCTCAAATGCCACCACAGGGACCCCAGTGTACGCTGGATATTTAAACATGTCTTCATTGCGTTTAGTCTTGATTAGTTTACTGTATATTAAAGCTAAATAGTCCAGTTTCGTATTCGAAAATGACCTCTGAATGCAATGAGTACAGACGCATGTACGCAGGGTTAGCCTCCTTCTGAAGTTAAACATTCATAAATAGCAGCAAGGTACAAAACGCGAAACTACAACAATACAGTGTTGTGAATAGCCCACCTTCTCGCTGCTATTTATGAATCTTTAACTTCAGAAGGAGGCTAACCCTGAGTACATGCGTCTGTACTCATTGTATTCAGTGGTAATTTTCGAACACGAAACAGGACTATTACTGATAATCCTCAAATCCAAGTAGTTCATTATTTAATAACTACCTGCCATCCAATACAATTAAGTCATAGAGCAGTTTTCAATTGAGTGTTGCAAAACCAAGGTAATCACAGAACCAATCACAGGAGCAAGTAAAACACAATAAGCCAATCACAAACTGAAGGAATTTACGATTTGGTTAACTTGAACCATCCACGATTGTGTTTACTTTGTGATCGGCGTGATGGTTTTAGTTTAGCACTTGATTGACTCAGTGACAATCACAAAACATTTTCCACAGCCAATAGGAAAACTGAGCGACCAAAGGCTTTGGACACTCAATTTGCTCTTTTCACATAAATGGTGTTTACTCTACAGGACAGTAATCGCAGTAGGGTTACTCAAGGCACAGAAAGCTTATACAGAACTTCAGATAGCATAGCAAGGTCTACAAGGGTTGCCATAGAAACAGGTGAGCTACTGTCAATATGACTGTGTATATGTTGCAGGTAATAAAAATCACTCCAGGTTAAAAATATTATATATACATTATCTTTTTAAATATCAATCATTCTTGAAAGGGATCCTTTCTTTTTGGGGAGGTACCTACATGTACAAACTAAAACTAATTTAGCTTTTCATCTTGTACCTCCTCTCCCTTCTCTTTTCTTAGGTTAGGATAGGTTTTAGTGCTAATTTGTGACTATAGTCAGTTCACAGGTAAACAGAAGATAAGGTAAACAGAAGATAAGATAAACGAGAGGAAAAAAAGTTGGTTCTACTAGGATTTGAAGCCATAATATTTGACAGCTAGTTGAGGAAAAATCTAGATTGAACCAGTTTGGAATAAAATAAACTAGGTTGAACCAAAATAACCTAGTTTGGAAAAAAATATATTACATGTACATGTAGGTTGAACCAAAATAACCTAGTTTAGAAAAAACTAGCCAAGGTTGAACCAAAATAACCCTTAGTTTGGACAAATTTAACCTGAAGTTTTTTTAACTTGTGCAATATATACAATCATGTACATGTACATGCCAATCAATGGCTGTCGAGTAATACTACGTACAATGTAGTATCAACTTCCTAAAACGTCAAACACACATCTGGAATGCAATCCTATGGCAATTTTGAGCTAGCTGCTTCACTCTTTTATTAACTACCATAATATTGTTAGTATTATCTTCTCTTGAAAGCAACCCAGTCTTTTACATGTATATGCCTCAGAATTACAATGATATTATCATGTAATGTATATCCTTGTTAACTTTTTAAATAATTATTACTCAACTTACATGTACTCTTAATTGATTTTCAGTGGTAGGCTGGCAAAATTAGACTGGTTGAACATACTGTATAATATACATTGTATTGAGCTTTGATGTTAAAACACTAGACAAGTACATAATTATGTACAGTCCCATTCAACAATTTTACAACTATTGGCAGCACCAGAGCCCCCAAAGTTTAACGGCTAAACATTGGCATTTCAGTGCCACAGATGGTAAACATTGGACGGCTAGCCACCAATGGTTGTAAGTGGCTGGGCTGCTGCCTGTTGACAGTTGTAAGTCATCTGGCAGCTAGCCATTAATGGTTCAAAGCCATTAGATAGCTAGCCATTGCCTGTTCAAAGCCATTTGGTACCTGACATACTGCTGACTGATGGTAAACTCCAGGTGACACCATCAGGAACCTTCAATGCTGGTTTGGTTGGTGGTTGCAAAAATTTGAGTGGAACTGTACCTTTCATAAGCTCATTATGGATTCAAACCCAGCTACTTCCTTTGTGCATTCATGAATAAACCCTCATGGGCCTAGGTAAATGAATGTGTGCTGTTTGTTGGTAGACTACAGTAATTAACTAATTTTTGCATTTTTTACCAGAACAAATTGGTGGAGAAATTATTGATGAACTTGGTGATCAAAGGGAATCCTTAGTTAGGACAAGAGATAGGGTGAGAAAGTCAGACAAGTCAAGCATAATGGTGTTTGGTTCTTTTTTTCACTGCACCAGGAATAAAACACTCATTAAAATGCTGATGGGATAGAAAATGCTGGTTATGGTTCACGTAAGCGGCAGCCATCATGATGGCTAAAATAAACATTTCGATAATATAATCTCCATCCCCCATCTTACTTTTTCCAACTTCATTAAATAATATAACCCAGGCCTGTGTTCATACATGTGTGTGCTTTACTTAAAAGTTACAAAGTTCTGCCTGTTTTGTATACAGTGATAGTGTATTCTCACCGTTATAGGAAACCCTGGCTGTTGGAACAAATTGCTGTTAAATTGTTGGCAACATGGTCTCAATTGGAAATTATTTTGTTGAAAAAAATGGAAAATATATTTTAGTTTTTGAAATAAATGGATATAAATGTAAGTAGAAGCTATTTTGGGCTTTGAATTTCCACTTTATTGGATCTGATGGTTTCTCGGTGGTCCCTATTGTCAGAAAACAATAGCTATTTTCTCATATTTAACAATAGGGGCAACCCTGAAACATCATGTCAGATCTAAGATGGTGGTTACCATAAATAACCACATAAAGGCTGCACCTGTGTATAGGCCACACCCCAAACTTAGATCACTTTTTGGGGGGGGGGGGGGGTGGGGGGGTGGGGGTGGAAGCCAAAAGGTTCATAAATGCTCGTACTTGAAGCAAAACATCTTCAGAAGAGATTGTTGTTATACCAAGTCATGCCAAATGCTATCACAACTTCAAATGATTATCAACCTTTCCTTGTCATTTTGTGTATATTTCAACCTTTGTCTTTTAAGTACTCCAGAATTATTATTCTTTTACTCACCCATTGTCTGACAAGATTTTCATGGAACTTAAGCACAAGAGAAAGCGAGCTTTTCTGGCAAAACTACACTTGCCAGAGTCCAATGTCCGCCATCTTGGATTTTGAAGGAGGGGCCTGCGCATGCGTTAAAGGTCAAATTCACACCAATCAGATTGCACTGTGCTGGTCACGCAACAATCGCCAGGTTAATTTATTTACATAATTTAAAACTGTAAAGCAAAATGGCGGAAGACCCGCGAGGAACTTTCTCTCTAATTTGGAGTCTCATCTCTAAAATGTAAGCCAGTTTAATGTTTTATTTAACTTCACTCGTGCGAAAGCCTTCCAACAGGCTCAGGATATTTCAACTGGCGCTATTGACGGAGCCGAAGGACCGCATTTTTTACCCAGATGGCCAGTGATTTTATATACGACACGTACGACGACCTGAAGCCAGTGAACTGGGGCCAGGATCCGGAAAGCTAAAATTCGAAGAAATAGATATTGGAATCTATAAGCCATCGGCTCGCTGTGCTGCATTTAAAACATCCGAGGAAAACATCTTATTTTGGGTGAAGGCACTTCAAGACCAATATTACAAGTCTCTTAAAAACTGTCAGAGATTTAAATTTACCGTAAGTTGGATCAGAGAGTATTGAGATCAAGTTCTTTCGTTCCAGCGAGGATATTGACCTAGCGGAAACGGTACAAGCTTGTCGAAGGATTTTACTTATAATCATCCACGTCTACTTAACAACAGGAATAGTTATGTGCCAAGGCATGGGCAAAGATTGAGTTTCCCAGATTACAGATGAAAGTAGAGAACTTAATGAATGAAGAAACAGAAGTCACGCGCGACATGCTTGAGAACATGAACATGTTCAACACTTTATATTATACTAAGAAAACAAAACAAATTACAGAGCCTGCAAGTTCACAAGTCAATGAAAAACCCCAAGTGCCTGTAGTTTTGGATCAACATATCCTTGAAACTCCAAAAGCAACATACACATGAGTCAAATTCAAACCGGAAGAGACGGAATTCTTTAGATTATTTACTACGAGGATAAATTTGTTAGCCCGCAATAAGAACTCTCTCGCTGCTTTAATGACCTTGATTTGTAACATGGAGGCTGACCTAACTGATATGCATAATGAATTCTTACTCTCGTCACATCAAAACGAAGCTCAGTCATTTGGAAGACAAATTAGTGCAGCAAGATAATACATACAAGACCGAAATCAAGATGCTGTCATCGCGTATTATTGACCTAGAAGTTGAAAATGGCGAGTTGAAAGCGGATATAATAAAGCTGAGATCCAACTTTCAAACTTTAAAAACAAAATCAAGAATACAAAAAAGAAGACAATTAAAGACCAAGGTCTCCAGTGTTCCGAGACTACCCAACCTACTGAAGCTTATCAGTTTGTTCAAGAGCCATCTTTCTTACATGACAACCCGATCCCTATTCATCAGAATACATTTTCTGTGCTAAATGACGAGAGTTTACAATCACCTGACCGACAACTCACTACTAAAGAAAGGGACCATGAAGTACGGTAGTACGGTTAATTCTCGGGTTCAAAACAATGAATATATGCCTACTCAAATGCAGTGTGTTAAACGAATAAGTAGTGTTTAAATTAAAAGGTCAACATACGAGAAAAACAAAACTATTAAATTACATATATACTAGGGGAGCAGAGAAGAAAGTCACCACGCTACCGGCCACTAAAGACTGCTAAATTCAGCTAATAATTCTTCCCTTTGGTTATTACTAAGAGGATTTCAAATGAAAGTGTATTACATCTTCAATCTCATGTGGCCCGAGTGAAAGCCCAGATGGGCTTTGTGAGGGGATTTCACAGGGGTTTTCCGTTGTGTTTGTGCTTTCAGACACAGGAAAAAATTCTTCAATGAAATCCTTGGAATCCTGCAGTTGGCAGTCTTTTACCCCTGCTCAACCTATTAGGATGTGTTTTTGTCACTTTAAAGCAACGGCTCGAGTCCAAATCACCGCTCTTGGTTGTAGGGGTAAAAGACTTATAAAAAAAAACCTACCGGAGTGCCAGAGGGGGGAACCCCTTGTGGAATTTTTGTCCATTACCCAGCATGCAATTGGAGGTGGGAGCAGGTAAATGTGGTCGAGTGAAATGCAGTGTAAACATCGGCGTGGATCAGAGTTGTTTGGTGCGTTTTGTGCAAACAAACCTGCTGGTTGGAAAGATTAAACAAGGTACTGTAACAACTGAGTGGTGATTTTGTATTTGCTTTTGATTTCAAGTGCGAATGGGAAGGTTTTTTTGAGCCGATTTTCAGCTCCTCAAAATTCACGAAAATCGAAGAAATGAACAACGATGTCCAAAACAAATGCGTTTTTCTCCAAAGTGGGAGAGTCAAGCGATCCCTGTTATAGCTCTGACTTTGAAGTCATTCATTCCTTGAAATAATATCACAACATCGTTTTTCCAGCATGTATGCTTCATATTGGGCGGTTACGGGCGGCACAGGAGGGAAAGGGTTAATAATACTTGAATGCAGATATTTACATGAATGCGGGTATTTACTTGAATTGGGTATTTACTTCAATCTGGAATTTACTTGAATGCGGGTATTTACTTGAATGCGGGTAATACTTGAATGCGGGTATTTACTTGAATGCGGGTATTTACTTGAATGCGGGTATTTACTTGAATGCGGGTATTTACTTGAATGCGGGTATTTACTTGAATGCGGGTATTTACTTGAATGCGGGTATTTACTTGAATGCGGGTATTTACTTGAATGCGGGTATTTACTTAAATGCTGGTATTTACTTGAATCTGGTATTTACTTGAATGCTGGGATTTACTTGAATCAGGGATTTACTTGAATGTGGGGATTTACTTAAATGCAGGGATTTACTTGAATGCAGGGATTTACATGTGTACTTGATGAAAACTAGTTAATATACGGTATATATATATATCCGATTTTTTTCAACAAATTTTCAACTTAGACCACATATATGTATATATATGTTGTGGTTCAAAATTTTTTTGGTTCAAATTTTTTTTAAACCAGTTCTAATTTTTTCAACCGGTTCCAATTTTTTACACTATAAGTTCAATTTTTTTACACCAGTTCAAAATTTTAAAACCAGTTTATTTTTTAACATTCTAAAAGGGAAGTTATGTTAACTGATGTTAGGGTTATTTTAAATGCTGGATTTGGGATCCTAAATTAGTGACTACTAGATGTTATTGTTTGCTTCGTTCTATTAATGTTTGTTCTATTGTTTGTCGGTGAAGGTAGTAGCAAATTGGAGCAAATCTTACGGGCGCTGCGAGGCGACCCAAAATTATTAGTGACTAGCTCTAAACACCCTAAATTAGTGAGCATCCGTTGTTGACGGTTAGGGTATTTTTAAATGTAGGGGTAGGGTTTGTATTAGTTCACAGGACCATCGAAGAAGCATTATTATTCTGAGTTGTTCAGTGATCTAGTTCTAAGTGTAGTGACTATAGCTCTAAACACCCTAAATTAGTGAGCATCCGTTGTTGACGGTTAGGGTATTTTTAAATGTAGGGGTAGGGTTTGTATTAGTTCACAGGACCATCGAAGAAGCATTATTATTCTGAGTTGTTCAGTGATCTAGTTCTAAGTGTAGTGACTATAGCTCTAAACACCCTAAATTAGTGAGCATCCGTTGTTGATGGTTAGGGTATTTTTAAATGTAGGGGTAGGGTTTGTATTAGTTCACAGGACCATTGAAGAAGCATTATTATTCTGAGTTCAGTGATCTAGTTCTAAGTGTAGTGACTATACATGTAGCTCTAAACACCCTAAATTAGTGAGCATCCGTTGTTGACGGTTAGGGTATTTTTAAATGTAGGGGTAGGGTTTGTATTAGTTCATGGGACCATTGAAGAAGCATTATTATTCTGAGTTGTTCAGTAATCTAGTTCTAAGTGTAGTGACTATAGCTCTAAACACCCTAAATTAGTGAGCACCCGTTGTTGACGGTTAGGGTGTTGTTAAATGTTTTTTTTTGTTTGGATTATAAGTCGTTTATGGCATCATAGAAGGCCTCTTTACTTACGCACGGTTCATCGGCCATCTTTGAAGAATCCGGTGCGCATTCGCGTATAAATTTAAGAGACTGGAAACAAATTAGCATAATGAAAGGGACTGGGTTCAACGACTAGCACTTATAGAATATACGGTGGTGTTCAAATCAACGATTGCTTCTGTGGCGCATTGCGTTAGGCGAGTGGATCATCGAGTAGCTGAAGTTAAGCCCGATCGGGCAGGGTTAGTGAGTGGATGGGTGACCGCCAGAGGAGGGTGATCACGCGTCACGGGACTTCTTCAGCCAATCAGAAGACGGGAAATTTTTCCCGAGTTTTCCCTCGAGAATATCCATGAAAGGAGAAAATATTGCTCTGTGCGCCCAGAATATTGGAGTTTAGAAGCTAAAATCGATGTATATCGACAGAATATTATCAGAAGATCAGCTATGTGAACTATCACTTCAAGGTAAGAGGAATTACTGGTATTTTTTATTTGTGAAAGTGAAGCCTTCATATTTTTCTTGATTTCGAAAAATAGAAATTTAGCCCATTTTCATCCTTCCATATCTAAGGAAACGATTAAGGAAACCTATTTCATTTTTCATTGATCAATGCTTTAGTCCATGTTAAACAATTTAAACCACAAGTACCCCCCTTGAACCTCTCACCGTTTTCTTGCGATTTTGCATTTTCTGCGGCCAAGTTTGTGACACAATACGGCCAAACAAGAACGACGCGTGAGTAGTGTATAGCAACATTCTAAACGAAGAATGGCTATAAAAAAACTTTATATAAGATTTATGGCTATTCATAAATATCTGGGAACGACTTCTTTGTATCGAGTACCCTGACAGATACGTTTTAATAATTCATTTTCTCATTTTTGTCATACGAACATTCCAAAACATTCAAGAAACCTGCGCCCTACTGAACCAAATTGGATCTCAAATCACTCCTTGTTCGAGTAAAACTGTTAAGGAGCATAAATTTATTCATGAAAAGTCTGATACCAATACTGTATTTGTCTGCTTGGTATTGTCAAGTATCTACTGGTGGTCAGCATGATCAGAGACTAATTCAAGGCCTGAGCTGTTGTATCAAGGGGGGGGGGGAACTCTTGTTTATGTACATGTGGGAAGAAGACAGAGATCATAACATGTGCTTGTTTACCATTTACACAGACATCCTGGTCGGTCTGAATTTGTGTATACAAAAGTTTACATATGGAATTTCCCAATTGGAAAAACGTTTACCATTTGTACCAGATGAAAAAATCTCGTCATAAGGCCTGGATTCCGGTTGGGAATTTTGGACTAATTTTTGAGATGTTCCATTTACCGTAATTAATTATTTTTCTACCATACAAACCGGAATTTTTTTATACCCTTAATTTTACATTCCAACCGAAATTTCCAGAATTTCCGTGTAAATGGTAAACAATCGTAGTGTTTACAACGTGAGTGGGAGCATTTTATTGGCCTATACAATCTCGAACTGGAGGTGAGAAATTGCTGGAGCTGGAGGTGAGAGATTGTTTAGACCGATACAACACTCACACAAATGTTGTAAACTATACTTGTTAATTATGAAACTATAAAATATTGTGTGTTTCCAGAAATTATCAGACATGCATGCTATATATTTCCAGAGGATTTTCCAAGCGAAATTTAACTCGCCAAACAAGTCACTAGTGGCATAAAATATAAATCTTACTGATCGTTGAATCGAGAGAATAAAAGTTGCAGTCATTTTCTTGCCAGCTTTCTTATCTGTTCTAAAATCTACAAAAACAATACATTATTGTGTCACTCTAAAGAGTGTGTGCATGTAGAGTGTATGCATGTGATTGTGCAAAGCAGAGCTGTAATCCAATATGGCTGACTGAAAAGCCATATTAATTGGTGCCTGCATTACCTTGACTTCACCGCAAGATGGCTACGAGGGGGAGGTTTACATTTAATTAGCTCAAGTTTTCAGTATTCGCTCTATTGATGAACTCTAAATGCCTAAGAACTGGACTGAAATACATCTTTAAACCTTTTAATCTTTAAATTGTACATAATCTTGGGGAATGTGAGAGCCATAAACTCCAAAAATGCTGGATTTCAAATGGTAATTACGCAGACACCATCAGGTCCATGTTAGTAAGCAATGAAATTTCCGGAGAGGAGGGGGCTCGCTGTTCTACAAACAAGGTATTTCTGGAGGGGTGGGGGGAAATCCTGGGGTAGGGGGGGTTCTTAAGATACATCCCTTCCATGATATGGGAGGGGTATGGATATTTTCTGGAACCACAAAAAATACATGAATTTTGATAATAAATGTAAATAATTGAGTTCAGCTCTATATGGTTTACCAGTCATGCGTAGTGTACACAAAAACAGCTCCCACATTGATTAGACAGTCTATGCGTTAATAAAAAAGTTGTACATTTCATTGAACTGGGATAGGGGAAGTTGGTGATCAGTTGAGACCTCCCTCCAACAGACCCTAGCTACCATAGTGCTTGTTGGATACAGAACTGACAACACTCATGTCTTATTAGTCATGTTCTGCACGTATCAAACAAACACTAAGTATGGACTGTAAAGGGAACATGCTGTTTCAATAGAAAAGATGATTTACGATGTAATTATCATATTCTGTGTATGTTTCATCGTTGCCTTGCATATTAGACTTTTGTCCATCATATTTATACTAGTTTTATATTTGTAAGTACAAGTTAACCTTATTTTAAGTACCACCCCCAGAAATAGAAATTACTGAAAGAAAAAGAAAAGAAACAATAATTTGATCCAGTATAGTCTGTCAATAATAATTGCAAATGAATATAGTTCATCACTGTAGCACAAACTAAAACTGAAGTATGCAGCCCTCTATACCAATTCGTTTTAGAGACTGAAATATTATAATAGTGATTTTACTCAACCCATGAAATAGATATTAGACTAATAGACACAGACTATTAGACCCTAATTCCAATGTTTTCTTTTGTTTCTATTCTGAATTATTATTATTATTTTTGTTTAATGGGTTAAGGAAGACCACTGTAACATCCAGCAATGACACACCCCCCCCCCCCTTGAACAGGGAATATACACATCATGTGCAACATTTTGCATTCTTAAAGAAAAAAAAATGAAAAATTATAGTAAAAAATCCCTTGCATTGTTATAAACTAAATACTAATAGTTACATAAACATGCAAAGATGTGATAAAACACTCAGACAAATGCCATTTTGCAGTCAATATGCATATTTTTTTTAAATTAAAATGTAACAAGGAAACAAGAGCGCTTATTCGGACCCCGCCACGCTTGCCCATTTACAGGCCTAAATATCGCTGAAAAACTCTAGTTAATTTCATATGGTTATAAAGCGAACAAACATCGTGTGGCCGATAATAGGTATTGCTTGGCCGATAGTGGGTTAATCTGGCCGATAAATAGGTTTGTCAACAACGGACATGTTCAGTCGATTTTCAGGGGAAATAGTGAAATTCGAAAGGAACGTAGCTACAACTACTAAAGATCACGAAGGAAGAAAAACATTGTCAAGAGCCCTCTTCGTTATACGACTTAAGTAGCGATCAAAGTAAAGTGGTCGATAATAGGTTAAATTACAAACGAAAATCGCCGAAAATGTGAACAAATAATTTAGCAGTATCAAGCCTTCAACCACCATGGTTTATCGCCAAAAACGTAGCTCGTTCACTGTAATCAACATTCCAAAGGATGCGAGGCAAACGAGAACCTAATGGTTGTCATTTTTGGCTAAATTCTCGCACCTACGCTTAAGGGTAAGGGCTCGTATAAAAAGAGAGACTCGGACAAAGTCCCCAAAGAGCACTAAAACAAACTTCCCGAAAACTCGAATGAAGTTATTTCAAGCAATATATAAACACAGTGGAATCAAGCCAAGATGAAGTGAGTTTTAAGGATGACTGGATACTCTGGCTAAGAAAAAAGGACGTGAGAAAATCAAAAATACACCAAATGCTAGAGCTCCGCACACATCGACTGCAAGTGACGACTGACTTCAAAAATCAATTTGAACCATGATCCTTTTCGACGCGTGATCACCCTCCTCTGGGTGACCGCCAAGGAAAGTGGTAAGTAAGTGGTACAGTAAGGTAAGTAGGTAGGGGGGCAAGGGGAAAAAGGGAATGGAATAGGTTGGCTTTTTTTTTGCAGGGGAGGGGTGGGTAGATTTTTTTTTCTTTTGAAAAAGATAAACCAGTTTTCAAAATTTGAACTGGTGTAAAAAAATTGAACTGGTGTAAAATTTTTGAACCAAAAATTTTTTTCAACCACAACATATATATGCATTTGCCAACAATTTAATGGCAATTTGTTCCAATAGCCAGGGTTTCCTTTAAGACATTCTTCAGATGGACATCACTCTATTTTTACCATTTCTAAATGCTACATGATTACAAATGTATGCTGATCCTCAATTCAACAAAATTAGTAGTAATCTGTGAACTCTTTATAGTAGCCCACCTTCAACATTGTTAGTTAATGTTTAATAATGAGGGAAAATATAATTTCACTATTTATTTTCTAATTTTGAGTTTGAAGTTTTAATTGTAAACTCAAATCAACTTTCAGCTTTTTCCTCTTTCATTTTTTCTCTTTGATCGATGATGATTCCTTCATTTTACTCACTGTTCAATATCATTGCAGGTAAAAGAAACTCACTCCGACTTAGGACGAAGCAGAAGAATACTCAACAGTATGGCAATCAGGTAAATTTGCATTATTTTTGGCATACTGCCAACCCACTTATTTAATTTTTAAATAAACCAAGCTCACAAGTACTGACCCTGCACTCGTGGCTCTGCCGGCACTGAACCTCCAACTAAGTTTTATCATCATTTAGGACTGATGGGCTTCTCCAGTAGTTTATTGAGTATGTGGTTTAGTAGTATATATGGTAGTAAAATGATACCACTTTTTTGTTGCACAAGGAAGTCAAAGGGCGAATTCAGAAATCCACCCTTTGACTTCCTTGCACAACAAAGAGTGGTATCAGTTTTACTACCGCTTATACTACTAGGGATCATAAGGGTCTCCGCAACATCCAAATTGTCCCTAGACACCTAAAAATCCAAAAAAAAAAAGTGCGTACCTATTAGAGAAGTGATTACTATACTGTATATCGATATCTTCCACTATGGATTATATATCGTACCTCCCCCTAGAAATCTTGACCAAGATCGTGGGACTCGCAGGTCCCAAATCGTTCGCGAACGTGGCACTCACATCGAAACACCTGAATGACGCCGCGTCTCTAGTGCAATATGAGAACGTAGACAGGCAATTCTACGAGATGGTCTTAACCAAAGGGCTTAAAACCACACAGGACGACACTGAACGAGACTACTTGGTCAAGAAATTTTCTTCCATGGAAACAACCCATTTGGCGCTAGGTTACGCTAGCAGAAATGGAAACATTGACATTGTAAAATGGATCGTGAAGAACGTAGGCTACAACGAATACGAGGCGGCCCATGCACTTTTTAGTGCCATATGGGGAAAGGAGTTCAAGATGCTGGACTGGTTGGTTGAATGCTTCCTACCAAATGAACGCATCGAAGACGCCCTGATGGAGTCAGACACATACGACGATTTTGACATCGTAAAATGGATAGTTACACACTTTAGACTAGATCAAAACTCCGACTACGTTCGAAGTGTCCTATACAGCACAACGGAAGATGAGATATGTGAATGGCTCATAGACCTCTACTTCTGAAAACGTTCATGAGAACCGGAGTCCTAAACTTTTTAAAACTACGATATCCAAACTTGAGTACATGTTAAAGAAATGATTAGCAAACTGTATATCGTCATCGAATGGTATTGGTATATATTCTCTATTCCACGATACTAGCATTCGTTGTCATCTTAGTACGCATTAATACCATACAGATCGAACAAACCGAAGAACCTAAACGTAGACGTCGCAATGGCTGAGATAGTAACTTGTGATTGGTTGATGCGAGGAAAGGACACAAAATGCCCAAAGAAGATTTCGAAGACATCGAAGTACTGTGCCCAGCACAATTACCAAATCTCAAAAGGATGCACCCTATTCGTACCATGCTCGAAGTGCGGTAAAGGATGTCGCACGAGTCTCGAGCTTTGCTCAGTATGTGGAGCACCTCAACGTCGTCTCATTCTCAATAAGAAGAACCGCGACATAAAACGCGCTAAGGAGCAGGAGAAACTTGCAGAGCCAAACGTGGTGGAACCGGATGAGCGTCCCGATGTAAGACGCACTAGGGAGTTAGACGAAGTGTTGACTGCCTCGAGGAGCCGTCTCAACGAGGCTCTCATTCGTGCGTTCGACGAGTTGTTGGCTGCCTTGAGGAGAGAGGAACCGGAGGAAGGTTTAGTCGCCGAGGCTTACATTCATGTGTTAGACGAGTTGTTGGCTGCCTTGAGGAGAGAGGAACCGGAGGAAGGTCTCAACGAGGCTCTCATTCGTGCGTTCGACGAGTTGTTGGCTGCCTTGAGGAGCGAGGAACCGGAGGAAGGTTTAGTCGCCGAGGCTTTCGTTCGTGCGTTAGACGAGTTGTTGGCTGCCTTGAGGAGAGAGGAACCGGAGGAAGGTCTCAACGAGGCTCTCATTCATGCGTTAGACGAGTTGTTGGCTGCCTTGAGGAGCAAGGAACCGGAGGAAGTTTTGGTCGGGGCTTGCAGCCGTGCGTACGACGAGGCGTTAACTGTCTTGAGGGGCCGCCAGAAGGAAGATTAGGAACCACCACGTGAAAAAGAAAAAAAAAGAAGGATGGAGGGAGGTCGTTGCGTGACCCCTCTTCATTCTTCTTTTTTTTTTTCTTTTTTTTTTTTCCCATTAGAGATACGATTAGCATATAGTTATATCATGGCCGAGCTCATCAGATTGTTTGGTCCTGGAATTTGTAGAAGCCTGAATATCAAACCACTATTGCAAATCAACACCAGTGAAACATGTTCCGATTGTCTCTGCCCCTTGGAAATACAAGGAACGGAATTCATATGTCCCACATGCGGTCTTGTTTCCGAGGTAGAACCATGTGAAGAAACGAAGGTCGACGTTGTTACTACTCGACTGCGTATGGTAGGTCCGGATAGATTTCAGTATCAAAACGATCTAGACCGCGCAAAACCAAAGCAAAGCGATGACACAGAACTGCAACGACGAACGATCCTACGAGAACTACAAGCGTACAACGCTATTTATAAACGAAGTTATGATCTATCGTTCCCTACGAACACGTTAGGAATCGTAGCCGACGCCTTTGTCCAAGTAAGGAAAGTCTGTCTCAAGCGTAATAATATTAAGAGAAGCATTTTAGCTGCTTTACTATACCAGGCATGCGTGCAATGCGGGTTTGTGCGATCTAGAGGTGAGGTTGCTCGCTTCATGCAACTAAATGGCAAAGATATCTGTAGCGGAGAGGTCTTCATACGTTCTCTGTATAGTGACGATAAGATCGATATGGACTTGAATGCCGAGCGCATAGTTCCTCACATCGCAACGACTTTCCTTAAACTCGACCCTCAAGGAGTACCTACGGACGTTCAACGAATAGTCCACGAGATCGTTACTACGGCAATAGAAAGCAACATAGGCACCAAGTCGGTACTTAAGACGAAAGTCGTTGGAGCAAGTTACGAGGTGCTACGTCGTTTAGGATCGTCTATGTCTTTTAACGATGTCATTAAACGATGTGACATATTTGGAAGTGCGGTCAAGCGTTTTGTCAAGGAGTTGTTTTCTCACCATTCCCACTTTGAACCAATCTACACTAAGCATGGGCTAACTAGCGATAGGACTTGGCGAAGTGAAAGTGAGAGCCACGTTCGTTTCTTTCATAGGAAACGTCGATTCTTACCCCACTAAGCTGCCAAGCTTTTTTCGCATTTCCTTTTGCACTTCTTGCTTGAGTTCGGCTCGAACCCGATCCGGACTTTTTTCACCTTCGTGACGAATTTCAGACCTCATGATCTCATACTTATTTGCTTCGTCCAGGATGAGACCGTATTCAGAGTCGGATATGTTTTCATCGCGTAGGGCCTTCGATACTAGATCGCGAATCGTATTGATTTTCGCCTTTGCCAACATAGTTGTCCTTTCATGTTTAGAAACCTTCATTCCTAACTTCTTGGCTCCGATGGTAGTAGATGCTGAAATCAATCGACATAGACCACCAACAACTCCAAGTGGTAGACCAATCACTATTCCAACCCCAGTCAACGCTGCGCCCAATCCAGATCCAGACAAGATCACAGATAGGCCTCCCGTTGCCACTGCGATACCATGAACTATTCCTTGAGAACGTGTATATTTCTTGCGCACGCCTTCGTAGTGCCTTTCTTGAACTTCGAGGTCCGAAAGCGTGTCTCGGATCGTTTGCAGTCTAAAGTTCTTTCCAGTGTCGCTAGCAATCGGTGGATAGATACTTGGTGCTGAGGGAAACGGTTTAATCGAGTCGCCTTCCATTGTACGTTATACATATGGCTTACTCAAGCTTCAATACGTATCGTATGGGTCGACCACGGAAGTCTATGGTGTTGCCTTTCTCATCGCGAATTGTCAAACGAAGGCTGTTTCGCATTGTCCCAAGAGCTCGAGTGGTTGTTGGTAGTAGAGAGGCGTATGTCGATTTTGCGAATCTTCCACCACGGATCGTAATGCTAGCGAGAACTGTCGAGCGCTTTCCATCTAGAATTGAAAAGCTGGAATCTACGACATCGCAGTGTACATATGCTGTGTGGATATCGTCAAACCTCAGATCGTGACTTCTCCTTTCGAGCGTCTTATTATCTTGCCCATAGTCATCTCCTTTAACACCCAACAGCGTGCAAAGATTTTTACTGAACCGGATTGGTTTAATAACCCTTAGAATGAAAGCCTTACTAGGCTCGAATTTGATAATGCCAGCATCGATTGCGGGTTTTAAATCTTGTTGAATGCTCGTTATATCATGGTGCCCTTTAATGATAGCGTGTGGAAACATAACGCCATCTTCTATGGCCCAATGGAACGAAGCCTTCTTTGCTAGATTCCACCAACTATTCTCAAAAGTGACCTCAACTAGTGAAATATTATTGATAAGAATTGGATCGTCGAAGTAGACAGTATGGTCGGCCAACGTCGTGGTGATGTATAAGAGAACCATCTTATGTGTTGAAGGTATAACTGTATGTATGTATAACTTCAACAGTTACGATGCCTCTCGTTGTACCAGACAAAGATGATTGGTACGATGGTCTATCTGCCAAGGACAAGGTGGAGATTGCCAAGGGTGGTCCAAGGCTTTCGAAATCTGAGCAGACAGCGCTCCTTGCCGATGAAAATGAAAAGGTCACAACGTTGAATGCTAATCTGTTGGTGAAGTTCGAGAAACGATACCCACATGCAGATCTTCACAAGTTCTATGCCTCTACGGAAGTGAACGGTCCAAACAAATATTCGACGAGTATTTGGTTTCGAGATGGAGATTATGGCTATATCGTTTACGGCGATGATGTCTCCAAGCTACCTGCAGTCACTCGAAAACGCATCGATGACGCATTGCAGGGAATGGTCGAGGGTTTTCCATCTACGTTGACCCTAGACAAGAGTGCGAAATATCCTATTACGGCAGTTCCTTCTACTGAACCGGCACGAGACATCGATCTCACTAATCTATGGATATATGTCACCCCAACGAAGAAGTTCAAGGCTGGCGTTCCTAACGTATTCAAGGAGATCGTCGTAAAGCATGTGACAGCGAAGGAGTCCCATGCGTGGTTGTCAGGTCCGGATTTCAAGTACTGGCCTCAACAATTGAATTTCGCAACGTGGTGTGCGACTTCTGGATGCTGAGTGTCGTTGTTTGACCCCACTTTCAAAACGTATCCACCAGTTGTTCAGGGTTTCCTACGATTCCATGTTTATTTCACGATACGAAGAATTCTACATGAACTTGGTTGCCCTCTACCTGGTGACAGTGCTTTCAAACAACTCGATAACCTCTACAGCAAATCAGCTCTTGAGAGATTGTGCATCGAATTTGGTATATCTCGAACACCAGACTTCCGATGGCACGGAGGTAGGAATCACGGATTAGGAGACGTATTCCTTTTGTATGATGATGGCTACAAGAACGTCCACGTAATCCGAGGCTACGACAAGGAAGCAGACATGTGGCCCAACCACAATAACTTATTTGCAGATGAGGGAGGCAGGGTGGACAAGGGCGATCTAGTATCCTTTATTCGGAACGACGAACACGAAGGAAAGCAGTACAATTGGTTTACGCCACCAATCGGTAGAGGTTTGACGAATGCTGGATTAGGTAGATTGAATCGATCCGTTGAGGCTTTTGGCTACTGTATTCTAGGTGCTCAAAACGATCTTAACGAATCCATCGTAGATAGCTTCAACGTCAAAGAAAAGTTTAAGAGCTTAGTCGAAGGCGCTATTCTCGAAAACGACTTAGTGGTGAGCTACAAAAACTATCTTACTGCTATAATGACAACGCATAAGAGGCTCGATTTAGCGATAGCTATAGGCGTGCGATTATTGCCAAGCAATCTAGTGTACTATCTTGGTAAGAAAGATGGTTATAGGAATCCAACCCCGAAAGCCACGAAAGATATGATGCTAGGTACTAACGACATCAATGCAGAAGTCAAAGGACGTCCGCCTCCAATGGAAGGACCACCAGATAAGAAATTGGTGCCGCCTCTCGAGACACACAAGAAACGAGTTCCTGTACCAAAGGCTATTCCACAACATGAGATTAATCTCGCAGTGACATCTATTGCCGCAGCTGGAATCGCATGGACGTTGTTTCGTTAACGTCGTTTGTATTGCTCCACTACGAAGACCACTGCTGCTACGATTAACAACCAAACGTTGTTTGCTAAGACTCCAACAACGTCGGCAGCCATACTGAATACGAAACTCGCAATTGGCCCAATCATCTTAGGTAGGATCTCCTCTCAGTTGTTTTAGCGATACTATCTCGGGAACTGCCTTTGTCAGATTGGAAACTATTACGCCGATCACCGTACTTACCGCAGCTACCACGCTAATTATACTGACTCCATACTTCTTGAAGATGATTCTTATACGATCCCTAAGTGGCATACGTTCTGCCAGGGCTTTTTCTATTTGTTCTAGGACTGCTTGTTCCTCCTGATCGGTTCTTATTTCATTAGTAGCGTTTTCTTTCTGAGTTTCGGTAGACGTAGGGTCTTTGAGTATTTCTCCATTTCGTTGGATCCTCTCACGCAATTGGTCTTCGGCCTCTATGACTTCATCTACCATTTCTTCCCTCGAAGGTCCTAGGACTACTTTGAGACCTTTTCCAATCCTCGCATATAACTCACCCTTCTTGGTGGTCAAAGGAATAGGTTTATTCGTACTTCCATACTCGTGGATAGCGACTCTACCATCAGACATGGTTGTCATCTCGAGAACGCCTCGAATTCCTACATCTGGATATCGTTCCCAGACGGTCTCGAACATGTCCTGTCTCGCGTCGTCCGATAAACCCTGCTTGAAGATTACGCTTCTAGCGCCGAATTTAGGAGGGTTCTCATCTTCCAGATTTTCCAGGACCTTTTCGCGTCTAGAAACTTTCGAGACTTCCGGGCCGGTGAGTTCGTCGAGGTAATCGTCATAGTCTACAGAAAACGAGGTCTCCTGGTTCTTCGACCTAGCGCCTTCCTTGGCGTAGTCGCGCCTGGTCTTCATTGGGATCGTTTCTCCTGACTCTTCTGGAAACGCCTCTTTCCACTTCTCCATATCGACAGCCTCCTCATCGTCGTAGTCTTCGCCTCCCGTGGCTTCGCCGGGTCTTTCCTCTGCAGCGTCAACGTCCATGTTAAACATAACTATGTATCTATATATATTCAACATGATATCGTCAAAGTTGATTCCTGCAAAGGCGCAAAGAGAGCCTCTTGCACTCAAAGCTCAACGAACCTTGTATAGGAAAACTTTCACTCCATCATCTGCCAATCCAGGTGAGACTCTATACGTAGAAGTTCCAACGCTAGGTGAAGGCATAGTACTAGTACCTGGTAGCTTAGCGCTATTGGGCGACATCGTATTATCTGGTGGACATGCGAATAACAGAGTCGTTTCGAACGTTGGACGATGCTTGGTTATACATAGAATCTGTAAGATGGGGGCTGAAATAGTAGAAGACCTTGCCAGGTCAGATCTCCTACAAACGTATTCCGACGCATATCTATCCAAGCAAGATAGAGAATCGAGAATACAACAAGGCATTCAATCAGAGAACGTAAACAAGCTACGATCTAAGGCCGGCGATAAGAGTACTTCGGCTGCTCCAGACAACGCACTCCTAGCTGCACACGGTTCCAAATACAGAATGCCATTAGATGTCGATATTCTGACACAACATGGAGTTCTATATCCACATGCACTAGAAGATACTATTTCATTCGAGTTGACTCTAGCACATGCCATCGATGTCGTAGTTGGATCGGATACGACAAAGATAGGTACGTACAAACTTACCAACATCCAACTAGAATACGAAGCAATCAAGGATGAAACTCTGGCTAGTAGTGCACTTCGCAAATACGAGATAGGTACTGCATTCCTATACGAACACGCTGTTCACTTCAAGACGGTACCTATCGCTAAAGCATCCGATGCTTTGATATCTCAAAACGTCAATGTTCCACGACGATCCTTTGCTGGACTACTTCTACTATTCGTAGATCCACACACTGCTGGTACGCGAGATAGCGAAGCATTCTCGAATCCTGATATTTTGAAGATAGAAGTAGATGTCAACGGGATTCCCAACAGATTCTTTCCAAGCGGTATGCTTCCCCCAGATTTCTGGGAGGCTGCAAAAGGATGGTTTGCTACGTCCAATACTTCCATGACTCCAACGAAGTTTTACAACAATAGGTTTGCCATCCTAGTCGATTGTCGCACGGCAAAGGATTCCACAGTTCATGGTGATGGATTGGCACAAACTGGAGGTGGAAAATATATCGACATTCGCATACATAGAACTGCAGGAGGAAGTGGAAACGTGAACATGCACATCTATGTTCTCGCAGACGCTCAGCTCATGATATTGAACAGATCTTTACGTAGTATAACATACTGATGGATTCTCTCGTAGAGCACGTGCCGTTCAACGCACTCATAGTCGGTCCAACGAATTGTGGAAAGACTGCGTTTCTCATAGAACAACTTCGTGGATCATTTCGTGGCAAATTCGATTACATAGTACTGATTTGTCCTACGTATGCCCACAACAAAACCTATCGCGGATTCGCAAATCGAGATCCTCGTTTCTTCGTCATGTCACCACCGCAGGATGCCATCAACGCTACGTTAAGTATTTGCGCGACCTTTTGGTCAGGTACCAATACTCTATTGATTCTCGATGATTGCGCCGCCTCAAAAGATGTAAAACGAAGAACTGACAAGTTAGTAGATCTAGCATTCTCTGCTCGACATATAGGACTATCTATTTGGGTGCTATCCCAACAATTAACGAGTATATGTAAACCTTTCCGCGAGAACGTAGCAGTCGTAGTTGCCTTTCATACCGCATCGGCCGTAGATGGCAAAAGGATATTCGAGGATTATGGAGGCTCGCAAGAATGCAAAGAGTTACGAACGATACTTGGATCCCATAAGTTCGCTCGCATGTGCTTCTGTCTACGCCACCCTTTCGAGGTAGTGTTAGAGCTACCGGCACCTATGACATACTATGACTGATAAGGAAATACTCGAGATATTCGGTGAGGACGTAACAGGCCCACCACCAACCGACCTAGACGTTACGTCAGACAATCGTGAATCGCTTTCGATCTTAGCCGCAACAGGCGTAACGAAAGAATACCTAGGTAAGAACTTCTCCCTAGGAGACATCTCTAGACTCCCTGAAAAAGAAGTAGACAAGTTGTATAGGAGGTACCAGGCCGTTCTAGCTCAGCAAGTAACGAAAGGCTTAGTCGACGGTGTGACGCGTCTAGCTGCCCGCCTAGTTGCCTACCTAGTACCAATAGATTCTCAAGAAGCACTGATCAAGGATCTACAAGAAGACCCTCTAGTCCGCAACGAGATCAGTGCTGCGACTGGCCTACTATCGCTTAAAGCAGGTCGCCTTGTAGCGCTAGCTAGCATCCTATTTCACGTATGTGGCCACGTAGTCATTCCTGGAACGCCTGTTGAACCTTCACTAGTACTCACTATACCGAATCAAGATGGAAGGAGCGGACCAGATAACTGCGAATCCTCCGACGACCGTACCGACTAAGGTAAAAGACCCAAAGCGCGTTGCAGCCGGAAAGGCACTAGCGTTAAGCAACAAACTCGCTAGAGAAGCTCAGAAGAGAGAATTGACGCGCGAAAGCGAATCATGCAAAGAAGTAGATGTAGAGAAAGGTCAGTTCGAAAACCTGTCTATCCTCGTCGCAGTCATCGGTACTGGCGCTACGTTGGTTGGCACGTACTATGCATACAAAAAGTATGTAGATGGCAACAAGTGCGTTAGCACAATACGACCTGCAGTTCCGGCAAAGCCAGTGGTACCAGATATGGAGTAACACTGAAAGACTAGAGACTATACTATATATGTTAAGGATGGAGAAAGAGTTTATGAAAACGGCAACCGACGCAGCCACAATTGTAGGAATCGCCTCTGGTATCGGCTGGATAGTGAAGAAGACTATCAAGGAATCTATACTTAGCGATCCTTCTTCTTCCCTAGTAAATTACGCAAAGTGGACTGCCGTGATAGTTGGTAGCTTGTACGCGAAGCAGTACGCGAAGTAGTATCTCGAGAAACAAAAGATCGTATCATAATGGCGGCAGCAATTGCTATGACAGTTTTCGGAGCCGTTTTGAATGCGACGGCATTTACTGGTGGTGGTATACTAGCTAGAATGATTGGAAAGGGTGATACGAATGCAGAACGAGAGAGACACGATAGAGCCATTGAAAGACAAGAATCTGAAATGATAGCATATAGGACCGAACGTCAAAGATTATACGACTTTGCACAAACCCAGGAAGGTCTTGAACGCGACGCCTACAACGTTCAAAGAGATACCAACAAAGCCTTCGTGCAATCCGATAAGTTACGTAAGGCGCTTAAACGGCTCAAAGGAATGAAAGAACCCCGATTATCTGATTACTACCGACCCTCAAACAATCAGAAGACTGGCGAGTTGATCTACGTTGGCGGTGGAATGCTAGGCGCTGGATACGCTATTAGTAGATGGCTATAGATGCTACTAGAAACGTACTAGGTACTGCTAGTAGGCAACTAGTAGGCAACTAGTAGGCAACTAGATACTACTAGGTCACTACTAAAGAATACGAAAAAAAAAAAAAAAAGAAAAAAAGAGAAAAAAAAAGAAAAGGAATAAGGACTGGTTCTTACTCTTTTCTTTTTTTCATCTGTTGAAGGTTAGAATGCATAGATGTATGATGGATGCTAAACTTGCGAATATCTTCTATGGTCCTATGGGCTATTGGAAAGGTCACTCTGCAATTGGCAAGCTATCGGTAGCAGCGAAAGCGTCAGAAGACGTAGCTAAGAGTTGGTTGGAAAAGCAATCTATGTGGCAAATATATCTACCACCACCAAAACACATTCCACGACCGCATTGGACTGTATCGAAACCAAATGAAGTCCACCAAGCTGATTTGATATTCTTACCACACGATCGACCTGGGCGTGGACGAAAGCTATACAAGTACGCTTTGGTGGTAATCGATGTGGCTTCTCGATACAAAGAAGCCGAACCTTTAGCTTCGAAAGATAGTGGTGAAGTTGCTGCGGCATTCGAACGAATCTATAAACGTAGTCCACTCGAATGGCCAAAGACGTTGCAAGTGGATCCTGGTAGAGAATTCATGGGTCGTATGTCTGAAACGCTAGAACTACATGGTACGAAAGTTCAACGAGGTGAGGCTGGTAATCATAGAGCGCAAGGCTTCGTCGAACGAGCAAATAGAACATTAGCTGAGAGATTGTTTGGATATCAATATGCACAAGAGATGGTACTTACTTCGGAAGGCTCGGATGCGCGTAGTAGAGAGTGGGTAGTTCGTTTACCAATGGTTATCAAAGCCCTGAACAGTGAGGTGACTCGACTTACGGGAAAAGAGCCTTCGAATTCTGTAGTGAAGCAGCAAGTAGATCTAAAGACTCCTACGTATTCACGCACTGTTGGATTGAGAGAAGAGCGCCTACCATTCGACGTCTTAGTTCGATATCTCTACGCACCGGGAGAATTGGAAGGGGGTGAAAAACGTAGAGCTACTGATCCTGTGTGGAGTTTGCAGATATGCGTTATTTCGCGAAGCGTAGTATCTTCGGGACAGCCTGTGCTGTACTACCTTACAAAGCGAGAAGGGGAGAAGGACGCACCCAAACGTGCATTCGTTCGTGAAGAGCTACAAGTCGTTCCTAGGGATACGGAACTACCACCGAAAGGAATTCTGTTCGCACCCAGACGCTAGACAGCGTACTCTATTGGCTCGGTGTGGATTCCATCTGGAAGAACGTATCTTTTGTCGTAGTAAGCTGATAGCCCAAGCTTCTGTTGTTCGTAGGTTGCCATACCTTCTGGCACTAGACGGAAGCCTCGGTTCTTCGCCATGTCGGTGCTACCTTGGAGTGCTGATTCGAATCGAGCCCACGAGATGTTGTTGTGCCTCTTCGACATTCCTTTGATAGAGCATTTCCTGCTACCACCCGTGTCGACGTAGTAGGCTTTCGAGCATAGAGCAATGGCGCGCTGTCCTTCGAATTCTAGCTTGAAGAGTCCTGGTGTACGACTGCTCCACTTGTCCCAAGCTAGCCATTCCTTCCTACTGGCTTCGAAATCCTCTCGCAGTTCTGGTCGTACAACTTCGTCGATGCTGTTTCCAGAGATGGCAATGTACGCACTATCCGTGTCCACCTGTATGTATTCGAAGTCCTCGCGGGCGATGTACTTATCGAGGAAGTCGTAGTAGAACTCGAGCATGCGAAGTTTGGCGAGTTGGTATACAGCAATACCCACTTGGAAAGGTCGTTTGATTCGGATCTGGTCCTTTCGGCTCTCTAGTTCGTATGCCTCGCCAATCTCTTCCAGGTCTTCGAACCAAACACTCCGCAAAGCTTTGTCCACAATCTTCTCATCTTTCGTATAGGTGACACTTGTTTGGCGTCCTAAGTCTTCGATCAACTTTCCATAGGCTCTATTACCGAGTAGCTTGAACGCATCTGCCAGCAAAGCTTTACTTTCGTCTACGTCTCCCGTGCGTCGCGCCTCGGTGACTTGGTCCACGAACCATCCGAAGATTGCCTTAGGTTTGTAGTCTATCGTGCGGTAGACAGCAGTAATCACTGCGCCATGCTCGACGTACCAAAAGAGGAGAGGCTCGTAGAGCAGCAACCTCTTCCCAGAAAGACTCCCAACTAGCTTCTTTTCATTGGATCTCTTTCGACCTGTCTTCTCGAGGTAGGCCAGCATTTCTGGAGGGATTGCTTCTTTGGGGATTTCCCGATTATAGAAGAAGGGAGGCATCTCCTCAAATTTCTTCCACAATGCTCTAGGTATCTCGATGTCAACCTCTGCGAAGCCAAACCACGAATTGTTCCGTAGACATTCAACAAAGCCTTCGGCGGCTAGACCTGGTTCGTCGTAGTGCACAACCTCTTCTTTTCCACAAGGCATTTCGAATTCCATGGTAGAAAGATATAGGGCGTTGGCATCGTATCCAAGAACTTTGCGACACACCTTGGTTCCACCCTGATTACTACGAATCTTAGTCACTCCTGCTTCGTGGCGTCTGGTGAACACTATGCTTGGACCTCCCACGATAGCGCCTTTCAGCATGTGGTAGGCTTCCTTACCTGGAGCGTACATCTCAGCTCCCCGTTCTACACTACCTCGAAGAAGGAACTGTAGCGAGACTCCTGGGATGGACACTGCGTCTTTCAGCATGTCTACTCCCTTCTCGTGGTAGAAATCTCGCATCTTTTTGAGTGCCTCTAGGAATGGAACTACGTCTAGGTTGTTGTAGTACCGCAACCAATCTGCGAAGGTCTCCATTCCTTTGTCGAGAAAGGTGCGCTCGCAGTCTTCGAACTCTTCCCTAGATAGTAGGTGTTGCCCTTTCAGCTTTGATCCCCACTCTCGATAATCAGGCAATCCGATGTGATCCAATTTGTCTGAAGAATCAAACCACTCGTATGGGAAGAAACTCTTTTGCGACTCGCATCCATAGGCAGTGATCCAACGTTCATAGGAAGTACCTGGTCCAAGGTAGTTTATCACATCGAGGAAACGGAACTCGGGAGTCAAGAGAAACATAATGGTGTTGGCTTTCTTTGCCACCCGGACCTTCTTACAGGTGTCGGCAATGGTTCCTACAAAGTGCTCCCTGATCAGGTTGAGATCGTACCTGCCAGAGTTGAATCCCAATACGGGAACTTGGCTGATCCATTCGTCGATCTTCGCTTGTTGTCTCTTTGATAGGGTGTCGAAGGAGAATTCGGGCTTATCGAACCGGTACCATCTTGCCACGGCTACTTGGATTGCCTGTGCTCTTTGCTGGAGTTCTTCGACGAAGTCAGCTATGAGTTCCTTCGGATCTCGTCGACAGATATGGGTTGGTATTCGGTTGTACGTGTCCGCTATGGAAACGGATACTGGGACGTGGACGTTTTCGATGGTCAATCGGTCCGTTGGTTGTCTTCCTTTCGTTGTATCGAGATAGGCTTCGAAGTCGTACACTATGGCGTGTGGGTAGACAATTTGCGTTGGCGTGGGAACCAGTTCGTTTGTCTTCTTCGTGGAGCAGCCCCAAGCCTCCACCACTACGTAACCTGCCTCGCATAGACTCTCCGTTCTTTCGCAGGTCTTGAGATAGAGCCTCCTTTCCCTAGGGAAGCATTTCGGGCAGCCGTGGAAATAGCATCCATGAAATTGGAAGATGGTTTTCGAAAAAGGTTCGTAGCCGTCGACCGGCGCTCCTTCTATCCAATGCTCTCCACCATGTCCACAAGCTGCGTGATGGATGTGTTGCCCAATCCTTTCGGCTTCGCGTTTCAACCAGCGTAGAGCGGCTTTGCTGGCTTTATTGGAATCACTCTCTGGCCAGAAAGCTCTTTCGTATGCTGACTGAGGTATCGTAATTACTTTTCTGGGGCAAACGATCTTCGTCTCCCCACGCCTGCAACGATCTGCGTGGCGTTGGAGGCTGCCAGACTGTGTGAACCGTTGCTTACAATCGTTACATACGTAGACGTGTCCTAGCTTTTTGACGTCCTTGATATAGAAGGCATGTCCTTCGTATATCCCAATCGTCATCGTATGCTTGTAGTGAGCTGCATGTCGCATCAGATGCCAAGCGCCGGCCTCCGTAGGTTCGTACACCCGAATACCGATTCCAAAGTGCAACTCGACTTCCTCCAGCTGGTCTAAGGAAGTTCTGGGAACGTCTTGCGTGGGTGCTGTCAGGCGATAGAAGTCCTGGGCAAGTTCCCGAGCCTTGACGCAACACCTATCTACTCGTGCTCCTTCATGCATGGCAAGGCAACGCCAAAGACATACATGTAGGTTGTCACCATATCGATCAAGGGCAATCATTCCTTTTTTCTGGCGAAGCCATTGGGGCAGTGGGCCCGTTCCCAACAGAGGCTGACGATCGATCACGACTTTGACATCCACGTAGATCCAACGCACGAAGGCCCATTGGGTATTTGGGCGATTGATATTGTCGGGATTCAATCGAGCTGTCTGTTTGCTATTGATCCACTCCTCTGCATTGCCTAGGACATTCAACCATGAAGATCCGGGGACAGTCTTGGAGAATAGCATCACAGTCCGTCGTTGACATTGCGAATGCGATAGGTGTAGCTGTAGCGCAGGTAGAAGCTGGTGGTTACCTTTGCAACTAACTTTTCCATGATCCTAGGGGTCAAGTCTCCTGCCACACCTTGGAAGAAGCGCCACTGGATAGTACGGCGGCCTATCTCCACTCCCTCGAGCATTCCATCTCTCTCATCGAGAATAGCACCTGCCTCTCGAGCTAGACTCCGTGGAAGTGGCTCACTACGAGGCTCTTGCAGGAACCGTCGGATAACTCGTTGCCTATGGGGCACACGGCTTCGAGGGTTTACTATAGCCCGTTCTTCGACAGCTTTTGCCCTCAGGCTTGCCACAACCTCCTCATCCAACTGTTTGGTTTCGCGGGCACGTTGAGCTCTTTTGTGGGGATTTTCAGGATCGCCACGAAGAGCTGGGAACCTACCTGTTCGATCGGCTCGTTCGATTCTATTCTATTCTCCCATTCGAGAGCGCGAGCCTCAGCTATTGCCTGGGCAAGCTTGGCTTTGTCGAACCCCGAAGTACCTCGCAACCCAAATTGCTTTGCTTGCTCGCGTAATTCTTCGAGGGTGACCATCTTCTACCTTGCGTGTCGATGTCGCGGACAATCGGTGTCGATATACTATATGCTAACGATATCTCTAACAGATACTCAAGTTTGCACTCTTGGATTTTTAGGTGTCTAGGAACAATTTGGACGTTGCGAGAGACCCTTATAACCCCAGTAGTATATATGGTAGTAAAACTGATACCACTTTTTTGTTGTGCAAGGAAGTCAAAGGGTGGATTTCTGAATTCGCCCTTTGACTTCCTTGTGCAACAAAAAAGTGGTATCATTTTACTACCATATATACTACTAAACCACATACTCAATAAACTACTGGAGAAGCCCATCAGTCCTAAATGATGATAAAACTTAGTTGGAGGTTCAGTGCCGGCAGAGCCACGAGTGCAGGGTCAGTACTTGTGAGCTTGGTTGCCAGGTTACCCTGACAACCAATCAGCCCATATACATGTAGGTCAAAAGGAGATGGGGGTAGGGCAAAGCAGCAAGCCCGATCGCAACGAGGAGCAACTGACAAGCAAATCCAAAACATGCAATATCAATAAACCAATAGATGACCGACTCCAATCCAGGGCAACACCACCACAGGGACCCCATGTATGCTGGATATTTAACCATGCCTAAATTGCATTTAGTCTTGAATAATCCTCATGATTTTATATCATTAACCAGGTGTACCAGATTGGGCCCTGGCCCTCCATCTTATTGAGCAGGAAATTTGTTGGAATTGTATACTACATGTACATCAATAATATTGTCTTAGCTAATAATGACCATTAGATCAATAGGACAATAATTTACGACAGTAATTCAATGCTTTGCACAAAAACATTTAATGGCAGGAAACAGAAAACAATCGGACCATCTTCCTGCCATGTTGAAAATCTCAGACATTTTTGCAAAATGGTCAATCAGGGATTCAGATTACTGTTCAACAGCTGACTGGTTGAGCCGTTGCTACAAGACATCAATGAGTGCAAACCTAACCAGATTTTCTAACTAACCTTTTGCAGAGTTGCCACCAACAAACTTATCCTTCTGCTCATCATCATATTGGAGTTAGCTATTCTTGGAGGAGTTGTTTACTTAAGATTCTTCAAGAAGAAGAAGAAATAAAGGCTACATGCAGATGGGGGTGCATTTCACCAAGTCAGTCAAATTGCCTACATATAGTTTATAGTCTATTATAATTAGAATGTAAGCTTGCATGCTATTCGTCACGCTTACAGTTAGATCATCCCTAAGGTTTGCTGAAGTTGGGTTGGCCTTCTCCAAATCCAGAGCCAGGAACTAATTAGGTGCAGTATCTAAGCCAACTGCACTTGTATTACATTGTGATTATTACACTGAGCTAGTGCAGAAGAAATTCAGTCATTTGAAAGAACCGCAGCTGTAATTTTAGACAACTTGCTATATCCACTCAGTGTTCTTCTTTAGGGACTGGCATAAATTAGCAGGGGAGGGCAGAGAAGGAAATCAAAAGGTCTAAAAATAATTAATTATATAACCCTCCCCCGACAAGCATGAAATATTATTACCCTCCCCCTTTCTCCACCCCCTCCCCCTGGTAATTTATAACCAGACAGTCCCCAAGATTGGAAGGAATAGCATTACATCTTGGTAGGAAAGATGGTACAATATTATTAATGTACTGCCATTAATAAGGTAATTACATTAAAAAAGAAGCTGAATTTGTTAACTATTTGTAAACTTCTCCCACTTGTTACCTCAAGTAGTCTCTCTAAAAATGCAATAAAAATAGGGGGTCACCACGGGCACTCTCATTTTTGCGTGAAATAGCTGCAATATTGATAATAAATGGCACTTTGCAGGACATGGTCACATGATTTTTTTTAGCTTGTCAGTCAAAACATGTTGGTGGTCGAACAACATGGATGCCAGAAATGGAAAGAGCAAGCCAAAATTAGCAATCAGCACAAGTTTTAGGTTCATATTTTTAAAGCTGAAGGAATGGCAAATTTTTGAAAACTCAAAAATGTAATAGAGTTTGAGGCTCACTAGCAAGCTGTTCTAGCCAGCCATAGAAACTCTGTTACATTTTGAGAGAGAAAATGGTCATCCCTTCAGTTTTAAAGATATGAACGTAGAATGTGTGGTGACTTTACTACTTTTGGCTCCCTCTTTCCATTTCTGGCATCCATGTTGTTCTAGCACCAAATTGGTTTTGATTGACAAGCTAAAAATGGTCATGTGACCAGGCCCTTTCCTATCTTGGTGTCCCCCAGGAGAAATATGCAAAATGTCAGCATGAGAAAATGGGAAAGGGAAAATGTTGATAAACTGCATCGTCAAATGAATATCAGATTTTGAACCTTCTGTGGATGTTGATTCTTCTGGGAAAATACCTGTACATGTAGAGCCTAATTTTGAAAACCTTGTTTATCAAGTGCAAGGAAATGTGGAGCTTTGTTTATTTCAAGTACATGTACCATTCTTGCTTCTGGTTGGTCAAAGGTAGTGAACATACAATAATTTATATGTTATAAATTATGTTATAGCTTGGATGAATTTAACCTGAATTTGTTTTTGCCTTGCAACATATACATGGATTGTACTGTACTAATTAAATTGCAACCTTACTATAATATTATATCATTGGTAATAACTTTGGGGAAAAGAAGCGTAATGAATTGCAGTGTGCCATATTAGTCTGCTGAATACATTGTACTAAAATGGAGGTATAAATAAACGAATTGAAGTGATCTAGATTCATTCCAAACAATACTATTTTTGCAAGTACATGATTGTAAATCTCATCATATTTCACCAGTCTTAATCATAAACTAAAGATGTATCTTGAGGGGAAAAACGGTTTCCCATGGGTCATGTATAAAGTTGCAGGCTAAACTTAATAATGTATAGTTTGCAATAATTACATGTAAATTGTAACTGTAAGAAAATCAGCAACAATTCTAAATTGTATAAAATAATAATTTTCATTAGAAATAACAGTTTAAATAATAGCATTATTAAGCCAACCTGTTATTTAGGAAGGTACAGCTAGTGTAATGTTGTCTAAAAAATGATTTAAATGTGGATGAATAAAAGGTTTATTTATAGACATACATTTAATGTGAAGCTAGGGACTGCTCATTCTTATTGGACATAATTAAGATTTAATACTAAGTTATGTGCATACCCCTCCCCCCATTTTTTTGTTGAAGCCCCACATGAACCTACCTTAAGTTTATACATGTACATGTACCTCCACTCCCCCCAAAAAGCCCGTGTGAATATCCCTACCTTCATCCCTCCCCTCCCCCCAAAAAACTCACATGAACCGACCTTTGTCCCTCACCTCCCCCCCCCCCCCCATGTGAACTACCTTTATCCTTCCCCTCCCCCCAAAAAGCCCCACATAACTACCCACATGCACCTTCCTTTATCCCCCCACTCGAATATTCCAACCTTCATCCCTCCCCTTCCCTCCCCCCAAAAAACTATGTGAACCGACCTTTGTCCCTCACCCCTCCCCCCCCCCCCCCCAAAAAAAAAGCCCCCACGTGAACCTTCATTTATCCCTCCCCTCCTCCCAAAAGAAAGTTTTTTTTAAATAAATCCCCTCTCATCTTCTTACCAAAACTGGGTTAAAGCATCCTATTCAATAATATTGCACCTCACAAACTCAATTTCCCCTCCTGTAATCCCCAAACTCGAATGAAACAAATTAAGGTGTCCAGGATCTGTTTATTTTTACTACTATGTACACTGTATTTCAAATAATTCTCACTGGAGCTGAAGAACTCAAACTGTAAATTAAACTGAAGTTTGGCTTCCATTTTTTATGCCCTAGAAAATGGCCACCAGGCTGAGATGGCCTTTTAAAGTCCACTTTAGTGGTTTTATTCTTTTCCAAAGTCACTTTCTCCTACATCGTACAATCATCATGTACCAATCAATGAGTAGTCCCTTGTTGTGAAATCATTGTCGAGTGGTCATCAGGTGACTTTATGATGTATGAAACTGTCTTGTAGATTTAACTACAGCTGCAGTAGTTAATATGGTTGAAGCAATAAATTAAAATGGAATTAGAAATAAAATTAGTATTGCTTTACCAAGTGAATGTTATAAAATATGATTAAGGCACTTTGGCCAGCTTAAATGATTGAAAGGTTGAAAGGCAAGTGGTTACGAATGATGACATTGTTTTGTATATGAATATTGGGAGATTTTTGTTTGCTTTAAGAAAAGCATCCATCTCCCATACTGAGTCTGGGAGTCAGCATGACCGGATTGAGCTATATTTATAAGACTTGCAGGAGTTCTAGTGCCCTCACTTTGAGAATCCAGTCAAACCAGAACAATGCAGTGTTAGTAAATCACCTCAAAGAACCACAAATCTGTCTCAATCTCGATAATGGTGGCAATGAAAATAGCTCAATCCAGTCATATGCTTAAAAGAGCGATTTTCATGTGATCGTAGAACATGCTGTAATTAATGAGCTCCTGAATTTGCCATTGTATTAATTTCTTAGTTTGTATGTGATGTCATCAAAAATCAAAATCTACAATGCTGTTCTTTGTAAATATATTGTAGACATCAATAATAAAAGTTTACAGAAACTTTCATGTTGATAGGGTGTTTTCTTTTGGAGCAAACACATTTTGAATTTGAATGGCATCAGGGAATCACAGGGAATAAAAAAAGCGGGAATTCGGCGAAGCCCATCTGACATAAGTACATGTAATGCTCTGGCTAACAATAGTACTGAACAGCAAGGAATGTAGAAAGGTGTGAATGTTCGATTATTTCTCATACATCTCTTATATTCAAGCAAAATCGTATGTGGGGATATGCCCATTTCCACAGCGTATTGTCTTTTGCTACAGTTCTTAACTGAATCCTTAGTTAATGGGAAATATTCAACTTTTTCCAGGAAAGTTGAACACTTCCATTAATGTCAGATGAATTTTTGCAAATTCCCTTTGTATTCTTTCTGTGAATACAGTCAAAGCCCACAAGGAAGCATCCTGTTTATATGGGTGTTCACTGGGATGGGGGTTTATACTTTCCTTATTAACCAAAATGTGTACCTCTTAAAATATGCTCAAATGCATTGAAAATCCAACCAATAAACAATATAAGAACAGAACTTATTTCTTGAATCAGTAATCCTTACATGTACCGCTACTGCATTACTGAGCAAATTTCACATCTGGGAAATTCATTACCACCACGGATGGCATAGTTACCATCTGACATGCTGTGACATTGACATGGCTTCCGTTTGTATCCAGCTTATAATCTAATCAAGTTACAGTATGATTATAGTACATATACAGTCTTGTAATTATTTTCTTCCCACTCCTGTGAATCTTCAGTTTCAACTAGACTAAACCCTTTCACATTGTGAAAATCAGTTGAGAAACGGCTACAAGTTTGTATGCTACACTGATTTTTGCAATGTGAAAGTGAGTGTTACCGTCTAAACTTGCTACAACAAGACAATGAAACATTAAAATGTTACTGCTATGCTTTGTTTTTATTGATGGTAAGATATAGAGATTATTACATGTTAAGAGCTTGATATCGTTTTTATCCACGAGGTTTTCGTATCGTATCTCGAACGAGCAAGTCCGCGAGCGAGTGAGCGATATGATACGAAAATCGAGTGAATAAAAACGATATCAATACAATAACACAAAATTAAGCATAACAAAATTTATTTCTAAAAGCAATAGTACAGTGAACTGATATGGTTTTTATTCACGGCTTTATCACACGGATATCAACCTATCACACAGATATCAACCCCAAATGTGTAATAAAACTATTTACTGACATCTGGTAAATCTACTTACAGTTCTACACATTATTTTTACAGTTGTTAAATAAATATAATAGTTATTGTAATATTTCTGAAGTCCATCTTTTTTCTCACTAAATTAAACGAATTTCCAAGAACACTGATTAAAAATATATGTTAATTTGATGACTCATTAAACTGTTGTATTGCCAGTAGCAACATTTAACAGAGGGTTTTTACTCAATCCCCACAGATTCAAATGACAAAGGGCATGGCAGCCATATTGGTGTACCTTACAAAAGAAGCTAACGAAGAATCTATTCTTAAGGTACACCAACATGGTGGCTATGATGTCACATGAAAACCCTCAATTGCTGACTTGCATGTTATGTCATTGTTGCCATGTTGTTGTACATTAACAAAAGATTCCTCATTAGTTTCTCTTGTTAGTTCTACCAACATGGCCACCACTGCTTTGTTATTTGAATCCCTGGTTTCAAGTCGAGAATAGCCCTAATTTGCTTCCCTCGATGTTGTCCCAATACAGATCATGTGGAATGTCTTCAGGGAATTTAGCACTCTACGGTGGAGTTCTAGACATGTTTTAATATGCATTTTCCCTCGGGATAGAGAAACAAAGAAACATTTCTCACTTGAGGTCTTAGTCAGGTGATCTGTATTAGGGCAACATCTATTAATTGTACTGTACCAAAACCAAACCAGACAGTAAAATCTAGAATGCCAGAAATAATACAACATTCTAAATGACTGCAATACAACTAATTAATTAAGGAGTTCATGTCAAGCAGAGTCAACCAGAAGTAAACCCCAGGGTCTTGTTGTTCAAAGCAGGGGTAACTATCCCTTATGACAGTGCTAAATCTCTAATTGTAATTTGTAATGCAGTTGAACCTCGGGTTAGCAATTTAACCCCAGGGTAGTGCTAATTAAACATATATGAAGGGTAACTAGTTGCTGTAAAAACTAGTGTTGGTCTGCATTGGTGGGGAAGATAAACACTGGTATAATCAACTATTTAAAGTTGATTAAGGTATGCTAACTGCCGCGGGAAGAGAGTAACAGCTGATGCTTCGAGTGCTAGCCCTTCGTCAGAGCAAAAGAGGGAATTGTGAGTGGGAGACTGTTTATATCGTGTTGAGTACATGATTACCGCTGAGGAAACGTACTTGGATTAATTGGGATCAAAGGAAATTGCACCAACAATAGAAATGCTAATACCTGCAACAGGAACAATAAAGAGTGTTGATGAATACGGTAAACTAATGAAACATGCTGATCTAAGTGTGATGGAATACGTGAATTCTGAGATTAAATGAAGGGCTAGCGCTCGAAACGTCAGCTGCTACTCGGTTAGCATACCTTAATCGACTTTAATTAGTTGATTAATGTTAATACCAGTGTCTAATTAAAAATACCCTTGCTTCAAACGACTGGGCTCATGTGGCATCCACACCATAGGGAAATGTTGATGGCACCTGGTGGATGTAATTTTTTGTTGCAAAACAGTACAATCAATTTTACATGTAGAATAAAAAAACTAACAACAATGTCCCTGATTCCTATTGCTATGGACCCAGGCTGTCCCCAGAGCGATCCCTACAGAGAGAGAGACCACACCTATCTGCTTCACAACAAGAACAGGGTAATAATTGGCTTTGAGTGATTACATTTATCATATTATTACCCATACTGCCCCAGGTGCACTTTCCTTTCAAAATCATTTACATACATGTATTAAGTCACATGATTAAGCTGTTCCAACCCTGCACCTTAATGTTTTGCTTGTTTTGCTATTTGAAAGTGATCACATGATTAAAAAAATTCAGACAGTTCTTAAGGCCGGGCCAGACAGGAAAATAGTTGGCTCTTCAATTTGTATGCGTGCTCGGACCATAGGTCACCTTGAGCCAAATATTTCCTGTCCACCCTGACCCACTGCACTCAGTCAATAAGTACCTAAACTCTTTCCAAATGATTATTAAAATAAGAGAAACTTGTAAATAGTAAAACTGGCATAAATTAAATCATTTTTTTAAAGTAATACAATACCAATTAAATCACTAATTTATAATAAATCTATCAAGTCTGTGCTGCCACAAAACAGTTTAAGTGACAACATTATTTTTATATTCTCCTGGATATTCTTCGTTTTGTAAGAATTTGGAACTTGATCACAAGTCATGGACCCCTTCAATTTTGAATGTTCATGCTCAACCTTAAAATGTGCTAATTAATTGGAACTACTAGATTAGTACAGGGAAATGTTCACAATATCTTTTTAAAATAAGTATTGTTAATCAATTAATTAATATACATACCTGGTATTATATTAGAATAAAGAAAAATATATAGCAAATTATGATAAAAAAAACTCCAACTAAAGCTATAAAAAAATAATTTATATTAGTATATACCACACCAGTGAATATCACTTTGCGCGCTATGATTGGCTACTCAAACAGTGAATATGATTTCATATTCACTTCCGAGCAAAGCAGCGATCATCTCGATTGATTATCTTGTACTGTTAATACATTTGTAGTTGCCAATTGCTCACTTTAGAAATGAGTAGGGGGGTGGGGCGAGTTCAGTTTCGCAAAGGCACTTGGGATTGTTACTGGGGACAGTTAATTGCGATATTTACCATGTTTCTTTGTATAATTCTGCAATTAACTTTCCCCAGTAATGATCGCAAACACCATTGCAAAACCGAACTCGCCCAAGTCCCCTACTCATTTCTAAAGTGGCCCAGTCAAATTGTTATTTTTTTTACAAAGAAGAAAGATTCCCCAGTTAAATAAGCAAACACTGGTTACACTTATTGAAGATTTGGGTCTTCCCTCTTCTGATATGGTTTAACTTGTCTTGTACTATTTTATAATAGGTTACTTTATATAAGCTTTATACTTATTAAATAACTTTATATGCACTCAATAAATAACCTTGGCTTGCTATAACTTACACAATATTAATAAAACAAGCCAACTTATTATCACAAGGCACTTTTAAATACCTTAACCCCATAAATAACCCAACTTTAAAGTGCCTTAAGCCCATTTAGTTAATATTAATATGATCAAATCTACTTGAAGCATATAGTTGAATAGTAGAATATTATTTTCTTGATTTGTGTTGCGTCAATGAGTTGCAAATGTTTATTCCAACATGCAAATTTGACATCAAACCAGACAGTACTTTAATTTATTTACATCATAGCTTTCTCTGTGTGAATGAAAATATGTTCTGATTTAAGCTCCAAATATAACAGTCTATCTACCAGCATGTTTTTGTATAATAAATGCCTGGTTTGATATCACATCATTAGCATATTGAAAATATAAACTTTTATAACTCATACTAAGACACAACATTCAAATCACAAAAATATTCTACTATATTACATAATAAATTCAACTATTCGCATGATGTAGAAGCGATATTAATGAACAATTTTTGGCCTTGTAGGCAATTTAAACATTGCAAGGTATGTGTACACGTAATAAAAAATAATTATATTAACATACCTACAGATCTTTAAATACGAACATGTAACTATGACGATTTTGTAATACACTTTTCAAACGAACCAAATTAACATCAACCTTGCTACATGTACATACATGTATATAATGTTATATTGGTTCCATAATTTTGTGAATAATTTAGGAAAGAAATGAATTGGATCATGATTTCCCATGATTTGTGCCAATATAGGCAACAAAATTTAACTTGAATGTTCAAACAGAGAAACGTAATATAACAAACTTGCCGACATAACTATGTTATACTAAATTAACATGTTCTAACCTGATCAACCCCTCATACTAATGGCCTGCATTTGTCAACTGGTTCCAGACCAGAACCAAATGGAATTCATTGAATTTTAAATAGTACACAGACTATAAAAGCCCTACTAAAGAACTATGATCATAACTATATTTAAGGAATAGTGAATTTAATACGATGGGGAGAGGAGACAGAATGACAATATTTTTCACATGGCTTGAATTGGTTGTCTTCGTTGTTTTGGGGGAATATATAAATTATAATCATTTTCACATCACACATCAGTTTCTTTTTTTTTTTCAGGGGATAATTATATGTACATTAATTCCCCTTGCATTTTAATATATATTCCCCTCACACTTTTCCTAGTACTGTAATAGAACTCTTTACATATGGAGAAATACAGGAGAAGGAAAAAAGGGTATATTATTATGTGTGTTACAAGCCAGAACTCGAACCCTCTATCAACTGTTTTCACTCTCTTGGTTTCTTAAGTCCAGTCGACTTCACTACAATTAGCGACATTGGTTGAAAAACTACTAAATTGAATACATGTAGCTCCCCCTTCTCCCATATCTTCGTTCCTCACCTCCCCTGTCCTATTAAAATAATTTTCCCTAAGAGATGCTTTCTACTGCTTTTAAAATGTTAAACTAGCTAGCAATAGTAAGGTAAAAACTTTTTGTACTGCCCAGCAGCAATGTCCATGTACTTTGAGTACTGTTAGAGATTGCAAACTACTACAGTACTTTTAAATGATGCTAAACTTTTGCAGTGTTAAAGTGCCTATAACCCCCCCCAAAAAAAATATTTTTTACATCGATTCTGTAAAGCACCCCGACTAAGAATTCGAAAAAATAAAAGTGAAAAAGCTAAACTTTGACGATTTTAGTGGTGTCAAAGTTAGGGAAAACATCCATTTTGGGCTTCCTGTTTCGAGTTGGAAGTTAGTGCGAGTCTTGGTGAGGACCTGGAGTTGTGACGTCAATCGTACATCATTTTACTACAACTACCAGAATCCTTTGCACAGTTTCTTTTGTTCCTCTAATTTAGACCATTGTCTTGCTATTCTCAAAGGAGTTGAAAAATCTGAATAAGAAAAAGAATTCAAAAAGGAAAAATGTCCTATTATAGTCTAATCAGTATGAAATAAACTCCATGCACATCACAAGAAAGAGCACATCGAAATTAGTAAATTTACCAAGTTTGGTTATATTTCATTGGATATTTACAATGTGGTGAGCTTTCAAGGATCACAGAAATAAGGTTTGTACAGAATAGAAAAGACATAATTATACGTCAGTGTACTAGTCTCCAGGTCCCCAAAGGGAATTGAAAACTGACGGCCACATGTTCTGGTTCTCAACTTTGAAAGGCTGTAAAAAAAGTACAGTTGAGTTTTAGCCTCCCATTTTGCTTTAAGTTCTAAAGAATAGTTTAAAGTTTCAAACAAAAAATTTTTTGGGGGGGGGTTAATATAGGCTCTTTAACAATAACCAGAATAATTTAAATTGCTTAGCTTTTTGACTTGAATGCTTCAGCAGATTTTTTTATCCATGCACTAATAATAGACTCTAATTGTTAGTAATGACAAAGTACTATTTTCCCCTGATTAACCCCCTCAATGAAAAACCATTACAATTTTATATGGTTTAGCATTAATTGTTCTGAAAGGTATGCTGAGTTTAAACTAAAGCTTACAAGTTTGACTAAATTACTACCAGTAATTCATACAAAATTTTTTTTTTATCATGACCCATACAACCTACATACATAGTTACATACACTTTCCTTTCAAACCATTTACAAAATCACATAATGGGGGCCACACATGTTTGGCGTGGCAGGCCAGAAAAACCAATCCAGCCCTGCTCTATTTTCTGATTGTTGTTACACCATTATTAAAACAAACTACATGTACATGTAAGTGGTCATAATGCTAAAAAAGTTATTGACTGCATTAGGTCAGGCCAAAAAGTTTGGTTCTCATGCAGTCATTTGGTATGAACCTTGCTGTGCTCGGTCTTGAGCCAAATATGTTCCCCTTTGGCCATTTCACTAAGTCAATAAGTAACCTATTAGTATGGTTAATTCGAATAATTTGAGTGGCTTGATAAATTTTGATGGAGGGCATTGAATCAGAGTTATAAAATAAAGTACTTGACTGTCAACTACAATGTTCATTTATTTGACTTCTGTAGAAATTTGAATATGCAATGACTAACCTACATTGTACATATTCTAAAAACTCTTAATTAATATTTTTTTTAGACTCTTGTTGTTATGGATTATGTCACATAATTATGTTCTAAGAAACTAAATTCCTTAAAGTGCCTATGAAGCTTATTTTTTTATTTTAGATATCAATTCTACATCAAGCGAATAGTAGAATGATACAATATATCTTGCTTTGAATGCTGTGCCGCTGAGTTAAGGACGTTTTAATATCAAAAATGCTAATTACATGACGTCAGGGGAGGCATCAATTATTATACAATTTTTTTTGTTACAATTAAACAAATTTTTAAAATTATCAGTGTTATATCCATGGTCGAAATAAAATGATGTTAGAAATTTGTTTTCTTATATCAGTAGAAATGCCCATTCACAACCACTAAGAAGTGATTGCAGATGCCTCCCCTGACGTCATCTAATTAGCATTTTGGATATTAAAACCTCCTTAACTCAGCGGCACAGCATTCAAAGCAAAATATATTTTACCATTCTACTATTCACTTGATTTAGAATTGATATCTAAAATAAAAAAATAAGCTTCATAGGCACTTTAACACCAACATTTATTGGATAATAATTAATGAATAATAATTAATTATTATCCAATTAATGCAGGGCTAGAATGAAACGATCAACAGGTCATTAAACGGTTTCCTTGTATAGCTAACGGTTTGTCAGAGCAATTAAACGGCCAAGCAAAAACTTCTAACGATCTGCCAAACCGTTTTGTCTCCCAAAGCTAACGGTTTCTGAAAACGTTTAAACGGGTAGACTGAAAAAGCTAACGGTCTAGCTAACGCTTTTAACGATTTTCTAAACCGTTTAAACGGATAGCTAACGGATGGCTAACGGTCTAGACCGTTTAACGGATAACCGTTAGTGTACGTTTTCGCGTGTGAGGTCACAATTATGTAGAGGTTCCAGTGGCTTTTTAATACCTCTCCCAATAAAGCTATTTTACTTGACCCATTAAAACAGAAACTATTAGTTAGTTTGTAATACCAAGATAAACACAAGAGAACAAAAGAATTAGAGTGTAATAGTGTGTATTAGTATAAACCAACCAGTGGACTATTACAAATCCTGCATTCTGATTGGCTACCCTACTATAGGTCTATTTGTGATAGCCCATGGTATAGAAAAACTGCACACATTTTCACGAAATAATAACATGTTTTCAACTTCAATTTGTTCCTTTCTATTATTGTCTACTGTCCAACTAGTTAGTTTATACTAAAACAATTAGACCTCTTGCCCTCATGGGCTACAAGTTAAATAGCCCATTCGGCTGTGCCTCATGGACTATTGACTCGTAGCAGTCTAATTGTTAAATAGTTTTTACGCTACTATCTATTTCACGGGGTAAGTAAAATCACTCTAAAATAACTGATCCCTGCCTATTAAAACTAGTAATGACCACTACTTTTGCCATAAGCATTAGTCTCTGGTGGTTCTAAGCCTGTGTGCAATGTAATCTGTACATTGCGGTTTAAACTGAAAGCAGGGTACAAAGGCCCTGGAATGTTAGGCAAGCGAATGGCACCACGTTTTTGATCATTCAAGTAGAAGGAGACCTTGAGGTTTTCGATATCTAGCAGAATACCTATTACAGATCCAACTTCTATTCCTCCATCACGTCGATTTGAGTGCTCATTGTTGTGTCGAAACCAGCTCCGACTGCTGTCGATATACATGCACCATGCATTGTCATCTTTGCCTAATAATTAAGCAACAATTATATACTGTTACATCATGACACTTTAAGGGAGTTTTCGAAATATTTTGCGAACAACATGCAGTCACTCGTACACCTGGCTGTATTTCATAAGTTAACATAATCATGTTGTTTATAAGATTTCAACATATGATTAGGCCAAACAAAAATATGTTGGTTTTGCAACCGACCTAGATTATTTTCATGTAGACCTCAAACCAATTATAAATTTCTATTTTCCAAGACATATAAAATAAAACATTAAAATAATGATAAGTATGTAAATGACGACTTCTCGTTGCAATTGGTTAACTCGCAAATATGCATGCGTGTAAAAAAAAAAAAAAAAAAAAAAAGATTGTTCGATCAACCTGAATTATTTTCAGCTCATTATCAGAAATACATTTATTTTGTTGGCACCTTACTATAATACTATATAGGCACAACACTTACCTAATATTGAGTCCTTGATAGTGTCAGCAAGAGCCACGCCCATGGCAGGGTCTGGGTTGCCGTCATATCGGTCAATAGTCACCTCCCAGTAGTGACATCCCTTAGAGAACCCAGCACTTCCAAGGACCACACGGTCATCAAAGCTTGTACAGGTAGAAGTGTTATTATCATTGGTAAGGACAATTTCAGGGTGGGCTGTATCCATGTCCAGAGAGAACCAGGCAACTGATGTATCAAATGGGATATGTCTCTGTTAAATAACATCCTGTTTCCTTTAAGTGTATATACATACATACATACATACATACATTATGATGCTAGTATCTTCGAACATATGGAAGTAACAATACAAGGTAAAAATTTAATACACCAAGAACAATAATTACAGGACAGGGATAATCCTCTGTCTGATTTTACATTTAAAAGTGGCTAGATTAGGAGATGCCCTCAGGTCATCATATCCTGTTCATTCCAGTGTTTCGCAGCCACGTATTTAAAATAATGTAGGCCAAAATAATGTAGTGGTTTTAACTGCAGGTGGTATTTTTAGCTTCAGAATCCCCCACAGGTTGTAGTTACTTCTCATGAGTGTAATGTAAAAAAGGATCTAAGGTATATGTATGCAGGAGCTATGTTATGGAGACATTTGTACAATAAGATAGGCATGTCCTGAACTCTTCTACTGAATAGATGTACTATTAATCTTCTTCAATAGGGCACTATACACGTACATACATGTTGTAGTACATGTACAATGTACATGGCCTTTTTAAATGAGCTTTGTCAGACTGTATGTACCATATTTTAAGTTACAATATATATGAGCGACCAAATTGTATCAGACATACAATGGTAAGCCATTAGGTGAGCGAGTGTATATCCGATACAATTCGGACGTGAATATTGTAAAAAAAATGTACTTATGATATGAACTATAATTATATACAATTGAAAACAATATTTTCTGAAAGTTTGACGAAAAGCTAAAATTTTAGTTCAGTGCTATAGTTTGCATCGTGGACATATGCAGTGTGCACAAAAACAAAAACATTGGAAAGATGGTCTGTATGCATCAAGACCAGAGTTTGTTATTTTACCCTGGCGCGGCTGGCCTGGGATAGGGGAGGTCAATGATGGGTTGTGAGACTTCCCTCATACTAATGCTAGCATATATTTATTTAGTATCTGGTATCATTATTTTGATGCAGGATTCTAGTTAGCTTATACTTTTAGTTAGTATTCTATATCATTAGATACAGAATACTAATAGGGTTTATTAGTCATATATATTACTTTTATATATATACAGTCAATGCCAAAAAGGTTGTCCAGCAGAACATAATATAATACTATAATATCCATTGTTAATATTGGGCTATTGTCTAGACCAAGACAATAGGCCAAAACAATGTATATTAAAGTATATATTATGTTCTGCTGGACAACCTTTTTGGCATTGACTGCATGTATATATATATATATATATATATATATATATGATTAATATATATAAGCAAACCTACAATGTATGAGCAGAGCTTTCCATAATCAAACACAAAGAGATGCACATGCATAGATGTACGTAATGGAAATTAAATTACGAAAATAGGACACTTCAAATAACAAGGTCTAAATAACAATTATACATGTATATTATTAATAAGTTTGTCCATGCATGCGCATATGCATCACACATTTCCGGTAAAAAATATTTCGAAATTTGTTTTGTCATCCATGGTTGTGGATGTAGTATGTCAAAGAAAGCATCCAGCACTGGCAGAGTTCTCTTCTCTCTCTCCCCTTCATCTTGCAATTGGGAAGGAAGAGAACTCTGTCAGCAGGAAATTGAATGCACAATGCAACATGCACAATGCATTACGTGAATACACAATCTTGACAACCTATTATTTTGTCAATAGAATTATATACACAGATGTACAAGTCATTCAGATTTTTTTCTTGAGACAAAAACAGCAAGGGCACATTTTTATAGACTGTTAGTAATTAAGTCCCTTCTATTTTGAACCCACTAATTTCTATATAAGCACAAAGCCAACATGGCTGGGTTAGTTTAGTTACATGTATGTTGAGCCATGTAATTTGATGTAATTTCTCGTGTATTATAGGTAGACCAATAAGGGCTCTGCAGGGTTTTCAGTATTTGTTTTGACTGGTATAGCTAAAAATGGGCAACAAGTGGCTACATTTTCATAAAAGTTGTCTTGATCAGAAAAAGACAACATTAATTTTAAGTCTACGAATAATTGTGCTTCCAAGCTAAAGAACAGTTCTTTCATCCTAACAATAGTTAATAGAGTGGAATGGTTATGAAACCCAACGACCTTTGTTATACATGTATGTCTTTGTTCATTTTTTTCAACCGTGAACCTGCACAAAACACAATAGAAATTCCAAAAAAGTAAATGCTTAAAATCAATCAGCCAATAGAAACGACGGTGGGTTCAGTCGTTCAGGGGATGCTAATGAACTACATTGTATGACTGTGCACAATCTTTTGTCTTACCCCCTTCCAGCATAAATCGCAGTGCCCTTGTTAATAGCCCCTTTGAAGTTTGCCGAGTTTCCTAACCATTCTACTCTATTGACTATGTCCTAACAGACGGTGGAACTCTGCTGGTTGCCGGCTTCTACCGAGAACCCTGGTTGTACATGTGTGCTGGATAACTTGTTCACTTACTGTCAGATGTGGTGAGGTAGACCTCATCACTGGGTCCTCCTTCACCAGCCTTGTTAATTCCCTTGACTCTGGCTCTATATGTTGAGTCAAACTGCAGCCCCTGCACTGTGCATTCCAGACTATCTCCCCTGTACACCTCGAGGAAGTTCCCTCCATTACCATCATCTATTTCCACCACATATCCCTCAACACAGCTCTGTTTACGTGACTTCCAGCACAGTGTGATTGTGTTGTTTGTGACGCTACACTGGTCTGGTATGATGTCGGGTGAACATGGGGCTGAGAAGTACATGTGTGGATTAAGCTAACTTTGAAATAGTAGACAAATTTCGTACAATATGAAATTCCGAGCTCGAAAATATAAAAATAATTGCAATGTAATTTCATTGTTTTTAGCATTCCTAGAAGGTATGCAACAATAGCTACACCCTCACAAAACATAATGGTCAACATACCGGTAGGTTCTTTAACAAAGGAAATGTTATAGTTAGCAAAATCTTAACGTTCTTATTATATTTTAGATTAGTATTAGGCACAGTTTGTTTCATATTATTTTACAAACAAAGGCTTTAAAATTTCACAAAGTTACAATCACCGAATCACTTTAAATACTCAATCAAAAAACACTCTAAAATGAAAAGGATGTTTCGTTTTAGTTTAGAATTTGAGTGGCTGATACAATGTACATGTAATTACACAATTTTTTTTCACAGCTAATAGAAAGGCTAAGCAAACACTATACCAAAAGCAATAACTAATTACTTTCGACACTCAATCGACAACTGCTCTGACTAAGAATTTTAAGAATTTTAACATGAAAACTGACTAGTCAATAGATTTGCACAAGAACGCAGATAAGTTTGATAGATATATAATTTACCTTTTAATTCAATAAAGTGCAAGTCATGTAGGGCCTGTGTTGCCACAGACGTGTCCAGCGTCAAGTCCAGCTCAACGCTTGGTCGTTCTCTAGGAATCTCTTCATTCTTTAGCTGACTGCAGAGTGTTGAAATCCTGGAAATGACAATTTCAAACTTACAATTTTTATATTATTATTATCAAAATCATCTCCCTCGTGCTCAGGCATATAATTTATGGCAAAGTACAGGGTCTCCAATGAAGGAGTTTCAGAGGCTGTGGGGGCTCTTTGGAATATAACCACAAAATACCATACTTATTGTGTTCGACGAAGGAGAACGCAACCTAATCTGGTGACGGGTTCCCTGTGCCTGTGTGACGTGTTTGCCGGTAGCCCAAAAAAGTTCAGTTTTTTCGTAGGCCTATTACAAATGCCTCGATATCATGAACGGCCGGGGAACTGGTAACTAATTATACACGATGCTCAGAGAAACGTCGAGTATAAGCGTTTTATTATTTTCCCAATCCAATGCAATAATGTTTAAAAAGTTAGCAAGCACGATATATCAAAGCCTGTAGCATTCGACAAAGTCTGATGTCCAAACTATATCAAGTCAAACATGGTCTGTTTTGTCAGCGCGGTCGTTGAACAGAGAACTGAATCGAATCAACTTGGCCATAATTTGTGCTGTCCAGTAACAACCGAGTGAATTCTGTTGACTTGTTCGCTGTATTGGATTCTGCTTTTCGCTGTACATAGAGATACCAAAACTACAAACAGTAAGATGACCTGGCTGAAGAGAAATCTAGGTCTGAGTTTTCTAGATACCTGTAATCACCGTATCTTGTGTGAGTTGCGACACTGTGTACATCTTGGTTATACAAATATTCAACACTAACATATTCAGGCAGAGAGTTAATCTATATAACAACATTTTGATATGCCGGACCTGAAACAAGGCTGATCAAAGCCAGGACCCGGCTACCAACATTGGCCATAAATTATTCTGCAAATAAACAATAATGGCAGCCAACCTTGTTTTCACTTGAAAAATACTGTTAATGATCTAAGGAACTGCATGGGGTGTACTTTATACACATGCATATATATTTTATGTAACTTCTACACTGGAATGTACTTTAAGTATTATGAATGCTAGGAACTGGAATGCAGTTTATACACATCTGAATAGCCATAGCTAGCTAATAGCATTGATTTGTGTTCTACACTAACTCCAATTATTGCTGTACACTGTATACCACACAGAAAAATGTGCTATGAATGCTCAAATGAATGCCATTATCCATATACATTTGTAAAACACACATGTATACAAGTCATATAGCCACATAAGCATTGCATCCAATGATTTAGTGTTATCGTGACAAAGATAATTACAGTTTTATACCCAGATGCATTCCTTTGTATATTAACTTATAAGTCAAGACATTAAATTTTTCACATTAGTTAAAAACAAGCATTTTTGATCAGGATTACTTACACCATCAACATCATTGAAGCAATCTTTCAGCCTTTTGTGTTACCACAGTCCTCAGTTTCTCTTACAAAAATATGTCGAATGCACTTTGATAATCTATGATTACTACTAGTATGCAGGGGCATATATAGCTACCCATATGCCCGGATGCACGTGTGGCACTCGAAAATTTTTGAAAGAATTTTTTTTTTAGGGGGTGCAGCGGGGTATGGCCCTTTGAGTTGAAATTTCACAATTGTGCGTCACTCCCAAAAAAATCCTGGCTATGCCCGACATGTATATAAACAAAACATTTATATATACAATGTAGCTTCCATACATACATGTACAAATAAATTACCAACAAATCCTCCTAGTGGTACATGTAACAAGTTTCAAGTTCAAAGAGCGCTAGCTCTATAAATTAGGAATGTTAAGAACAATAAAACACAAATACTCCAGTGGGTACATACTATAGGTATATATTAATTACCTTCCATTTAGGGAATTTCCAACCTAAAAAAAATGTAGAGAAAGTCTAGATGAGTTTACTCAGATGTGACCATGATTGTTAAAAAATGGCATTTTTGACTAATACATATGTTCTAATTATATATTAATAAATGTCATATTATAAATGGTTTTACTTATTCCTAAATTAGTGTATAATAATGTAAGTTTCCAGCTAGCTCAAATATATATGCATGTGTAACACTATTCAGCCCTTTCAATAAGGTCGGCCAATGGTCAATGAAGTAAAAAGTACATGTACACTGTAGCCACTTCATCATGCTAAGTTGGCTACATACACTGTAATGTACTTAATATTTTCGATAAATTGTGGTACTGAGGATGTGAAAACTAAAAACAGGCCATTTGTCTGTACCGCTACTTTAATTTAAAACCAACTTCAAAAGTTACTGATTATTAGACACAAGGGCATGTTGAGATTACCACCCAGCCTCACTTATTAGCCTTATACTTGGTAGATGATTAGCCACGCACATATTTAGGGGAGAGCCCGAGTGGGGCGCAGCCCCCCTTTTGTTGGCTGGGCCCTGCACCCCCTAGCTAATCGTGCCTACGTGTATATGGCGTATCGCGCCTATACGGTATGAGATTTGGCTTACGTCGCACTTTTACGGCCCCCGCTTTCTGCATTTCCTGGATCCGCCTCTGTTAGCTCCTATCACATACATGTAGGAGCCATGCATGTTGAATCCAAGGAGATTAAAAAGTCTTTGTTCTCCCCCATCTAAACTCATTCTGAAACTGCTTAGTGCACATGAGGCTACAGTATGTATGGAAAATCTATTGTTTCTACTAGAGACAACATGGCCACTGCATGACAATCATGGTATATTATAATTAATACATGTATGTACCAGGCTTATCGTGTGACCATGCACTAAAACAACAAGAACATTGCAGAATGAAGACAAAGCGTATATTGGTTACTTATAACCTGAGTATCAGGCTCTCAAGAAGAGTAGACGGGGTAGAGAAAAGGAAAGAGAGCCTGACACAGACCCATTGAGAAAGGCCTTATAATTCCACCTCCCAAGCATACGTCATCGAGCCATCACTTTTTAACCAATGAAATTTATTTCCGGTTTTCGGAGATTAACATAACTGTCATCACAAGTTTTGAAGTGTTGGCCAGATTTTTCGATCTCTGTAAAGAAAATTTTGGACTTTAAAATGGTATTTATATTTCATCTGTTTTGTGCTACGACTAACACAGAGTTCTGTTGTTCCTTCAAGGATTAATAAGCCTATAATTCTCTCAAAGGTTTTGAGTTAAGTTTATGTTGACGTGGGAATTGTTTTGTTTTGTTTTGAATGTGAAACAGTTCCCTTGCTGCAAGCTGAACCTTCTTCAACTTGCTGTGTTTTTATCAGCTTCAGTGGACTGACCTGACTGACAGCTACAACGATGTACGGTGACGATCCTTGTTTCTCCTGTTGTTCGGTTTCCAGAACTCTGAGAAGATCGGAAAAAATTCCCGCCGGCAACACTCCGCAGGACGTCCAGTTTCTTTCGAGAAACATGCCTTTGAGACATTTTTTGTGCAGGCTTAAGAATAATATTTGGTAAGAACTGTTAAGCGGCTTCCAATGCTTTTATGAAAATCCATTTAAATCGTCAGTAAAAGAGAGATTTCAGTTCGCTAGTGCAGCTAGTGTTCACGGCCGTGAAGCTCGCATTCACATTCAGTTTTGAGTCTTTTTATCCAATCAGCGCAACATCCAGATTCTGGATGTTGAACACAAGCCAGTGAATGGATTTGTGTCAGGCCCTCTTTTCTTTCTTTCCCTTCCCCCCCCCCCCCCCCCCTAACCCCCCCAAACAAGTCCCCCCTCCCCTCCCCAAGGGCTTGATACTCAAGTTAGGTTACTTGAGCCAATCATTGTCGATTACAAGACAATAGCTAGCATTTCGACTTGCTCATTAGCTTCAATCTGGTAAAAGATGAATTTGGTGGACTTATAGTTCTGAAGTCAAAATCTTCCATTTGCAATGTGTTAATTTAGTTCTCGTTGTTTAAGTGGCCCGGTTTAAGTTGTTGCACTTTGACATTTACAATGTACATGTACTTGAAGTACTGCAGGGAAAGAGTACTTAACCAAATGAAGTAATCTAAGCATAATTTACTGCATGTTGCTCTTACCAATAAAAATGAAGCAGCGTCAGTTTCTTTCAAGGCCTCCCTTGAGTAGCTCAGAAGTCCTGATGTGTCCTTCAGTTTCTTTTCATATTCAGTAATATGTTCCTTTACTTTATCCACTTTAGCATTCATTTCTTTGTCAATGGCATTTATTAGCTCCATTTTTCTGTGCTCAATGAACTGAATCAATGCATCACATTGTGCCACAATGCTTGCCTCAAACTCAAGTCCGTTCTCCTGAGAAAATAGATTGAAATTGATTAAAAGATGGTGCATGAGCATCTAATTTAATAATTATAATAATAATGGGATTAATCAGTGGTACAAGTACATGTATATCCACGAGGTGCATGGCTCTTCATCCACTGATGGGCCTATGTTTTAACGTCCTTATCCGAGAAGACATGAATGTCTAACCATTTGCAGCTTGAGAACAAAATTGTTTCACAAATTAAAGGCAGCACCACCTTCTACTGAGTTAGTTTAAGACCAAGTGTTGGTCCAGCCGGGATTTGAACTGTTGACCTCTCACACAACGGATTTGAATGGTTGACCTCTCACACAACATACCGGTTCTTAATTAACCACTGATCATGAGCTACAGTTAATTTCAATGTTAATTACTGCATGACTGTGAAAGGCCATGTCAGACTGCTTCAATATTGGTTTCAACAAAATAATGTTAAATGGGCCTACAAGAGGGGATAACCCAAAATCTACCAAAAACAAAATAATGGGAAAATATCCTGAATTTCTTCATATCCCCCATCCCCCCCCCCCCAAAAAAAAACATTTTTGATAATTTATTAACAATTAAAAAGTAAATTAACTACCGGTAGTATATGTTCAATGTTTTTGTTACATGTGAATGCATGGACTAGTCCAGGATTAATATTATTACATGTATATGACAATTTTTATTATTATATTAAGTAATAGCATATGACATGAGGGAAATTAGCGATTAAATTTCCCCGAGAGCCGAGGGAGGGTCTGTGGAAGACTTTTACAGATCCTCCAGAGGCTCGAGGGGAAGCTATTAGATTGTAATACTATGATCGCCGAGGAAGAGAACTAATCTGCGAGAAGTTTGGTTCTCTCTGCCAGAAGTAAACATGTCGCAGTTGAGTGGCTTTTAAAAACGTTTCGTTATTATGCTTGATTAAGCGCCATAGATTGAATGAGCCTGGCTTCCCCTGGGGACAATTAAGTGTGTTGTTTTTAGAAGAATAGCAGTAAAACACAATGTAATTATGTGCTTGACTAAAATTAATATTCAAATAATTATGTGGTTTTAAGCATATGCATCCCACATGCAAGACAGCAGTGTAAGGAATCAAGGGGGGGGGGGGTGCATCACGCAGTTATAATTCGAACAGAAGGCGCAGGGTTAGAAGACATAGTATTCACCCTAACCCAATGCGGTCAGGGGGACTTTGATGTCTCCTCGCCAGCGCGCATGCTCTCCTACATTTCCCTCTTTCATGGTGAATGAGGGAGATTTAGTGAAAGTATGCATGCTGATGAGTGATATTCGATTAAATGTCCCTGAACAAACAAAGGAAACTGATGGGATCATGGTATATTATTAGTTATGATTAATATAATTTACCCAACTTAGGAACTACAGTACAACCTCTTGAAAATACCAAGTATGCATGTCAAGTAACACTGTTTTATGGCAGCATGAACAAGCTAAATTACACAGCACCAGGCCTATAGGCCTACCCTGAAAGCAAAGCCTCCTTCAACTCCCCACAAAATGTAAGAAGAACTATGTGGCGTTTGTGTTTTCTCCTCATGCCCACACTCACTCAGTCATGTCACCTACGTACATCGACCATTGTTGCAATGAACTCAAGTTTAGTCATCAGATTAAAACTAAAACTTTGCTGTGCACTGATGAACTGGTTGTAACAGCCTTAATTGTCAAGCTCAGAAGCTTAGACGAAAAAAAACAAATGCAACAGCTAGAGCCTTCTTTTCTTCTCGTTTGTTTTTGGCAATTAATTAAGTTGAAGAAGGCTACACCAGGCTAATTCCCATTACCTGAATAATAGAACAGCTTTCTTGGAGTTCATTCATGTAATTATGCAACTCATTTTTCTTTTCCTCCAGTAACTTTAAGTTATTGCTAAGTTCACTCTGTGAAAAGATGTTAAAAAAAAGAAAAATATCAAAATTAATGCATTAAATTTTACATTCATGTACAGTACAAGCAGATGCTGCACAGTAAGTTAAGTGTACTTGTTTTTTATAGAATTGTCATCAATTAATTTACAAAATACATTTGTAAGGTCACAAAAGCAGGCAGGCAGGTTTCTCACCAGAATTTGGGGGTATTAGGTCAGGCAAAATCAGAAATCTGAAAATATGCGGGGGTAATAGTCAAAATTTACAAAGTCTGAAAACAAATGTTGGACACCGAGGATGAACGTATGTACTGTAATCCACATCCAGTGGCTAAATTGAATTGGGACTTGATATGAAAGGGAAGGGGGTAGGGGTCGAGGGGGGGGATTCCTTGATCCCCTGCCCACCCCCCCCCCCCTCCCTGTACATACATGTACATCTGCCAGGGCTGTAGCCAGAAGGTCAAACAAGGGGGGGGGGGGGGGGGGGGCAGGGGATCAAGGAATCCCCCCCCCCTTATTTGACCCTCTGGCTACAGCCCTGGCAGATGTACATATATGTACATGTACTACTAGATTTTTCACAATGCTCAGGCCTGTTTCGTACTAGTCAGCATCATTGGTAAACTGGTTAAACATGCATTTAAGTGACATTATTTGCTTTTTCTCATGTGTACTTTAAATATTACTTCACGCCAGGCAGAAATTATGTAAAAATGGTGGGATTGAGTGTGACAGAAAAGGTAAAATTAATACCATTTCCATATTACTTCTACTCTGAATTTGATGAAATATATGTTGGCAGAATGCATGGTAACAAAGTAAAACTACAATCTTTAAGAGAAATGTTTCTGAATTCTGATGTTGTTGTGATGTCAGAAAGGATACCACCCTTTTGGGTGAAAATTAACCTTTGAAACACATTACGTCATCAGAATACCTTTTTAAAATATATTCATTTGGAGAAAATTTGAAATTTCTACGATAAATATATTCAAAGTTATTATGGACAATTCACCATTTCTATGATGTCATTATTAGCCATAAAATAATAAGAATGTTGACTATAAAAATATTAGTAAAGAGAACACAATAACTTGCGAGTACTAGATAAAATTCCAAAAAATTCTGAACTGGCTATTTTCTGAGGGTACACAAAATAATATAGTTACTGTATGACATACATTGTATACAAACATTCTCAAACTCATGAATAATTCATGAGAGTTTTAGTCAATCAGAGGACTACATTAAATTTTGGTCACATGCATGAATCTTGATGCCCAATGAAACACTAGATGAACATCACTAGTGATTTGGATATGTGATATTCATCTGTGCTCTCATTGGGACTATCAAGATTCATGCATGTGATGGACCTTAATTAAGCTACAAGGATTACAGCATAAGTATGACTTTACATGAAGAAGTGAAGGAGAAGATGGAAATAAAATTTGGTGTCCTGCAGTGTGACTTGACCCATCATCCTCATGGCTGCTCTCGACTACTAGTCCGCTGTCTTGCCCACTATGCTATCAGGCCGTTTGTTGAAATGACCATGACAAAATAACAATCACAACCCTTGTAGTCTATATAATTGCATGCAATAAAATTCCAGGCAAACAATATATACTTTCTAATGATTTATGAATGCAGGTATTCACTCACCGCCAGACAGACACAGTTTTCGCTTGAGAAGTCATATAAAAAACTTGAGCTTCGTACGTGTTTCACCAGGGAATCCATGCCCAAACACCTCGAAATAATAAAAGCACTCTGCCAAAACAGCCTCATGCTTTCATCTTTCTCGGTGTTTGGATCCCCTGGTAAAACACTTATTATAGCTCTCGTTTTTTATATAATTATAACTTAAATTATGGCTGTTATACAAAAAAAAAAAAAATTCTAAAAATAATAGTTTGTAATACTACTAAAGAGATTTAATTATTGGGCAAAATATGATGCACCAGTATTTCAAACTCTAAAAGTTAAAACAAGCATTATTTTTGTGATGTTTTTTGTTTAACTTATGAACTTATATCCCACCAATTTTTGGTGGGAAAAGTACCAACATTTAAGATTTACCGGTAATAACTTTTGTTTACTTCAACCATGCAATCGAGAACAGGTTTTCAATTCTTTCATTCTTTCATAAGCTAGCAAATAAGACAAATTAATAAAACTGACAATTCAATAACATCGTAGCATTTATTTTTTTAATATTCATTTGAATTAAAAAAAATAAGGGAATTAATAGATCAATTTTTGCAATATTTTGTTTTGGTTTAAAGGCTTGGATTCTAAATTCTCCCACTTTACTTTTAGCAGAGTTATCAAAAGGAAGATGATCTGACAATTTATCTTTGGAAAAACTGCAAGTAATGCACTTATCAATTGAAACCCCCCGAGCAAATCAAGTAAGATCCTGACCCCCTGAGACCACAAAAACTGTCAGGCCACCTAGTCCCATGGGTCCAGAGTGGATGTACCCTTGGAATGTGCTGATGAGGTGGCTGTATTTCAGGCTACAGTACACATTATTAATAACAGTACACATTACTGTTTTCGTTGAAGTGGGACCCTGAAAGCTTCAAGTCTCACTTGGAAAATTACATCATAATAGCCGACCATCAATCAAAATTTAATTAAGTCTACATGCAGGTGGTAAAAGCTTTGTAATTAAGAGATGAGCTACTTAAGACTCTACATTTGATTGACAGTAAGCTAAGCTAAATGCAATTTTCCACACAAGACTTGAAACTTTCAGGGTCACACTTCAATGAAAACGGTAATATTATAAAATGTCAGAGAAAAATCAGAGACCAAAAGGAATTGGGACTATTATATATGTACCCCCACTGAACATGAAATACATTGAAGTGAAAAAATACAATCTGGCAAGGACTGGGAGATGGTTGGTGCCGACTCAGGGCCTCACAATTGAAGGGTTTTGTGCAAATAGGGCATAAGTGACTCTTGATCACATTCTAAATTCTCCTTCAATTTCTTTGTTTTCTAAGGGAGAATTTTGAACGTAATCAAGAATCACTAATGCCCTTTTTGCACACATTAAGCCCTTCAATTAAGGTTAAAAACTATAAGAGAACCCAAAAAAGTACTTTAAGTAAAAAAAGTTCTAAAAAAAAATCCTTACAAAAAGTTGGGTGAGTTCAAAAATAATGGATTAATATACATGTACATGCAAAGGATATTGTTGACATACAAATGTTAAGTGCAGAAGAAAATTTAGGGTTGAACACAAAGAAAAGTGTTTTTGTCTTGGGATTATTGTCTGATGGTTTCCCTTGAAAATTTGATGCACGTCTAATATAAATTATGTTCTTAAAAATAGCATAATAAATTATAAGCCTCCCTTCAGTTGACAGAAACTATTGTTTAATTAGTTCAACATGTACGTACAACTGGGTTTGTGTCGTCAATTTCTGTGCAGTTTTAGTGAAATTCGAAGGTTTTACTACACATATACATGTACGTATTTGTGCAAATTTTGACTAGATTGTGGGGGATTGGGTACTAGTAGTACCGGTAAATGAGTATGGCGCTTCACATCAACCACCTCTATGGTATAGTGGTTCCAGGTTCTGACCAACAGATCTGTTGGTTGCCAGTTAAGTACCAGCAAGGACAGGGAAGGGGAAAAAATGGTAATTAGTATAGTAGTTGGCTATGGGTACAATGAAGCACTGTAGGAAGATAAGTAGAGGGGTAGGAGAAGGAATTGACAAGGGAGTGGTAGGAAAACAGAGGGGGGGGGGGGGGGGGTGAATTAATTTTTAGTACACAAAAATTCCCTGTTAAATAAAACATGAAATTTGAACAACAACACATATAATTACTTCAATATACCAGGTAAAACATACATTTCCACAAATACCCCCAATACATGTAATATCTAGCTACCTAAATCCTCTGCCTCTCTTCCTCCAAGCTAGTGACCCACCCACAATTGAATTCGAATTTTAATTTTTCATTCCCGAGGTTGAATGTTAAAGCTAATACTCATGCATTTGAGTGATAGCACATATTGTATAAGCTTACTGTCTAGCCCTTAAGGCACATGCAATATTTAACTACCATGAAAATCGTAAATTATGGAATTCAAATATATAATATCCTACGAAAATTAAGCATATTTGGGAGATAGCTCTTAATTCCTCTATTTCAAAATACTAATTCAGATAAATTTATACAGTCATAAAAGCAATTTTAAGAAAACATTTTTTTGTGTTCCTCTTTCCAAACTCTTAAATGTATATTCTTAGAATTGTAAATATCTTTTGTGGTCTGAAAAAATAAACTTAGACACCTAAACTGAACATAATCTCGATCCCTTGATTGATTGTAAGACCAAAAATGCAGACATAAAATGAGTGGCACTGTATATTAGCTAAGAATTGAATGCTTTTTAAGCTCATACAACATTTACAGCGAATTATGTTGGTGATTGACTGTTGACTGCAGTGTACACAACAGGGTGGATATTTAGCCTCAAGCATTTGATCAACCTTCTAAAAGAATGTTTTTTTTATGAAATGTGGCTTTTCTACAAGGTCCTTGATTCCTTAGAAGCAGAGTTGCACTTATTCAGTTCTTATTATTCAATTATTTTTGCCCGGAGATAAAACATATTCTATGAAATTTTCGTTCTGAACAAAACAAATTTCTCGAAACAGGTGCATTTTCAGTGATATATTTCCCCATAAATTATTGCGATATCCAAGAAAATGTCAGGAGAAACAGTTGTGGTATTTGTATCGATGACTGGATTAGTAATGGTTTTGGTCGGTTTCAGTCTCGACCAAATTCGCCATATAATATTTAATCCTGAAGCTTGTGTAATATACAATATTTGTTTTCGATTTTTAGAAACACTAAATTGTACTTCCCCGCTCGTCTCCAGAAAGGTTCAAAACTCGAATAATAAACCAGTTTACACTCCCGATCAAATTTTTAAGTCCTTTCGATCAGATCTGGAAAATTACAATCATTTGAAACTAAGTGATGATAAATCGATTTAATACAAGAACTACACAATTCCATGTCTTCTCCGAGGCAGCCGCATGGAACACGGAAATTTTCGAAATTAAAAACATTTGCAAAACTGTTTTATAAGAAATTGTCAGGAAAATAAAATCGCTTTATGCTAAAGGTATAATAACTATTAAACATATTAGCTAGGCTTACCTTTTGCTCCTTAAACATCGCTCCAAGAGCTTTTACTTCATGGCCCTTGTGCTGCCCACGCTCAATACAAACGTAACACACGGGAGTTCGACAGAAAACGCAATACATGCTGTTGTGTTCTTCAAGATGATCGCTACATTTAACGATAGAAGATCGAACTGCTGCCTTGGAGCTTGAGGGGTGAATCAAGATATGCTTCGCTAAGGGTCCACGGCTCGGATGGCACGTTTTACAACATTCTTCGCAATACACCACCTCGCACTGTTCACACATTACACTCGCCTTCGCGGGAGGATTTCTCTCACAAAGTTGACAGTAAACATTGCCATTAGATTTGGCGTAATGACGGTTTACGATGTTCTCCAGCAATCTATTCCGAGGGAAACCAGTGACACCTCGGCCGTCTAGTGGAAATAGTCTTTTACAAATTGGGCACTTCAGGCATGGAATATTGCCGATTGCCTGGTATAGATGATTTACTTCATACACACTGATATAACCCGAATCATCCGAAAATGAATCCGCAACCTCTCTCTGGTCGCCGCAACTTACTTGATAATCAGTACCCGATGTGGTCGTTATGGTTTTTGTACAACTCATACATACACTATGAGAACATGGCAAGAAAATTGGACAAGTGTACGGCTTTTGGCACACGGAGCAGGACAATTCAGCTTCCATTTTTCCAGAGTTGCGTCCTCAGTGCTATCGTTCGCGAAATATTCGAATCTTTTGTTTTTCTTCTACCGCGCCAACAATTAGCGCCAAATTAGCACGTGTCGCAACCTGTGATCTCATTGGCTGGCGCTCACATTTACGCTATTTTGATTGGTTACTGGTAATTGTCATTGTGTTTTCAATCAAGTTTGACAGCTCAAAATTTCTCTGTTTGCTTGAAATTAAAGAGAGCTTGACTAAATTACGTCAAATATCCTATCATCAAATACTCTGCCGCAACTGTTTAGTCTTCGTAGCATTCCTAAACTTTTCGGTCGCAATATTCAGAATGAAGTCTTAAGTTTATCCAATCGTAGCCTTAATATATTTGAACAAACCGTGAAATCACATAGGAAAACTCATTGCTTGATTGAATTTTGAATTTTCTTTTGAAAATCAAATATGAAACAAAAATGTTTAAGAATTCCAGAGGCGGGTTTTTATTGAATGTTGCACGTGCCATCTATTGTATGTTTATAATTATTGAAGTGGATTGATTTTCAATGTTTTCAAAAGCGATGGTTCGTGAAAAAGTAGAAATTTACTCCAATGTTACCCCAATACTAAACCAAGTCTCGTTGTAAATCGTTGTTTTCTAACCAAGAACGATTTATGTCTGTGGATGGATTTTTGAATAATGTGGGTATTTCATAATAGTTTATTGATTTACTTAAAAACAACAAAACACTCATTTTCGCTCTTTTACAAACAACTCTCCTAGGGTGTCTTTGTTAAACACGTGCTGCATGAATATTTTGTTATTGGTTCTTATGGTAAAAGCACACAAGTATGTAGAATCTAGACAAAAGAGAAATTTCGGAAAGACACAAGCCATCAACAAGTGGATGAATGTAAAAGTTCCCTATGTTTTTGTTTTTATTTCGCGCCCTTAAAATGATTCAATGCTCTTGAAATTTACAAGGACAGGGTAGTACATGTTGAATTTCAGGTGAAAAGATTAAACAAAATATTTATCGACTAGTTTTCGAATTACAGCTTTCTTAGCAAATACGTTACTATTTAGAGTAAAATGGGCATATTTGTGACATCACTTATGATTCCATAAACCAAAATCGAATAAAGCAAATGGAATGAAATTTTCATGGGAAGTAGTCCTATGCCACATGTATGAAATATGCTAAATATATCGCTTGAATCGGTCCGGAAAATACAGTTCTCGACGACTAAATAGGAAGTAAGGGAATTGTTAATTATTTTAACGAAAATATTCAACCTAATTTTTTTCGAAAACGCTCTCATACAATTTTTTTAAACTTTGCAGTCTTGAAGGCCTACATTTAGACTACAAGGGACACTAGGTCGTTTTAAAAGTTTAGGTCTAGATTTCGAGAAAATTGATGATATGTAAAATACATGACGTCAACGCTGTGTTGCTATGGTAACACCGATGTCAAACGAACCTACATTTTGGAAAGTTTATTCTATTTCTAGTAAATGAGTGAAGTGCCCGGTAGCCCGACCGAGCTCTGACAGTGGAGTATCAGCCGTTCAAAGTGGGTATGGTGCGTCCCTGGAAAATCCAGGCGAGCCAACTTAATAATTCTATGACAAGTCCTAACCCGCGAACCACAAACCAAACCCTAACCATCGGACGAGTTCACGGGTAAACGACGGGTTCTTACTCACCTAGCGCTAGGGTTCACAGGTAAACAAGACGAGAAGATAAAGAGAGGAAAAATGTTTTTTGAGCGCTCCTACTCATAACGATAAAGTGTCCTAAGACTACTGCAATGCTGATCAAATACAACGCTTGTCGAGGTTTATACGATATTTCGGCTGGCCAGTAACAGTCTTCTTCAGGTTTATTTTACAGTAGAGGTCACAAATGGATACAAGGCTTATATAAATTGTTAATTACGTAACTATGAGCGGAAATTACAAAATCGATGACATATGTTTTATACAATAGTAACACATAAAAGGAAATTACGATATCGGTTTGAAAAGATAGTGCAGATACGAGTAACAGCCGACAATAAAGGTCAAACGGTGAAATTTCATTTCATCACGTCTATTCATTCCGAGTGGTTCCAGGGTTTTAGTTTTATAGATGAGATATGATTCACGTGCTTTTCTCACGGAATCGCGTTTAGAATAGATGACTTCTAAAGGAATAAGGAGCATGTCAGTACTAGAATGGTTAGGGCTGAGAAAATGTTCAGAAACGGCTGTAGGTTTAGATTTGATATTAGATTTGTCTACAGGTCGTCTGTGTTCGTTAAAACGGTCTTTGAGGCATCGTTTTGTTTCTCCGATGTATTGCGAATTACAGTAGTGACATTGAACCATGTAAATCACGTTTTTAGTATTACATGTAATGTGAGATTTGATATGGTGAGTTTCGCCAGTGGAGGAAAAAGTGTATTGATTGAGGCCATGTTCGATGTAAGGGCAGGTAATGCAGTTTTTACCGCAGCGATAAGAGCCGGGTGGCAGTGGAGAGGTGTTAGTAGTGTTAGGTAACTGAGCTCTTACTAAAATGTCACTTATGTATGTTATTACAGCGGCGGTGGGCTACTAAGGGAAGATTTTTGAAAATTATTTCGGAACGTTTAGATGAATAGAGAATGTTAGAGTGTTTATGAATTATTGCTGAGATGTTAGGTAGTGCTGGATTATATGTAATGATAAAAGGAATACGGTCTGCATCTGGCTTGGGTTTGTTTTGTAAAGCATCAGTGCGACAACAACAACAACAACAACAACAACAGCTTTATTTGTACCCTAGATTGTGTCATATAAATACAAACGATAGACTTGAAATATTGAGAGTACTGGGAGGACTGTTAGATGCACGTTGTATTTGTGTCTTAAGGAAAGTAAGATTATAGCCGCGTTTGTTAAGGTTGTTATTAATTCATTAGTGCGTTTCTTAAAGCTATCGTCCGAAGAGCAAATGCGGCGAAGGCGAAGTGAACTTTAGTGTGACCGGGGTGACAAGACGTTTTAAGAAGGTACTGGTGTTTGTCAGTGGGTTTGGTGTACAAGACTGTTTCTATAAGTCCGTTTTTAAGTAAAACGTTAACGTCGAGCTTGGGCTCGCCTGGAGGCAGAACGACAGCAACGCGAGTAAGAGCAGCGACGCTGCGCCGAAGAGCTGGAACGCCTGGCCAAGCTGGTGGACGCGAACAAGCGATACGCGGAAAAGTCGCGGCAGACACGCGCCGAGGTCGAAGATACCCTGCGCAGCCAAACAGGCAAAGTGGCGGACCTACCCAGCGGGCGCAAATGGGCGGTCCTGGGATACAGGCGGGTCGCGCAAGCACCGCATGCGCACACGAAGCCGAGAGTTGTGTTGCGTAGCGCGGACAACGACGCGGCACGCTCTGTGTGGGCAACGCAGGGACTCGAAAAAGTGGTCGACGGGTGCGCCGACGTCTTCGAGTCGGACACGGACAAATATGGGAGGACAACATTCTGGTACTGGAAAGCTTGTGGTGCTGGAGATCGAAATAGAACCGGCCAGGGTCTTCCGGTCGAGGGACGGGCGCACGGTGTTCTGGAACCCGATCCGTGTTGTTGCCGCCCCAGACCCCCAACGCCTGGCAGTCCTACAGGCTTTGCAACAAGGCGCATACGACAACAGCCCCCGGCATAAATGGGACTCTCTCGAAAACCTACAGCACGCAGCAAGCGGTGTTCCTTGCAACGCAACGCCTCGATACCGCCAAGCATTTCGACCTCTTTTTCGAGGAAGTGGCCGTAGGTCGGCGTCTCCACGTCTGTCGTGGGCTCTCCATCCTACCAGAATGTTGTCCTCCCATATTTGTCCGTGTCCGACTCGAAGACGTCGGCGCACCCGTCGACCACTTTTTCGAGTCCCTGCGTTGCCCACACAGAGCGTGCCGCGTCGTTGTCCGCGCTACGCAACACAACTCTCGGCTTCGTGTGCGCCTGCGGTGCTTGCGCGACCCGCCTGTAATCCAGGACCGCCCATTTGCGCCCGCTGGGTAGGTCCGCCACTTTGCCTGTTTGGCTGCGCAGGGTATCTTCGACCTCGGCGCGTGTCTGCCGCGACTTTTCCGCATATCGCTTGTTCGCGTCCACCAGCTTGGCCAGGCGTTCCAGCTCTTCGGCGCGGCGTCGCTGCTCTTCCTCGCGTTGCTGTCGTTCTGCCTCCAGGCGAGCCCAAGCACGCCGCCGCCATTCCTCGGCGTTCGCCGCGTCCCGGATTTCTTGGAGACGCTTCTCGCGGTTCCTGGTCGAGAGCGTAGACACCTCGCGGCCTTGGGCGATTGCGGAAGTATCTTTGCCCACTGCCTGGCACTTGGCCGTCGGCCAGACCCAGGAGACCGCGGCTGTGGCTGGCAAGAGCGTCTAAGGTTCGGGGCCATTTGGGTGGAGCTGGGTTGGTCTCTTGCTGGCGGCCAAGATTATGTTCGCATCGGCGTCTTTGGTGTAGCATCGGAGGGGGCTCAGCTCTACGCCTTCTTCGTTTGTTGCCAGAATGTCGACCCGAAAGATAGGGCAAGCCCGGAAGCCGAAGTCGGCCGCGGCCCACTCTACGGCCCTTTCCCAGGTCGTGTTGTCGTCTGTGTTGGTGTTGGTAGGTCGGACCCGGACACCCGAGACCCTGCCCGTGGTCGTGTGTGCATACCAGGCGACGAATATCTGTCCTTGCGGACGGTCGGCTAGGACAGAGATACCTCGATACGGGTGTACCCGCGGGCCTACACTTCGGGGTGCTGGAAGGTACGACGCAAGTGCTGGTTCGGGCAGTCGGCATAGTCGGCCAAGTGGCCGCCAATGGGCTCGCGGACCTCGCCCGCCTCGAAGTTCGACACGACCTTGTTGTAGAGCTTCGTGCGGACTGTGTAGCCGCTTCGCTCGTGCGTACCCAGGTGCAGGCGTGCTTCCCCACGCTGTCGGCGTTGGCCAATATCGTGGGGTCTCTTCGCGCATAGCTGCCGCTAGGTCGCCTTGCTCGCGGAACCCTTCGAACGCACAAAGGTGCTCCACTAGCGTCTCCCGGTCGAGGACCCCAGAGAAGTCTCGCGTGTAGTCGATGGAGTAGAGGTCGTAGCCGTGGGCCAGCAGCTGGCGTTAATACGCCGGCAAGGAGGCTTGGAGCTCGTCCATAGGAATCTCGGACACGTCCACCTTTGCCACAAAGAGGCCAGCCGGCTCGGCCCCGGGGTATATCTCTTTCCACTTCCTCCGCGAACTCGATCGGGGCAACCGTCTCCCGGATAGCACTGCCTTCGGTGTTCTCTCGGGTTGCGAGGGTGTGGACAATGTTGGTCTGTATATGGCCGCGGCTGGTGCCGTCGGGGGTCTTTCCCATACTCTCGCGCGCGGCGGTAGATATCCGCGCGACTATGTTTTTTGCAGCGCTGTCCTCTCCAGTCGTGCAAGAGAGGTGTCCGCCACGGGCTACGCAGTCTTCGCGGCGCAGGTAGCCGAATACGTATACGTCGTCGACGAACGTCGGAAGCCCTTCGAAGGGGGCGGTCACGGCTTTCTCGGACCGCAGACCCATGCTTTGGAAGGTTGCTTGTAGTGCCATCGTGGTGGCTCTAGCTGTTTGGGTGTAGCTTTGGTAGTTCGGTATGTCTTGGGCTACCATTCCTCCAATTCGAAGTTTTGGGCATCCCGAAAAAAGGTCGAGGGGCGGGCCTACTTTTTCTTCTTGCGCGTTTTTCCCTTCTGGCGGGTGGCACGTAGTGCCTGTAGCTCGCCTTCGGCCAGCAGCTGGGCCTGTCGGGCTTCTGCCAAGCTCTCCTTTGCTATGTATAGCTCGTTGGCCAGGCTCTGGGTCTGTTCTGCTGCTTCGGCTCGTGCTTTCTCCCGGGCTTGTTTTGCTTCGGCTCGTGCTTGCTCTACTTCGGCTTGGGCCTCTTGGAGGGCGGCCGCGGTGTTTTCGTCTACCCTGCCCGCCTCGGCCTTCCACTCTTGGAGTTTTCGAATTGTCGCGTGCTGCAATTCCGCGAGATTGTTGTATTCGGCTTCTATCTGGAGAATTCTGTTTGTATCTGCTTCGTGCCGTTGCTGGCTTTCTCCAGGGTTGCCCGCAGCTGGTCGGCTTCGGCCTCTAGCTCGAGCATTCTGTTTGTTGCGTAGCGCGCTTCGCCTGCTGGGGCATCGGAGCTTTGCTTAGTGGGTGCGCTGGCGCTTGGTTGGGCGTTTGGGCTTGCGGTTTCGTTGGCGGGCGTGTTGGCTTGCGGCTGTTCCAAGCCTTGCCGAATACGAAGGACCCGCTGTTCGCCTATCCCATATTTCTTTTTCGCCGCGTGTATTCCAATCTCGCCCGAGGCGATGTGCCAAATAGCTTCTGCCGACAGTTGCGTTTTGCTGGGCATCTCTATGTATGTCCCTACCTACCTATCCCCACTTGTCCAATCGGAGAACAGTGTGCTGGTGTGTGTCCCTTGTTCGGAGAACAGTGTGCTGGTGTGTGTCCCTTGTTCGGAAAACAGTGTGCTGGTGTGTGTCCCTTGTTCGGAGAACAGTGTGCTGGTGTGTGTCCCCATCTGTGTGCCGGGGAGTGTTGGTGCGGGCCGTCTTCCAATGGGTCCGAAATTGTTGTAGCCCTGACCAAAAATACGCTATTCTAATAGATAGGCTCGGGCTAGGATTCTCTAACAGATAGGCTCGGGCTAGGATTCTCTAATAGATAGGCTCGGGCTAGTGGTAGCCGATATAGGATTCTCTAATAGATAGGCTCGGGCTAGTGGTAGCCGATATAGGATTCTCTAATAGATAGCCTCGGGCTAGTGGTAGGCGATATAGTATTCTCTAATAGATAGGCTCGGGCTATGTGCTTGATATATACGAGACATCCGTTATGGGCATGGCCTATGCGGCTCCAACAGCCCCTTTTTTCTAGGGGGTGGGGGTGGGGCGCGGCGGGGACGGGCGGGGCGCCCAGGGGGAAGTGGTATCTGTTTGTTCCCGGCTATACTACTCTCGATCTACCAAAGTTACCGAGCTGGTATATACATGCGAAAAGTTTTAAAAACCAGGACAACTACTATTTCATAAGATGCAGGAAACTGAAATAAAGTTTTTGAAAGTCAACTGAGGAATACTTCAAAGTGTTTTGAACCGCAGTGTTTTACATTCAGCAAATTTACCTTACTAGATTTCACTGCCAGTATTAACTTATTTTGAAACTAGACTATGTTTAGGTTCAAAATGTTTCTCTTTGCACATCAACTAAGGGACCAGCCATTCATTACAGGGGAGGGCTGGTGGATTAGGGGGGGGGGGGCATAGATAGATAGATAGATAGACAGATAGATAGATAGATAGATAGATAGATAGTTTTTTTATTTGGAGTCGTATACATCTGTACATAGACATTTATCCAAATAAATGTGCACTTTACTGGCAGAATCGATCAGAGTTCTTTGAGGCCATTGTCTCTATACATAAAACATTCGTATATGAATTTTGCAACTATAGCTGCTGTCCTATTGTTGGGGCTTAACATTATTTTTAGCCGACTTTCCTCGGATAACTTTTCTATTTTTATCTGAAATTCATTTTTCATTGAAGCATGGAACGCATTTCGTAAATGGCTATATTTATTGCATTTTACGAGGAAATGAGCTTCATCCTCAATCTCCTTTCTAGGCAGGCAGAATTTGCAAAGTCTTTCATCGACCTTTTTAAATGGCCTAGCATGTCTTCCTTTTTCAATTTCTAAATCATGGTTGCTTATCCTAAGCTTTGTTAGAGCCGTTCTATGCTTCAAGTTTCTTAAGCGTAGATAGTCTTCGAACTCGTAATTTACTTTAAAATTTCTGTAGGTCCTTAGCTTATTTCTCTGATTGGCATTTCTTCTTGTATCATTGTAAATATCACTGTGCCAGTTTTGGAACTCTATGTCGCATAGCCTTTGCTTAAGTTTCTTGCAAATTATTGATGTGTTATCGGCGATAGTGTTTGAGCTAGGGGACTAAGATATTTCCAAATCCGAGCTTGAGGACTATCTTACTTATTTTTTTGTACCAACTTGCAGGATTATTTAAGAGGCTTGAGTCCAACAAAGCGTCCACTGCAAGTTTGTCGGTATCGCAGACTTGCAGTTTCAGCCAGAACTTTAAACTCCTGGATATTGCTTCTGTTTTAAGAGGAAATCTTCCTAATTCGGCTCGACATGCATTGTTTGTTGCGTATTTGGACACTCCTAAAATCCATTTACAGAATTTAATATGTACTAGTTCGATAGGGTCTCTGTCTAATTTGTTGTTGGAGTCAACCCCCCATACTTCGCTCCCGTATAGTAGAATTGGCTGAATTAAGGAGTTGAAAAGTTTGAGCGTTAGCTTTATATCTGTTCTAAAGTGATCTCCCATTTCTTTACGGAGTCTGAATAAGGCTTTTAACGCAATTTTTTGCAACTCCTGTTTAGCTAAAGTGAAGTTTCCGAATGCACTAAAGGTTAGGCCCAGGTACTAATATGAGGTCACGTTTTCCAGAGTTATATTATTAAATTTAAAAGTATAATTATTCATGCTTTTCCCCGTGTTATTAAAAATCAAAATTTTAGTTTTATCCATATTAACTGTCAGATTATTGAGGCTGCAGTAATCACCTAATTTATCTAGGTATTGCTGCATGCCTTGAGCAGAAGTTGCAAGTATCACTAGATCATCGGCATATAACAGGCAACTAACTGGTCTGTTTTGTATGTTAATTTGTTCTGGTACTTTGGTTTGATCCATAAAGGCCGGTAGGTCACTTAAAAATAAATTAAACAGTGTGGGGCTGAGCATACACCCCTGTTTCACACCGATATGGCAACCAAAATCTTCAGATACTGTGTGCCCGATTTTCACGGCAGCAATGTCATTTGAATACATTGATTCTATAATTGAGAAAAAAATTCCTCTGACACCAGAGATATAGAGTTTGTTTAACAGTTTGTCCCTCGGCACGCTATCGAATGCTTTTTCAAAATCTACAAAACAGCTGAATAAAAAGTTTCCTTTCTTTTTTAATTTGGCTTTGACATATTTATCTATAATTGTTTTCAGGACAAAGATACTGTCTGCGGTACTGTGCTTTTTTCGAAAGCCGCCTTGGGTTTTCTTGAGGATTCCTTTTTCTACTAAATAAGTATAAAGCCTATTATTAAGTATGGAAGTAAAGAGTTTTCCTAGGGAAGAGAGCAGGGTTATTCCTCTATAATTATCAGCTAACGTATTATCCCCTTTTTTGTAAATTGGTACGATGAGGCCCTTACACCAATCACGCGGGTATTTGCCTGATTCTAGGATTAAGTTAAACAGCGATTTTAACCATGGCCTGAGTTGAATTTTTCCGTTTTTAAGGACCTCGTTTAGAATGTTGTCCCTTCCCGGAGATTTATTATTTTTTAATTTTCCGATTGCATATTCAAGTTCTTCATCAGTGACTACGCGATCCAGCTCTTCGCTCTCGTTGTTCATTCCATTGTCGTGATTCCCAACGGTGTTGGTGCGGGTAAGGGTTTCCGAATCTGCTTTCGGCTCGTTTAGTTTTTTGAAATGTTCAAAGAAAACTTGCGGTTCTACTGGATAGGTAGAGCTTTTATGTTTTGCTTTTATATTAAAAATTTTGTGGATCTGTTTCCATGTAGTTTTCGGGCATAGTAAGCTAGAGGGGGAATTGGGGGGAGGGGTCAACAAAAATAGAGAATGGCTTTTTTCATTTGCACCTGCCCCCACCCCCCTCTCTCTCTAATTAATGACCAGTCCCTAATTAACAACAAAAAACAAAATTCCTTCTGTATTTCATGATTCAGTAATTAAGCCGGCTTCTGAAGTCCACTCATACAATGCCAGATATTCTACAAATAAAATCTCCACAGACCCCCTGTAAGAATTAAATATGGCGAACATATTTTCAAGTTTATGATCACTAAAATTTGGGGGGAAATACCAATTTCTATTAAAAGAAATTACCATTTTACTGTTTAAAAAAAATCTTACAAGAAATACTGAGTAAACAAATCTAGTTGAATTCTTGCAATATGTAACCTTATAATTAATTAGTTAATTAGAATGATATAGTATATACATTTAATGTAAGAGTTACTGTACATTTAACTGTTTAGATTAGAACTATTGTATATTTTTAAAGCTGACCGTTCCGCACTTCTGTTCTCAAAAGGTAGTGGTCAACCCTAAAGCTATGCTCCTTTGAGCACTACACGCCAATCTATTAACCAACTTAACTGTCACTTTCTAAAATGATCCATGTTCTATTCATTGTATAATTAATTCTTATATTTGTATGTAAAGAAGATCAGTGTGTAAATAAACGAAACTGAACAGTAAAACCCTTCTTATTCAATATGGTAGTCACGGCGGAGTGGTTGCTAGGGCTTATAAGAGAGGTCACACCAGCTCTTCTGACCCATATGACAGAAGCGTGACAAAGTAGTGATTGTGGTTTTCATCGACTTTAGAAAACCGTTCGATGCTGTTCCCCACAAAACTCTTCTGCTCAAATTACAAGGACTAGGTAGAACTGATGAGCTATATCATTGGTTGGGATTATCTTAGAAATCGACGCCAATTCACTGTAGTCGTTACATCGACTTCATCACCCCTGTCACTCATGGGGTACCACAGTTCGGTACTAGGCCCGCTATTGTTTTTATTATTCTGCAAGGACCTACCTGATTGCGCTGTTGCCGAGAATGAGGTTAGAGAGATGTTCGCAGACGATACCGCGGTGTACTGCCATGGCGACGATATTGACTCTAATGCTACCGTAGCTAACCGAGTCTTGCATGGCAAGGGCTGTATCTAGATGATCAGCGAGATGTGGGCTTACCATCCATTTCGGGAAGTGTGAAGCCATGTTAATGGTCGCGAAAAATTTGATGGCCCTCCCCCTGCGCTGACTCTGAATGGTACCACCGTAAAGTATGTCCGGAAGTCGAAGTGCTTGGGGATCATAATAGACAACAAGCTCAAGTGGTCTGACCACTTGGCAGAGTTACAGAGGGGATCTGCAATTAAGCTGAATTTATTAAGATCAATGAGGTTCTTGCCTAAATCGACGCTTAACAATTTTTATCATAAGGTCATTAAACTGATATGGCCATCAAACTGATATGGGGTAATTACATTTAACAAGACACCATTTGACCAACTAGAGTGTGTGCACGCTATAGGGCAGCTAGACTCATTAATGATACTGATTTACGAAATAAAAATATAAATTATACGGTCTTCTGTGAATATTGCTGAAATTCCCGCCTCGCGCCAGAAACCCATTGCGTGGTAAACCGAAGAGTGAGTACAAATCACAGGCTAACCATCCTCCCATTTTGTGTATTTGTCACTGATGTTTTAATAATCTATCATTTCTTAGCAAATTGTGAAATAAAATACCCTCTGACTTGATTCTGCTGTATATATGTGTTGATTTAGCGCGCGCTCATAATACAGCTCGGGTTTCCTGTGGCTCAGGATTGTCTACATATAGCTCAGGCTTCCTGTGGCTCATCTCGCCAACTACATACATCGCCGACAAGCGAGACGCGCGAGAATTTTGCCGAAAAAACGAAAACTTCCAGGTTCCTGCTCCCTCTCTAACATTCAAAATATTTAAGAACAGTAAATGAGCTACCTTTTTGGTGGTAATTCACGGAAGCTGCCAAAAAACTACTTCATCGGGGTGGTGTGTCAAGTTGCAAAACAGCCCATACGAGGGAGATTAGGGGAAATATGTCAGCTGTCCATTTCTTCGCTGTGGACTCTAGACGGGAGATCATTAATTCGTCAGTTTGACGGTTTCTAAGAAACTTTTACGAGTGTGTAACACTCGACGTCGCCGTGAATTAGCACCAAAAACGTGGCTCATTTACTGTTCTTAAATATTTTGAATGTTAGAGAGGGATCAGGAACCTGGAAGTTTTCGTTTTTCGGCAAAATTCTCGCGCGTCTCGCTTGTCGGCGATGAATTGAGTTGCCTGCCTTGTGTATTTTTATGTAGTTGGCGAGATGAGCCACAGGAAGCCCGAGCTATATGTAAACAATCCTTAGCCACAGGAAACCCGAGCTGTATTATGAGCGCGCGCTAAATCAACACATACACCTCAGAATCAAGTCAAAGGGTATTTTATTTCACAATTTGCTAAGAAATGATGGATTATTAAAACATCAGTGACAAATACACAAAATGGGAGGATGGTTAGCCTGTGGTATTAGAGCGGATTTCGTATGTACACGTCTAGAAGTGCAACATCATCAGCCAACGGTCGGCTTCACTTCAACGGCTCCTGCGCGCGCAAGTGGACTTCTGACATCAAAACACTTCTTGCGCGCGCAAATAGTAATAATAATGGTTTAATCACAGCATCTACTAAGTAGCTTTACATCTGTGAGATCAATATTAAAAACATATTACTATAACTACTACAACTGCTATAACTTTTTATTACATAAGAAAAAAAAGCACTATAAAACTATATAAACGACTATGTTCAACTATTACGTTTAAAATGCAAGAGAAAAATACTAATGAGTATTATTAGTATTAGCTATAACTTTATATTACTATAAGTAAAGAAAGGAAGCACTGGAAACTTTGGTAACCATATACGCTATGGTGAACTATATGCAACTATGTACGACTATAATGTATAAAAGGCACTGAAATGGGAAAATACTAATGGGTTAATCAATCCGAAGTTTTGCTCTGTTCATTAACATTTGTTTAACCCGACGATTGTATGGTTTTGGGTCAACACATGATCTTATGTTAGCAGGGAGTTCGTTAAATAACTTTGCCATAGAGTCTTGAAACGTTCCCTTTACGAGGGGCACACCTAGTTGTGGGGCTACACTAGAGCGCAGCTGCCTCTTCGGTTCATGTTTCTTTAGGGAGAGGTAGTCAGGCCAAGACTGATTGTGGATCGCTTGATGGACACTTATGAATACCAAGGTGAAATTGGGTCCTTTCTATAGTGGGGAGCCAACCCACCTTCAGCACGTCTTTCTTAGTAGAACAGCGGTTGGTCACAAAGCAGTGTCATTAAAGTTTAATTTGGAAAGGACAAGGCTTTCCGCTAGTTGCTTCTTTGTGTGCTGTGGGGTCATGTTCCGTATTTTACGCAGAATTGACAGGACTCCGTAACACGACGAGACCAAGTGCTCTACGTGGTCTGACCATTTAAGGCTTTCATTAAGCCAAGTGCTCAAGAGCTTGAATTTCGTGACTCTTTCCAAAGTCTGACCTTTTATAGGAAGAAATGGTATGAGTGGAGAAAACTTTCGCGACGTGTTTTGAAATCTCTTCAAAAATTGTGATAATTGTACTTTTAGCGGATAAGAGTGTTAGATTTCTGACGTAAACTACAATGCCAACCTTACCTTTAGGATTGAATAACTGTTATCTTGTAATTTTTACAGTGTTTTGAAGGTGAAATTGTAGAAATCTTGCTGTTTAACAAACGACTTTTGAACTTGACCTGAACTCATGTAACTGTAAGGGCTCGCGCAAGAGCCAATCAGAGGCTGGTATTCTGAGACGCCAATACCATGTTATATTGGCGTCTCAAAAGTAAACAAAATGATCAGTGAATCGTGATACTACCATCTGCTTAGTCTGCTTCCCATTTAATAGTAGGTTAGATTCTGTTGCCCACTCTTCGAGGGCAAACATAGTACTGTTCATCTTGTGTGCACAGGCACTAAGGTCCTTAGGAGCACTATGATCGTATAACGTTGTGTCGTCAGCGTACTGGAAGCATGAGCAGTCGTAATCTTTCTGTAGGTCATTAACATATAGGTTAAAGAGGACGGGACCTAAAATTTACCTCTGGGGTACGCCAAATAGTACATCTGCTAAATTAGACTGTTTGTCGTTAACTTGAACAAACTGTTTCCGAGAGGTTAGATAACTAAGAACCCAGTTTAAGGACGTACTTGACAAACCAATGGCATACAACGTCCTCGACACCATTGAGTAGTCAACGGTGTCGAATGCTTTAGAGAAGTCGGCGAACGCAATAAGAGTGACATCTCCTTTCTTCATCGCTCTAATTATGTCATCTCTTATCCGCAGATGGACTGTTGTATTTGAATGTCCTTTACGGTACCCCGTGATGTTATTATTGAAAACATTATGTCGATCGATATACTCTAACATCTGATGCAGAGCGAGCCGTTCGTACACTTTAGATAGTGCGGGGAGGATGGCAATAGGTCAATAATGGTCGGCTTCAGTTGGAGAGTCGACTTTAGGTATCGGGGAAACACGTGCAAGCTTACAGGCCGCAGGAAAAGAACTTCTTAAGATGAAACCATTGATGATGTGGGTCAGCGGCGAGGCGATCTGGTCAGCAACAAGCTTCAGCTATTTTACAGGTATTTGGTCGGCTCCGGTCGAGCAGTCAGCTCTCATTGTTGTCAGCTGCTTCAGTACCTCACTGTAGGTGACGGCACCGCGTAAATTTAATGTGTTTGAAACACAATCAGGTACATGCAGCGAGTTAATGAGGTTCTGCAGGTGTTCTTGTGACATTGGCATAGACCCAAGCAGACGTTGCGAGGTTGAGCAGAAGTGCTTGTTCAATAAATCTGCATCCGCTTTTATCGGCTGGGAACTAGGGTGGAAGATTCGATGTATTGTTTGCCAGAGTTCTTTAGGCTTACTTGAAGACAATACTTTTGATAGAAAGACCGCTTTACTTTCTTGATCTTGGTTTTTATTTTGTTTCGCACATCGCGGAACTTATTCCATACACGGTCCAACTTTGTCTTATGGGCAAGATGTCTGAGCTCGTTTCGTTCCCTTTGAAGTTGATGGATATCTTCAGTGTTGACCCACGGTGCAGGGGGGCGGGTAATTTTCATCCTACGAAGCGGAGCATGTTTCATCATCAACAACTTTATTATACACGGTATCCCATCATTATACAGAAATAAATGCTCTTCCAGGGATCCGTGTGAAAATATGTTAGTAATATAAGATAAGTTAATAATAATAAATACACTATCTGCAATTATAAATTTCGACTCTAAATATTAATACATGTAGTTGATAAAAATGGGCTCTAAATAAATCTTTAATGTACAATGCTAGGTAAAATTACTTTACTTATTATAAAAGATAATCAAATGTGCTTGCGTACGAGTCTTTTAAAAACATTAGTATTTTGTTTGGCAGCTTCATGCAGTTACTAACGGGGTCTCGGGATAAAAAGGTTAGTAGATGATTTCCTAAGATTGTGGGAATGTATGTTGGAAATTTTAGTAAAGATATTTTTTAGATTGGGTGGGCCGTTGGGCTCTTCTGGTCACGAGATCACTGAGACCAATTTATCTCTAGAAGTAACTCCGCAGATCTTTTATCATAATGAGAAAAAGTGATTACTCTGGCAGCTTGATCTTGAAGTCTTTCGAGTTTGTCCGTGGATAGCCCTTGCCAAGATTACCCCATACAGTACTACAATAATCGAAATATGGTAGTATTAGCACTCTGTACATGGAGAGTAATACTTCGAAAGGAGCCAGATACCTTACACGTTTTTAAAACACCAATGCCAGCTGATACTTTCTTAGAGATAGAGTTAATGTGGTGTTCCCCAAGATAGAGTTTGGTCAAATTCTAAGCCCAGGTATTTATAGGTTTCGTTTCTTAGTATATCTTGATCGTTAATTTCGATTTTAAATTCGTGTTGAAGGTGTTCTATGGTGTACTGACTACCTATAATCATGTATCTCGTTTTTACGACATTTAGGCTGAGTTTTATTGGCCTTGAGCCATTCCTGGACCTCATTTATATCATGGTTCATTAATTGCTCAGGACAATGGGATCTTTCGATGCCATAGAAAGGCTAGTACCATCAGCACATAGCCTTGGTTTGGAATAAAGACTACAAGCAGAAAGATCGTTAATATAGATTATAAATAGTGATGGACCTAAGATCGATATGTGAGGAACACCACATTGTATTCTTAGAGGATCAGATAAATTACCGTTAACATATGTAGATTGACTACGCTCAAATAGGTATGAGGAAAACCATTTAAATGACTTTGGCCAAATGCCAAGGTATTGCAACTTTTCTAACAGGATTTGGTGGTCAATAGTGTCAAAGGCCCTTTTAAGGTCTAAAAAGATTACTCCGTTTAGAAGACCTTTGTCAATATTAAAGTACCAATCATTTGTTGTATCTAAAAGAGCACTTAGTGTTGAATGCAATGGTCTGATGCCAGACTGAGAATCGGCAAGTAGGTTATTCTCTGTCAAGTAAGCATACAATTGATTAAAAATGATTCTTTCAGTGAGTTTACTAACAACAGAAAGAACAGATGTGGATCGGTTTTAGATTCGGCCATATAAATTGGAAAAACTTTGGCATGTTTCCAATCGTTTGGAAAAACGCCAGTTTTAATAGATTGATTGAATATGTGCGTTAGAGATGGAACAATAACAGGGCCAGCTTCCTTTAACAGACGACATGGGATTCCATCTAGCCCAGGGGATTTGTTAGTGGGTAGAGCATTAATGAGTTTTGACACCTCATCAACTGAAGTTTCAGAATAGAAAATTGACTCTGTGTAGGGGTTAGGTAATCTTTAAAGGAGAACTGAAGCCTAAAATCAACTTTAGCTCAACGAGTAGATCTAAACATGAAAACACTCATACCAAAAAAATATTTTACTGTGTTTTGCGTCAAAGAAAAGAAAATCTGCAAATCTTCCTCCCAACCGCCGCTAAGTACAGACGGCTCAATTCCTGTACAATACGGAGAATAAATTAGTTTTGTCATGTTCTTCTCGGCATTGAATAGATGGACCGGCTAACGACTCTTAATTGCGCCCTATTGTGCTTTCTTTGTGCTGAAGGTGTGGCTGTTTTTCCTTGG